>CM031239.1:181496679-182096679 GCA_018340775.1 Taxus wallichiana var. yunnanensis | reverse complement strand
TGGGAGTTTTATCCATCTTCATAATTTTCCTTGATTTGTTTTCCAATTTGACATAATGAATTGTTGCAGGGAAAAGTTTAAACAAAAGTCCAAAGCAATGAAAGAGCTTGAGGCAACCCATAATAAACATTTAAAGAGACAAGATGTGAGTCCTTGCTTCTTACTAGATTTATGCTTACTCATATGTTGTTGTTTATGATGCAATGCGTATTTATATTTGTTTTTTTGTATTTGCAAATGAAAAATTAGAATGTACGCATTGTGAATTAGAGGTGAAATGCTTAGGGTTTGACTGGTGCTATAAGTTTGTCTCATTCTTCAATCTTGTTTATTGTGTTGAATTGTATGCTATTTGAATTTAAAGATGGAGCTGATGAATATCTAAGTGGGAATTCAAATTGGGAGAAGGATAAATGAGGTCAATGTTGTCACATATGTGTAGTTAGGCTTAGGTAGAAAGAACCAATGGAATCATTGTTTTTAAAAACAAAAAATCAAATGCGGGATTTGAGAATGTTGACAAAGGAACACTTAGGGCAGGATAAGCAATGTTATCATGTGCTTGGTAGCAAGCAAGGCTCATGCTAGAAAACCCAACAACATCATTGTCTATCATTGTAGAGTGGGCAATTTGAGATTTAGGATTTCTCTTCAGGGAACATATAGGTCAAAGGGACATGATTGGACACACTTATGTGGAAGTTGGGTACTTGCTCTTGAGCCTCGTAGCATCCAAGGCTGATAAACCTTTAGTGGCGACAAAAATTAGTAATGTGTGCTTGGTTTTGTGACTTAGTGTGTAGATAGGGGAATATCCTTGATGTTATAAAAGGCAAAAACATTTTGCCTAGAATGAGGTAGTGGATGTTATGATAATAATGCACAAGAATTCCATCTCATCGATTAGTCCCCATTTATGTGTGAACTATGTGTATTTAACAAGTGCTTACCACCTCCGATTCTTGTAGTGAGCTGAAGAAGGAAGTAATCATTTGAAAGTTCTAGGGGTTACTTGTAAGAATCAAAGGTTTGAGAATGACATTTGGAAAACAAGAGTCTAAAAATGAAAGAAAGAAATTATATTAATGTCCACAAATGACCAAAAGTAGGTCACCTGGGATTGAAGGATACGACCATTATCAATAGAAAGTACTAGGAAGAGAGAATCCTATAGGTGAACCAGCAAAATAAAATACAAAGACAAAATAGAGCAGCGTGCTACTAACACAAGTGGCGAAGAAACCAATACAAATAGTAATCTTAGAGCAACTTGAGTTTCTATATAGAAATTAGTATCTTCTTTGTATCCCATCATAGATAGGCCAATTGAAATTTAAGTGCGCCTCAATTTTTAATTTGGGATCAAGTCATTAGAATCTTAGTCTTTGTAGGTGCTCAATGTTTTCACATCCTTGTGGCAAGGCTTAGGCCAATAGACCTATGATGTCATTGCCCATAACCATAGATGAGCCAATGCAAGATTTAAGGATGCTCCTTGGTGAATGTCGAGGGAATGAAACATATGTTGGAAAATGCATGTAAAGGTATTAGGCTTGAATAATCAACTACATCACTGTCTATCACCGCAAATGAGCCATTGCAAGACTTGAGAATGCTCGTAGGGGAATGTTTAGGGTTCAAGGGATAGCCTTGACAATCATAGGAGGAAGTTGAGAACTCCCCATGAAGGCTTTCCTAACATCCAAGTTAGAGAAACCTTTGGCGGTAAGGAAATTGTTAGTAACGTGAGCTTGCCTCCTCGACTAGGTTATAGACAAGGATAAGGTCTTCGACACTTAAAGACAACCTATGCATCATTTCTAGAATGAGATTGGGAGTTTTGGGAAGCTTTGGTAATGAAACACAAAGAGGAATTCCATCTCATTGATTGTTCCCATTTGAGTCTAAGTTGGCTATATCCAATGGGCACTTACTACCTTTAATGTCTTAGTAGGCTGAAAGAAGTAATTGTCTTGAAAGCTCTAGGAGTTCTTTTTAAGGATCTACTGTTGAAAATGATAATATCTAGAAGAAAAAAAGGCCAAAAACCTTTGATCAAGGTGCTAGAGAAAAGTGGATAAAGTACCTCTCGAGTCTTTGTACAAACAATACATCTCCTTTGAATACCACAATTGATGGGCACCAAAAATAATGTGCTTCCTAGTCTCTACATCCTAGAGAGGGCACAAACAACATATCTTGTCACCTTGCAAGTTTTGGTGCTCGGTCTCAACTTGTAAGTGGTCAAGCACACCCTTAATTGGAACCGGAAAATCCTCAAGCCATAAGACAAATGACGTTGGAGATAGTCATGCTGTATGAAAATGCCATCTACAATTTGTAAAAAGTGCTTAGCATTGAAAGCTAATTTGGGCTCAAGCGGTTGTAGAGGCTGCTCAAGCATCTTGAATTTATTGTTGGTATAAATCTTCTTTGACTGCCCTATTGATGACCTTTCTTCGAGGGAAGAAGAAACATAGGTGCATGAGCATCTAAGGTGTATTGAATGGAAGAAGTTAACCAACGGGGTTGTTGGTAGATTGGACCAAATTGGTCTCAAGATACTTGCTATGTTAATGCCTAGTTCGACCCAAAGAGGTAATCCTCTTTAATGAACAAAAGGGCCAAACTTGGGGGCTTCTCTTGACTTGAGGCTGAATCAAGTGAGGTGATAAATCTATGAATAACTAAAGTAGGCTTAAGATTGTCAATGTAAAGTTCTTGGAAGAATAATAGTCTTGGATGATGCATCTACAAACTGTCCATTTGCAACAAATTATACAATGAAGCACGAGAGTTTAAACCTTTTGAATTCAATGCTATCCCAAAATGGGGCCACAAAATTTTAACGCATAAAAACTGTAGGCTTAGAGACGATTATGACGCATTTACGAATTTTGATGTTCTTTAGACCAGATTGGTCTATAGGACTTATCCAAATGTTTTTTTTAAATTTGAATTAGGCCTTATGGTGTAGCCCAATCAAGACCTACCAAGGTTATATGTTAAATTGCTTGGAAATTTGTTTTAGAGAGTATTTATATTTAAAATAAATTGTCCAATTTTTGAGTGATTGTCTTGGTTTACAATTTCATGAATTTGGTTATAGTTGCAAATATCTGTGTAGTTACATCTACTATTGTTATGTAATGGACATGTTAAAAGGATTTTTTTTCGCATCTTATTTCTTTTGAGCTGCACATATTACAAATTCTTTCTTCCCATTGTGTTTTTGGTTGTGTCCATGTTCTTGTTTTTTCACCATGTAGCTTGTGTGAATTAGGTCTTAGTTTTGCAATCACCATTTTCTTTTGGAAACTTACAACATAATGTGGGTAGGAGGCATGTTCAAGCTTGGGGTTGATGATGTTTTTATAATAACATAGTTTTAATTTTATTTTGATCTTTTCATCATTCCATAAGCTGTAAGAGATTATAGTTTCATTGTTAGATTCTAAATTTTCCCCAATTGAAGAAGTTTTGTCATCGTGGATATCCCAAAACTTTAACCATTTGTCAAAAATTTTCTTCCAACCATCTTTTTGGACAAAGATGGGGAGTCTATCATGTTCTAGCTTAGTCAACTTATGTATGTATAACTATAGCATTTAAGGGTTTTGCATTCAATTGACAACATTCCAGCTTTCATGAGGAGAATTTGCTCAATATTATTCCATGATTCTTGAGATATGCTGCCCCAACCTTCACAACCATATAGAATCATAGGGGTTACCAGGATATAAATTAATGTTTTTTTTTAATCCCAATTTTGATTTTCAACATCTTTTTAGTGGTGTTACAAAGCATAATAGGCCTTTTCACCAAATTAAATTATTATTTTTAGTACAAAAGTTCCAATTTAATTTATGATTAAGGCCAATATTTAAATATTTATCACAATGGATTAGCTGTAATGGTTGTTTATCAAAGGTAATTGTTCGGTAGGCTATCTTGGATTTGATAATCATGATTTTGGTTTTATGATTTATCAATGTTAAATGTCAAACCAGGCTTATCTTAAAATGTTAGAAGGATGTTTAGTTGTTTCCCAAGTCGACAAGTTGTTTAGCTAGAAGAACACTATTGATAACATATAGCAATAATATAATGGTGTACTTGCAAAGGCTAGCACTTCAGCACCAGATTTTTTCCTATTATTTTTCTAAATGGGCGTATTTAAATTCAGAAGAGGCTAGCAGACAAAGTTCAACTTTGTTGAACTCTGATATTAGAATGAATTTGCTCATACAGACCTTGATTTGTTTAAGGTATGGCAATACATCACTTGTATAGTCTATCTGTCACCATCCCAAGCTCAAAAGAGTTCTCTTTGTTGGTCACACATTTAAAAATATTTCCCTAGGGAGAGTGTCAAAAGCTTTTCTAAAATCAACAAATCTTGCAAGCAGATCTTTTTGTCATGAAAATCTTCAGCAATGATTTTTAATGTGAAAACTTGATCAATTGTGGAATGATTGCTTTTGAAGGCGGCTTGGCCTTTGGTTCTTAGTTTATTTCATCTAGCTGTAAACTAATTTTCTTTTCTTGGTTAGTTCTGATTTTTTTTGGAAAGTAAGGTGCAAATCATAATGGTTCTATATTTAGAGGGATTTTTTTGTCACCAATCCTGTAGATAGGAATGATGTAACTTGTAGCTCATTTAGGAAATCCTTATCTTAGTGGAGTCTTAAATAGGCTCTAGATTTTGTTGTTAAAGAATAGAGCTACCAATCATAAGATATTCTGCTTATTAGCCTTCATTATCTTTTGACTTTTCTTTTGCAATATTCTTTATCTC
Organism: Taxus wallichiana var. yunnanensis; assembly: GCA_018340775.1. NCBI lineage: Eukaryota > Viridiplantae > Streptophyta > Pinopsida > Cupressales > Taxaceae > Taxus > Taxus wallichiana. The sequence continues at coordinate 182,091,881 of CM031239.1, read as the reverse complement.
ATCTTTAATGTCATCTAGCCATTCATTCATTTTTTTCTAGAATAGTTCCAAAAAGTTTTGCAAGGAAAGGGGGAAGCAGCATGGTTATACAATTAGAGAGATTGTCTCTTTCAACCATTTTGTTGATAGAAATAATGGAATTTTTAGTCCATTCACTAGGAAAGCCTTGTCTTTGTGAAGAGTTAAATACGACCCGGATATGTGGTACAAGCACAGAGCTATCAAGCTTAAGAATGTTTGCTTGTTAGCCTTCATTATCTTTTGCCTTTCCTTTTGCAAGTTTCTTTATACCATCTTTAATGTCATCATCTAAGAAAAGCTTCAATTGTGTTTGCAAGAGTATTATGTCACAATTAATGTTGTCAATGTTCATAGGAGCAATGCTCAGTTGCTTGTGATAGCAATTCTGACAATGTAGGTCTATTTGAAGGACAAAGTTTTTGCTGTGGCCTGTTCTTTTTGATAGGTGAAAGAGGGATTTCATTTGGGAAACCCCCAAAGTAAAAAAGTGCCCCTATGAGCCACAATTTGGACACACGGCCACGCGAACCAAAAAAAAATGATGTATACATTCAATATACATTTTGACATGCATTCCATATCATGACAATGACTCGCACAACCCAATTCTCAAAATGAGGGAGACACATAGACAACATAGATAACCTAAAACCTACTTAAAACTAGCAATAACGTGAGATACCAATTCTCAAATAGAGCATGCCAGGAAATAACATCATAGCACATCATGCTAAGGGGGGTACAACAATTGAGGAAAGACCCTCCCCGATCACGACCTTGAGCTCAACCATTCATTAGAGAAGGGTCCTTTATCACTTTGTTTAGCACTTTGTGAACAAAAGAAGAAAGGATTGCTAATTTTATTTTGTTGCACTCAATGATGTTCCCTCTGATTTCCATGATTGATAAATCTTGTTGAGCCAAACATCTGTCCAAGCCCATATCCTCCAACTCCTGCATAGATTTTTGGGGTCTTGAAGGACCGTTTGTAGGACTGTTTCCCTTGACCTCAAGGGGGAAGAACATGTTTCTGTTTCTTCTTATTGTTTTGTTTCCAAGTCTGAATCTGAGGTGCCACTATATCGGACTGGTGGTTTAGTGAAAAACCAGATGAGGGAAATCCCTAACCAGGCTATGTTTCACTTGATCATCTACTACGATATTTTGGTTTTCATTGACTTTTAAGAAATTCAGATAACAAGAATGGTAACTCCAAATCTCTTCTTGAGCGATAGGAGCCTAGCTTGCAGAGAAGTCATTGTTAGGTCTCATTCGTTTGACAACATAGTTCTGCCAATGGGTTCTGCACTTCTGCCTGATACCTACCTGCTGCTTGTATGTTTGCTGCCACTACCTTCAGCGCCTTTGTTGGATATGGTTTGACTCCCCTTCGGCATTGCCCAACTGTCCCTTGACAAGCTTCCCACAAGATATTCAGAGCCTCTTTATTAATTCATCTGGGAGGAATAAATCAAGCATCCACTTAAACAGGACGAAGGTAGAAACCATCATTGGCAAGTTTTTGAGGAAATCAGTTGCTACACTAGAATTAATAATCAAGCATCTATTTAAACAGGAAGAAGGTAGAAATATCTGAAATAATCATTGCCAAGTTTTTGAGGAAATCAGCTGCCAGGATGATCATTACACCATATAGCCTGATAATGTCCTTAATAAGTTGGAATTCCATGAATCTCATCAGCAAAAACTCGTTTGAGGCGATCATTTCAAACTAGGTTGTCAAAGGGGACCTCTTCTGCAGAATATCTATGCTGCTAATCTATGAGGAGTCACTGCATTTGACACCGAACTGTTCTTGAGAGGGAGAGTGCAGCCCAAGACCAAGTAAATGAAGTCGATGGGTGAATCCAACATGACGCAGTTCAGGGCATGCAAAATCTGCCTTGTACCACTACTATTTCTTCCATTGCCAGTTGAGACCATCATTAGCACATGCTTTGTTGACATCAACAAACTTTATGCAATAAATGAAATTAGCATCAGTGTTTAGTAGTCAGAACGAGAGTTCGAACCAATTAAATTTGATTTCAGGTTCTTTATTGGTTGATAAAGACTTTCTTTTTCTAAATTTTATTTAAACTAATAGATTCTGTTGTTGCATTATGGGCAAGCTGATGCATCTTTTAGTAGTTTTGCAATCAGAGTCAATGCATGAGTTTTACATTGGTTACGATTCAAAGAAATCTGGTGGGAGCTCTTGATTATACAATTAGCTGACTTAGAGATAAATATGTTGTGAAGATCAGTGATTCACTGATTGGAAGAGCTTTAAGGGGGCTAGTGAACAGCATTTTGTAGGTCTTTTTGAAAGGGCTCAAGATCCTTTTGCATGAACGATGTCTTGTTAGTTTTTTTGGTTGGTATTGGCAGAGTTGTCTCCAAGAAGTATGTTTATGTTTAATGTTAAAAAGACAGGTCTATGATCCTAATCAGGTTTGTGATTAGTTCTAATATAATTGTTTTGAATTTGTTTAAATAATGGAGTGACAAGATGGCATAATATATAACGTTGTTACCATTATCATGGCTGCAAGTTATTTGATGAGAGTTGGGCCAGTATTTTAAATGGACCATTGCACAAGCTCATGACTGCAGCTTATCTTGACTATCTCTTGGCCAAAGTTATTCTCTGTATAATTTCAAAAGTTCTAGGGGATTCATAGGTTAGGATTGGATCTTAATCAAGCCATAGTAGATCTGAGGCACCTCTTTGAAGGGACAGACACTACTGTTCTAGGACAAAAAGTGATTCACGTCCCTTGCAAAGATATGATTGAGAGACAAGCAATAGTATAGAAAATGGTCCAAAATACTTTACTCCCAAGTAGGTGTAAGCATCAAACTGTCTTTTTAAACTATCAGCTGAGTGGAGGAAGAGGGCAATCATATCAATGAAAATATGTAATAAACAACTGTCGTCAACATGAGCATGCTGTTAAAGGAATTTCAAAAGCTCATTAATATAGATACTGAAAATAATTGACAAGAGAGGGTACCCTAACTAAACTTGGATGATACTCCTAAAAAATTCTGAGAAAGCATGTGAAATTTGGAATTGGCCAAAGCAATCTCATAAAGCCTCGTGATGTCAATATGCAAAAGAATCATCATTGACACCAACATCACACAACTTTGAAAGTCTACTGACAAGTCTCGTTGACAATAGCCCATAGTGCAAAATTGTGGTCAATAGTTTAAGAATTCATCACAAACAAGACTTGTGGACTCTTTTGCCACAGTAACCCATGGTGGTTTAAGAAGATTTGTAATTCTTGATGGCAATTCTTGCGTCTTATCTCTGCATCAAGAGTTTTCCTTGACCATCTCTGCCAAGAGTGATTGATGTATCTCGTTTTCTTGAACAACTTGAAACGAGTTCCTTTTGGGTGTTTTTAAAACTGCGAAATGTATATGGAGAATAATCGTATCATGAAGGGTTGTAATAATATGCAATGTTTTACTCTTTTTCAGTTTGAGCATTTGTGTCACGAGGTTTTTTTTTTTGTCTTTTTAACTTTGTCCTACATAATGACCAAGTCCTGTTGAATTTTATCACAAGCCACCTTCTATGCTAGCCAGTTTCTGTTGAGGATTCTACGTAATTTAGTTGCATCTTTCCCTTACTTGACATAGTCCTTCAATAACAAGGTTTTTGAATTGAGAAAGTTTCCTCTGTATTTTTATAACCAGCTCCATAAAGAAGCAAAGGTTATTCTGCAATCATTTGTTCTCATTCCTTAGGTGTTGTTTTTCTTCCAGGAGTGACTAGTGCTTGTTTTGAAGTGCTGAAAACAAATCTGCATCTTGGTGTTGATCAAAGAGCATGAAATTCAGGGCGATAATATACTTTAGTACGAATCACCTCTGGTATTTTGTGAAGCCAATCACCCATGGTGATGGTGACACTACAGGCTTCGGATTGATAGACACTGTGCTGTTCTCACATAAAAGATTGACCAAGAAAACATTGCAGACTTCAAGTGGTGCCATGTTGCATTTTACTTAATCTGGAAACATCTCGATTGTGTATGGGAGTTCATATTGCTAGCTGACATATATATTATTACTTTGATTCATGCAACTGATTGTTTATGGTTGGGGGTTAGGTGTTGCTATCAGATGTAAGTCGCAACCTCTAGACAATCTCCTCCAATTTTTTTTTCTTCTGTCTGCCACAATGAAGTGCAGAGCCATTCCCCTCACGCACATAAGTGAATGGAAGAGGCATGCTACCTCCTAGCTCTAAAGGAGAAGCTTGTCTTGTGGCAACAATGGACTAGGGATTGTCTTTTATAATATGCTTCCCTTTGCCCAGCGTGGGTGGTGGTGTTGGTGTTGTTGTAGCTGGTGATGTAGTTTGCACCTTGTCCAGTAGTGCTTCTTATGGATGTTGTACCACTGAGCTGGTGATGTAGTTTGCGCCTTGGTCAATAGTGCTTCTTATGGATGTTGTGTATGTTGCACCGCTTGCCAATATCTTTGTGTGGATTCCTATCTTGGAAGGCTTTCTTGGAATGAAGCTTTGGCTGATGTTATTGGCATTGGGAGTTCTTGTTTTTCTGTTTACTGTTACACCTGATGCCAATTGCAGAATATTTTCTTTCTTGCCTTCATGTTCTAAACTTCATTTTGATCTCGAGAGTATACCGATAGGCTTCTCCTAGTATCTTGACTGTAGAGACGTAATTGCTGTAGTATTTTGGGACTTGGTGTCTTTTCCTGTCATGTATACTAACTTTTGCTGACAAGGCATGGAATATGCTGGTATAATCTTGCATTGTCTGTTCTTGACCCTTGCACAATTATTGCAAATTTTTGTATTGATCATCATAATTTTAAATAGTGAAGTACTCTTGTTTTACTTGGAGCGTCCTTCTTATCAAGTGTTAAGTCATCCTCGTCTTTGTCCTCTTCTTGACTTTTTGAAGACACTGATTCCCACCAATTTTCGACATGGATGCATCTTTTAAAAGTGTGAATGTTACCTTTCCAATATCAGAGAAATTATTGACAGAGAAATGACTTCATTGAGTCTTGCGTGAAAAGAGTGGAAAGCAAAAAAATTGTTGAAACTTGACATGTAGACAATGGCATTTCAAAGTAAGTCCATAGTATTAGAATGAAGATTTTTGCAGGAAGACATTTCCAAAAGATCTTCAATATAACCTGTTTGAAGTCTTAATCCAGAAGAACTTTTGTAAAATAGTAAAATTCTGTAATTGTTTTGATATTCTTAAGGCAGAGTATACTAAAGCAATTGGCATGTACTCCATCAATTGCCAATATGGTTGTTGCTCATTTTCCTCTACAAAACCAAGCATCTTTTGTCCATGAATCATAATTAATTTTGACATTGCTATCCTATGTGTTGAATAAATTCTGCCACTCGAGAGCAAAAACCCTTGCAGCAAAATTGGTTACAAAAACATATGGGGAATTTATATAATTGTGAAAAGGTCATTGGAAACATTAATACATGGTTAACTTTGGAGGTTCGTTAACTCTTACAGAATTCTGGAAACAAAAGAAAATATTAAAAATACATGGAAGGCTAAGAAGGATATACCCTGAATTCTTTATTCCTTTCCTTTGATTTCAGATCATACTATCCCGACCTACCTGTTGACCATCTATAACTTTTGTTTCTATCAATTTTTATAGGTTTCTTTGTACATAATTTCAACTACGGAAACTTGTTTGCATGTGTGTTTAGCTTTTCTTTGCTATTTTGAGGTTTTGAAGGGTAGATTAGGTACTAATTGCATTCAGTACATTTTGCTTGGAGATAGCTCAGATAAATTCGGTACATTTCACCTTCTCAACACCCTTTATGAATTACAATCATCTTTTTGTGCAGAAGGCATAGTTTCGACCCTCTTTGGTAGATATAATTAAAATCTGTAACTTCTGTTGCACCAGAGACATGTTTTTTTATATTGGGTTAGATTGTTCTTTGGTTGCTGAAGTTTGCATGGAAGAATCATACATGGATCTAACGTGCATTTTTATATCTTTCTTTTGATCAGGAACTTGAGACTAAACTGAAAGCATGCAAAGATGAGTTCAAGGATTTTGAAAGGCAGGATGTCAAATATCGAGAAGATCTGAAGCACATAAAGCTAAAGCTGAAGAAATTAGAGGAAAAAAATTGCGAAGGTACCTTTTCATTTATTTTCTTTTCCTGTTACAAGAAATCCCCGCATTCTTATTAACCTGGTCGTTTTATGGTATTTTAAGGATTCTGCAAAGATTGAAGAGATTGGAAAGGAGTCGGAAGAATCAGCCCTAATAATACCGAAGCTGGAAGAAGAGATTGTGAAGTTATCAGAATCACTTACTGAGGAGGAAAAACTTCTGGAGAAGATCAAAGAAAGCTCAAAAGGTGAACTCCTATTTTTTCCATTCTCGAGTATTTAACATTTTACAAAGACAAATGCATTTTAAGTTATTAAATTATTTGTGACAATTACTTTGTTTGTGATTCCCAAGTCTCATTCCTGAATCTGAAGTATTTTGACAATTGTTTTTCATGTCGATTTTTTTATGATCATTAATAGTTGATCAAGTTTTCTATGATCATTAATAGTTGTTTGAGTTATTAATAGAAAGGGCATCACATTTTACCTGTACAGAATATCAACAAACAGTTAGATGCATGCCTATTTTGTGGAGTTTTCATGCAGTACATCTAAACATGAATATTGGGTAACACACTTCAAGTTTGACCTGTACAAATCGACCTACACTTCAAGTTTGACCTGTACAAATCAACCTGTAGGGAAGGCACGGAGTTCATATGACATGACTTTTATTGTTTTCATAGAAACAATAGCTGTGCTTGGCTCTCAAGCACTGTTTGCATTCCAAAAATAGTAGACTTTTTTTTAGATAGAGGATCAGAATATTTATGGAATTTCGCATTTAATTTTTGTACACAAGACATTTTTTTGTTTTATAGTCCCGCACCTTCATTTAAAATACTTGTCTAGGTTATCTTACCACTCTAGCATTGCTCGCGTTGGTTGGAACAACTGTACTTGTCACTGATATGCGGCATTATCATGATCTCTTCTGTAGAGGAAACTGAAAAGTATCGTGCTGAACTTGCTAATGTCCGTGCGGAGTTGGAACCATGGGAAGAACAACAAATTGAATGTAAAGGAAAACTTGATGTAGCAAGCTCGGAAAGCAAGCTTTTGAAAGAGAAGGTAAAATTCGAATAATTTAGAACAAAACACTGTAGAAGGATTTCCAAATTATTAAGGCAAATGAATATAATGCTTTTCCATATGGAACTAGCCTAGTTAGCATCTGAATCCAAGCATCTGGCCTTTTTTTGAATGCCTTCATTTAAGTGTTTAATTTCTTTTGATTCTTTAGTGTAGTAAATGATTCGTTTACAGCTAAAAGCTTAAAAAGTTAAAACATATATCTCAAACTCTCGAGAGTTATTTTATGCAATTTGTGTCATCTGGTCTGAGTTATACTATGATGTATCTTATATGATCATACTTTGCTTTCAGCATGAGGCTGGGCGAAAAGCCTATGATGAAGCAAAAGTCAGATGACTGAGATTAAAAAGGAAATGAAGGACAAAGAGGCCGAATTTCAGAAGATGCAAGGTGCCATGGAGAAAAATAAGCTTGTGGCAGCTGAAGCTCGGAAAGAAGAGCAGGTAAATGTTTTATAGTGTGATTACTTCTGACAGTGTTAGTTTTTGATGATATATCAATCTGTACCATCTATTTTCTAAAAGCTAATGCTTCATACTGTATCGAGTTCTTCAGACTTGCATGAAAGAGGAAGAGTCGATTGCTTCCCTTGAACAAGCAGCAAGGCAGAAAGTTTCAGAGCTTCGCACGATTTTGGAATCGGAGAAGAGCCAAGGATCTGTGTTAAGGGCTGTACTGCAGGCAAAGGAATCAAACAAAATACAGGGAATATACGGGCGGTTAGGAGACCTTGGTGCAATTGATGGTGAATCCTTAACCTATGTTTGGTTGACATTGTACATCAAGAATATCTGAAAAGATACGACCATTTAAAGTAGTCCTATATCCCTAGACTACTTGATGTTAATTGCTTAAATCTTTGAGTGTCCAGTATTACTCTTAGATAAGCCATTTCAAGGCCTCTTAATAGCATTTTGTGTGTTCTAAAGCTGCTAAATCATTTGCTTTCAATGTGTCTAGAATATAGTAGGTTAAAGCATTCCAAGTTGAATGTGTTAATTGTTGTAGTCTATGACATTATATCATAGGGATGGATCTTTTGAAGGTTTTATGCGTAGTTCGCATACTCGTATTCGCGAATGCTCGGCTGACCCAAAAAAATTGACTCGGCAAAAAACTTGGCAAGACTCGCGAATACTCTGAATACTCGACAACTTAAAAATATGCAAATTTTTGTAAAAATTATAAATTTTAAGCAAAATATAGCTACAAAATGTATCAATGAGTCCATAAAATGTTGGAAAAGTTTTTTCTATTAAATTTGAATACAAATACAATACAAAATCGCATCATCATGCGAATACAACAAATTGATCGATAAGTGCTATGAATTTATGATGATTGTCATTGAAAAATATCATCACAAATGTCATATCTATGCAAGTCACAATATACAATAAGTTACATTTTCCTCTTCCCCGTTCTAGAGAAATATTGGGGAGAGGGTCTAGTGCCTCTACTAGTCCCCACACTTGGCTGCGTCTCCTCGCTCCTCTTAGAAGGCTGCGACTCTGGCTCCAACCTGGTAGTAGATGGTGGTGGCTCCTCTGTTGCATGTTGGAGATCACCTCCAAAGATGTCATCCAATCCAATATCTCCTGCTAGTGCTTCTCCCTCCATAACTTCCCTCTCAAAAGAAGCAATCTCATCCTCTGTGAATGTAGGGATTTCTTCTTCTCGCCCACCCACTCTGTTGCTGTAGGGATCTATCTCATCCAAAGCAATAAGCTCCTCTAATGTGGCCTCCACTTTTCTTGTGCGAAGCTAGAGATTTTATTGCACAAAAACCAAGTCATTGAGCCGTTTTTGAGTCAACTTGTTGCGCTTCTTCGTGTGAATGGCCTCAAACAAACTCCAGTTGTGTTCACATCCAAAAGTGCTACAAGGTTGAGATAGAATTTTGAGGGCTAGATTTTGAAGATGCGGGGTATTTCCTCCCCAATCCTCCCACCAAGAACCTATAAACAAGATAATCAAAAGTTTATAAGTAATTAATAAAATCAAATTTGTAACTAGTAACACATATAAGTAACTTAGTAAACATTCTAATTTTTATTACCTAGTGTCTGCGTGGTTCTCCCTTGGATAGCTAACACTGAAGAAAAAAGCCTCCCCCTAGCATGTTTGTAATTTTGCGGCTCTAAAATAATGAGGTCTCTCGTCTCAACATTTGGTATCATCCTGTCAATACATGTTGAAAGGCCATCCATAACCTCTCCGTTCATATCATTAAGCCATCGAAGAAGAAATCCTTGGGGTTGAGGTAATACCCCATTGCATGAATAGGTTGGTGGAGTTGATTGTTGCACCTCCGACCAATAATCTCCCAAAAGGGATCATATTTGGCAATATCCCCCTATAATAGTTTCGTATAGACTCTTTAGCCCTATCCATGGCCTCATAAATGTACCCCATAGGGTTTTGCTCCCCATCAACCAAACACAAAACCCTCACCAATGGCTCTGACACCTACACACAAATTAAAATGTAAGGTTACAAACTTACAAATAAAGTAAAAAAGTAAATAACAATATATTTATAATTTAACAAATTAAAATAAAGGAATCAACTTGAAATATAAATCGAAGTTTGAAATTACCTTGATGATCTCTATAACTCTCTTTGCAAAGATATCATCAAAAACTATCTTTGCAATCCTCTCTCCATCAACTTTCTTTGAATATTGTGAGTCTAGCCATGCTTGACTCACAAACATTTGCTTTAATGATGTCAACAAACTAGAAATACTTTGCAACGTCAAGAAGTTAGTTGCAAACCTTGTGACACCGGCTCGAACAAGCTCTTTCCCCTTTGTGTGTTCTCTCATCAAGCTCAGAACCCAAGGGTGATTATATATGTACTTTGTTATGTTTCTTGCATCTTCTACAACCAGCCTCACCCAATCAATTTTGCCTATGTCCTCCAAAAGGAGGTCAAAACAATTTGCATAAGGAGTCCAAAAGAGTGATGGATGTCTCTCCTGCAATGGTCTCCTAGCCGCCACATATGTTGCTGCATTGTCTGTGACAACTTGCACAACATTTTGTATACCCACCTCTAATACAATTGTCTCCAACATAACACTCAAATTCTTTGCATTTTTACTATGTTAGAGGCATCAATAGACTTCAAAAACACCATCTCACCATTTGAAGCTGCTAAAAAATTAATGAGGGTGTGGTTCCTTCCATCCGTCCACCCATCTGAAAGAATGGTGCATCCGTATTTGTGCCATTGTTTCTTTTGATCTTCTAGAATTGTAGTGGCATCTGCAACTGCACCTTGGAGCAATTTCCCATCCGCGTGGGTGAGTTATTGGCTCAGACTTGCTAAGTTTTGGCGAGTACTTGCCGAATATTTGTGGTGAGTACTTGCCAAAACTCGACGAGTCCTTTTTGCGAGTTTTTCAGCGAGTATTCGTTTGTAGTTTTCTTTGGCGAGTACTACTTGAGTATGCTAACTATGGTTTATGAAACAATGTGTTTTTTTGTTAACACAACTTAGTCAAAGACAAATGACATTGTGTGTTGTTCCTTTCCATTCATATCAGTTTTTAAAAGTTTTCACATGTGAATATTTGCCAATCTTGATTTTTTTAACAGTTTCATGCATTTCTATGTTCTGACTCTCCAGTATCCTGTCACCTCATTTTATGTATCTGGTAAGTTAGCTTTAACTCTAACTATTGGTATTTTAACATTCTTGTTGACTTTTGAAGGGCCTCTTTCATTAAAAGCCATTTTCTCAGTGCAGTTCGAGAAGTCTTCGATTGATTGGTAAACTCAATATAGCAGTTTGAGAAGTCTTTGATTGATTGGTAAATTCAATATAGCAGTTTAAGAAGTCTTGTGTATGTGATACTAACCTTGCATTTCAAGCAAGCAATTTGACTGCACAAGCAATAGCAAATATCAAAACAGAAGAAATAAATAAATCATCAAGGCTGTGGAGAAAGAATCATATTATTGATATTGGTCTCAGTTAGAGTTCAGTATCAGAAGCTGAGGTAGATATGCCATCCACCCAATTAGGACATCTAGAATCTAGATATTTTGCAAGGAGCATTCTGAGGTTTACAAGATATGTCAGCTGCCATGAAGGATACAGAACTGATACTATACACTTGGAAAAGACACAAAAGTCTGTTAGACCAGTTTGCTGTCCACAAAAGAGGAAAACAACAGAACTCATTTCTAGACCGCTATAAAGAGAATAAATGGAGTCAAAAACATCAATGATCTTGAAACTGGCAAGACTTGGGCTGAGAGAAAATCAGGAGTCACCGACCCTTAGGTTAAATTGGGAATTTTACTTGACAGCTGAAAGAAAAGATCATCAATGATCATTAGATCTGACTTGAATACTTTAAAGGGACATTGCAAGATTATGCAATTAAATGGTACCATCAGCTGAGATACACCTGGAAAATTATTTAATTAAGGATTTAAAAAGTGACATATAAAAGTTTAAAGCAATGTAAGGATGAACTGATAAGCAGGAGGATGCTAAATTTGGTGCAAATGTTTGAAAATCTTGTACGAGAAGATTTAAAGACTGGTACTTTGTGAAGGCACTGTGGACGGTATTCAAAGAAAGTCAGGATTATTCCATCCTCAGAATACCCTTATATGTACCAGTAAATATTAAATGTAGAAGAACATCAATAATCGCAAAAAAATGTTGAAGAAGAGGGTGATAAGTCAAAGCTAGAGGGGATACTCAAGTAGATGTGTATAAACGATAGTAAAAAGATGGAATAGACTCGCATATGGAGTCTAAAATGTTGTACAAAAGGACGTCAAAAATATGAACACCCGATCACATATCGTGTAATAGGTAATGCCAAAACATGACGTAACAGAATATTCATCCACTATGCAAAACAATCCTATGGTGGATAAACATTTCATGATGTCACAACATTCACTTTCAAGTGGAGGATAAAGAAACCAAAGAAATCAAAGATTAGACATGGATCCAAGAAAACCAATGGTGAGAGATAAGAACAACCATATGATGCATTAAATGTAAAAACAAACACTTTGTAAAGCATGCCCCAATGATCCAGCTAGGGTTTTAAAGTTATGTATGAATAGTGGTCTGAGTGTTCACAACTACGACGATTACCCCAATACGAAATTGGCTAATATGGTGGGAATTGAGGGCAATGAGCAAGATAAACATTTATTTGCAGTAAGGAGGGCAATCAACAAATAGTTAGATATGCTAGTAGAATGTCCAGTAGATGAAGCATGTATTTCAGATTGTCAAAGATATTAAAAATCAATCTAATGCCTATGGGCTGGGTCAAAGAGGTCACTCGACGAGAAATAACGCACAGAACATCAATGGGTAGACCAAGGACACAAAATAAATAATTGTAGCAAAAAAGGAAATAAATCCATTAAATTTAGTTGGCGTCTGTGATAAATGGAACAATGGCAACAGTTTCTATAAAACTACTCAGGATTGTGTACAAGCGATAGCACAAACACATGTGGCATCAAAAGTAACCATTGAAATCGGGAGTGTGATTTTTTCAAATGCTTTGGTAGACAGATGATGAAGAGTAAATATACCTTCAGGGAAAGTACTGAGGGAATTACAAAAGCTAACATTGATTCCAACATACTTTTGATTGAAAATGAAAAATCAACAGATAATAACTACAATAGTTATTTTATTGGATCAAGATATTGTGATAGCCAAAAAGGAGCTAAGGGTCACATTTGTAATTATATGAAATAAGTGTGTATTGCAACACAATTATTCACTACTTGCCAGATCGTTGTTGGGATAGGCAAAAGCAATCCATGATTAAGAACATAAGACAACTGAAGTAAAAATCGGCAGTGTTTGATTAACAATGGATACATGAAGAGAAAATGTAATGGGAGGAGCAATATTGTTCAAGTGGTGGCTCTGATTGGAAACTGAGCAGGTATATAGAGCAAGGATTGCCGCATTGGCAAATGGGGTAATATGAAAAGATGAGTTCTGCATACCTTCTTGAAACTGAAAAGTGTCAACAAACATGATCAAGACACAAAATAATAAGGAATCAACCATTATATAATATATATGAATGATATGAAACTGAACAGAATCAATGTTCTATCAAGGTGATCTAATATGAGGAAACAGGAAATCCTAAATACTAACATGCCTATTTCAAGACTAAAACATTAGGGAGGATAAAATTTGCATATGAGTTTCCACAGGAACAAATTATTACACAAAAACCAAAAACAAGTACTATGAGCACAGATTTGGATCTAAAACTTGCAAAGAGTTGCCATACAATTTTTACTGAACACAAGGAAGTGCTTGGCTAGAATGCCATGAGAATTATGCAACCATTGTGTATTGATCTAATACACGAGCTTTGCTAGTGAGAAGGCCATATAGAATGAACCCATGATATGCAGCAAGGGTGCATGAAGAAATAGAAAAGTGTTCCGGAAGTATGCACTATTTTAAAGGTAGCCACAAGTAATGGGGTGTCACTAGTGGTGTTTTCTTTGCAACTAAAAAAATATGGAAAACATTTTTGAGTTTTTAAAATTCTGAATGTAGTTACAAAGAAAATTTCTTTCTGATACCATTTACAGAAGAGGATAAATTGTAATTTACAGTTATATTGGAGTTGGGAACGTATGCCTGTAACAAAATGCAATTTGGTTTGTGCAATGCTTTAACAACATTTCAATGAACAATTCTGTTCATATTTTAGAGAAATCATGAAATGTTGATGAAAATTTGGAAGACCTTTTTAAATTATTGGTGCATTCATGAGGTGAAAACGATCATCTGTGGGCATTATCACAATGCATGAACTTATGTTGGGCAATGCTTACTGTCATTCAATCGAAATAAAAGTTTGTTGCCTCTATAAATTGTTAGGACATGTATTGTTGCCAAATAACCAGAAGACCAGTGAAAGTAAACTTTCAGCCTTTAAACTTAACAATGCCTCAAGTTATTTGGAAGACAGTTTTGTTGGATCCTTCAAACCCCCATTGAAGGAAAAAAAGATGCTGTAGGTATTTTCAAGGGGCAACAAGATACCTAACAAAATGGGTAGAGGCTAAGGCATTACCAAATAATCCTGCAAAAGTACAAAAGTTTCATCTATAAATATACTGTAGCTAGATTTGGTTATCCAAGGATTATAATTAGTGATCGAGAAACACATTTTATTAACAAGGTTATCAAGGTAGTGATACATTGGTTCATGAACAAATACAAATAATTCAACAAATCAGCAATTATTGGCTAAAAACTGAGTCTGCAAGGAACTGTAAAACTATAAAATGCTTTATTACATGCTATTGCTGGTTGGCATGTAGTGTATGCAAAATTGACAGCTGATTTGAAATTTGGGACAAGATGTCTGAGAAATCCTTGATCCTAGGAGACATAAAATCAACAGTTGGAGGAGTTAGAGCACTTTAAGAATCACAATTGAGTGGATGTTTATTGCAGACCACAGGGGAGATTGTCAATATATCCTATTTGCATGGAGTTGGGAGAGCGTTAGAAGCTGTGACACAGAAAGCTACTTTTGGAGAAGGGATGAGATGACACGGCACATTCCCAAGTGGTTCCATTGATGCAAGAACTCAAAAATGGCTGCACTAGTAAATAACAAGTTTTTTTTTTTTTTTGGGTGGTAAGAGGAAGAAGAGGGGTAGTGCAGGAAGCAAAAGGGGTACTTGGTGCAATTTGTCCAAGATACTGAGTACGGGGTACAGGTTTGGTTCTTCATGGGTTCTGCTGTATTCACCTGGGTTCTTCTGCAGAAGAACCTGGGCTGCCCAAGGAATCTGAGCAGAACCTCTGAAGAACCCAAGGCAAAACATGCACACACACACACACACATGTGTGTGTGTGTGTATTCATGTTTGCTCAAAATAAATATACATTAAAAATGATATATAATAAAAAACACTTTTCAAACCCTAAAAGCTAAGTGAAATACAAAAAGCAGAATTTCCTATTTATTAGACTAGAATTTCTATATGCATACTGTGTTTTGTGTCACTAATTTCCAATTTATTAGGCTATACTTTCTATATCTTTTATTTTTGTATATCTTTGTACGGCCGAACCCAAGCTGTACCCAAGGCCAAAAAAATTGCAGTAACAACAAATCTGGTTCTTTAAACCCGAACCCAAACTGGACCAGAATCTGTAATTTTGTATTTTGGATATAAACTAGCATCATGTAGATTTAGTTATATTTTCTGCCGGAAAGTTAAATCTATTTGTTTAATTAAAATATGAGTTATTTTTAAAAGCTTAACACCAAAGGCATGCCAATTTTTGTTGGCTACCTTGTTGCTTTTAGTGATTACCCTTTGTTAATATTTATATGGACAATAAGAAAGTTACGAAGGCATCTTATTCTTGCAATCTCTAGCTGTTATTTTCTTATTATATCAATATTCGATATTTCATTGCTCTAATGTTTCTGCTATAAAGTAAAACGTGGAATGTTTCTCATAGCTGTAAAAGAGGACATTCAACCCTTATGCATGTTACCAAGGTCCTCTGAAAATATCATCTTTTACAGTTCCTCAGTTGGCAGGGGCTTTACAATTCCTCCGCCCCTTCCCTTTCCTCTGCCTCTCTTGATAACTGCAGAGCCTAAAAGGCTAAAACTAAAGTTCTGTCACTTTTCTACACTGCAGTTTCTCCTTCTGTCTATCCTAGCTGCCAACATCATTAGACCCTGCAAATTGAACAGAATAGCAGCGATATTGGTCATGCTGGCCAGATAGAAGAAGCAGGCAACATACAAAAGATTCGCACTTGAGGATTAACTTTGCAAAATTTAAAGATTTGAGATGACCATCATTTGTCATGTTTTCTGCAGCTTATGATTTAATACAGCAGGCCTCAAAATCGATGCACTAGTGTATTGTTGAGCAGTTGATTTGGAATATGCAAGGACCATCAATATCTTGAGTCTTGTATGAAAAATATAAAGCAAAAATTTCCCATATCAAGTTTGCTTTGATTGGAATCATTGAACAGGAGGGGCTTTAGCTCATTCCATATCTCCACATCATTATTAGCTAAAAAGTATTTGTTGCTAATGGTTAGGAGTATACACAGGTTGGCAAGAATGTTGGCAGGCAAAAAACTTTGGTAACAGCAATTGAAAGTTATATATTCAAATGTCAGGAGGAGAAGGAAATTTTATTTCAAAATGCTCCACAATCTCCAGCAAGAGATCTCCTTTGAGCTCAAAGCTCTGATTATGATCAGGGTGTCACCATCTATTTTAAACATTGAGATTCTTGCTCAGTGCAAATTTGATTCAATCGACTGGGCCAATATCTTAGGCTTTGTTGCTAGTTCCATGGGGAATGCCAACAGTATAAACCCATGCCATTTTTGTGATTCCTGAGGAGGCCTTCTGGCTGCACATTTCTAAATGTCTTTCAAAATATAATTTCTCATTATTCTCCTTGAGTGGAATCCACAGGGCATCAACTCTCCTTGGTTTTTGCCATTTGGTACTAACCCCATTAGCAATGGGCAAAAAATCTGTTTCATGACAGTCATCTGGAAGCAACTGTATCAAAAATACTTTTCTTTTTGTGGAATATATTGGTTCATGTATCCTTTCTTGTTTGACAACAACAGGAATTCCAGATTAACAATCATTTATGCCTGTTTGCATAAAAATATGAAATTGCTGTTTCCATTGCGATGACCAGCTATTATTTGATATATTTTGAAAAAATGTTACTTTTCATTTAATTCTAATGTTATTTAAATTTCTTTCAGGATATTTTTTGTCTGACACTACAGGAAATCCAGATTAACAATCTTTTATTCTTGTTTTCAGCAAAATACGATGTTGCTGTATCCACTGCTTGTGGAGGGCTTGACTTCATTGTAGTGGAAACAACATCTGCTGCACAGGCATGCGTAGAATTATTGCGGAGTAAAAACCTTGGTATTGCGACATTTATGATACTGGTAAGTTCTTGCCTGCAAACTAGACTCATGTCAGTCTTATTTGGAAATGTGAACATATTGTGAACATATTGTTTCTGTGGGACTGAGTATTGTCTCATGTGGAATTTACTTATGAAGAATCAAGATCCATGGATGTACACTTTAAACAATAAACCATAAAAAAATCAGCCTTTTAGATGTAATGACATCGTTTTCTATGTAGTCCTATTTTTTTTTTTTTTATGTCATTGGTATTGAACTGTGTTGTATCTTGTAATTCCCTATTGAATATGATGGAGATTTCTCTACAGATACTGTTTTATGTTTGTAATCCAAGTGTTTCTCAAAAACATGCAAATTTGAATGATTAGTTGCAAATCTATGTAAGGCTTGATTTTTCTTTGGTAGGGTTGATGCTTAGATTTGTCCTGATGTTGCACTCGTCAAATCTAGCACAACATGGGATGTCTACACAGTGCGGGACTGTGACTTTGTAGACAATGTTTTGAGACAACTGGTTCTGTTTCCTAATCTAACGCATGAAAACATTCTACTCTATGTTTGCTTGAAGGGAAAAGGGGAAGAAAGAGAGGGTTAAAGAAATAAAATGGAAAAAGAGGTGATACACTAGATGGGAAAAAGTGGCTGAAGTGCTGTATTTGCGTATCTTAAAGAACATAGGGCTAATGAATGCGCAATAAAAGCGTATGAAATGAACACAGTCAATCATGAATACTTAAAAGCGAGCTCTATCTTGTAGAGTAGCAAGATGAAGACTAGAGTGTCGATGGACTAATAACCATAGTAGTTCTGTCAATTGCATTAAATCACACATCATATTGATAACCAAGAGGCTTGACACCGACTTTACACACATCACAGCATAGGTCTGAGATCAGCACAAAAGCAGTAAGCTCCGCAACACACTGAAATTTCAAGCAAATACAACATCAACAACCAGACCAAACTCTTAAACTCTAAAAAAACTGAGAAAATTAAGGATCTGATCCCTTTTTCAAGGAGAGTTTTTAGCTTTTTATATGATTAGCAGAAGTGAAGAGAGGAAGAAGCAATTAATGTCAGCTGCTCAAGTCAGACAGAATAAATGCAATCCAATCCCTGCAGGGTTTTGGACGGCTGTTTGTCCCTTCCATTCTGTCCATAGCTTATCATTAATAAGCATGGTTGTGTCGAAAGTATCAACTATCTTTGAAAGAATGTCTTAATAAGTTAATACGTGTGATCCTGCAGGAATTTGGACTTGAACATTTCTCAATGGCTCGAGCCAATCAACATTAAATGACGATTGGCAGGCATTAGTTATTGCACCTAAAGGTTCTATGTAATGTACCCTTTCCTTTGCCGAGATCCTAAGGGCCAAATTTTAGTCTTAAAGCCTTGGTCATACCCAAGGGGCTAAAGACTCTAGAGGCTATTGGGTATAGACGACTTATTACCACGTTAATTTTTGTTATATTTTGTCATTGACATTAAGTTGGGCGACTTGGTGGTAATAATTGTTATATTTTGTTGTTGAGGGGGGACTCATAGTACTTTATTATTCTATTTCTTCGTTGGGGTGACTTATGGTACTTTATTATTCTATTTCTTTGTTGGGGTCACTTAAGTCACTTTTAGTCCCACATGGAGCTCCCAACTTGGAAAAAGGTAATGAAAAGTTATAAAAGGAGGTTTGGGGGAGTGATAGAGCTCATTCTTGCATGCACACTTATGATTTTCATTGAGCAACTGTTGATTGCTATCATCTAGCTTGTGGAGTAAGATCCCACAAGATCCCTAGCTTCGGTGGTGAGAGATCCATTCCTAGCTAGTAGGGCATTCTTCGGTGGTGAAAGATCCACCCTAGCTTGTCATTTTGGAGCTGATTCAAGGCTGATTTTCAGAGATTAATTTCAGAATTTTTAGAGAAGGGTTTTGGAAGATTTTGGGGCTTTTTGTGGAGAAAAATCAAGGGTTTTCAGATCTGATTTGTGGCAGCGATTAGAGCAGATTTTGGCGCCATATTTGGAGACACTTTTGAGGGTTTTGGGCCTCTTCCCAAGGGGAGTGACCCACTTTGGGATTTTGCAGTGATTTTTGGGAGGGTTTTAGTGTGCCGTTTCCAGATCTGGAGGTTGGGATCTCTTCTATATCATTGGTAGATGTTATTTCCAGAAATTCAGATTTTTATCTATTTTCTAGGGTTTTATCTACTCAGTTCCAAATTTGCAGCAGTGTTTTTAAGGGCTTCCAGGTGTCATTTTTCAGATCTGGAGGTTGGGTTTTCATTCTCAATATTAATAGATGTTATTTCCCAAGTTTCATAATTTTTCCATGCATATTTGAGGAGATATGAATTTTTGAAGTTTCCTAGCCGCCTAGGGCATTCTGTAATTTTCTGGCAGCAATATATTATTCCAAAAATATTTTTCTAGTGTTTATTATTATTATTGCAAGCTTCCCTCAAAATTTCATGCACTTTGGGCAAGTATTTTGTGAGATATCAATTAAATACCATTCGCTGCCCTAGCTGGTCATTTTCTATAAAAATCAGAAATTTTACTTTGCTGCAATTTTCATATATTTTGTGCATTTTCAAGTGGTATCCCACAAGGGATATTTCATTAATAAGCATGGTTGTGTCGAAAGTATCAGCTATGTTTGAAAGAATGTCTTAATAAGTTAATACGTGTGATCCTCGTAGGAATTTGGACTCGAACATTTCTCAATGGCTTGAGCCACTCAACATTAAATGACGATTGGTAGGCATTAGTTATTGCACCTAAAGGTTCTAACTTGGATTAAACGATACTGAAAAGTTTTGACCTCGTCCTTTAGCTCTATCAAAATATCCTGACTATTGCATAAGCTGAAAGCTTCCTTTAAGGGCTTCCGAACAATCTACAGGTCTTAAAAATAGGAACACTGAGTTTCGAGGTAGGAGCATTTAAGAATTACTTTTACTGTCCCTGCACATCTTGTTTTTGCAACTTCGAAAACAGATTGCATTTCAATGCTAGGTGGGACATTGATAGCTTTGGATTGGATGGTGGTTGTTGCTCCTGATATTGATCAAGCCTTCTTTTAAATTTCAACACTTGGCTGCTGCCTATCTTTGCCGTGGTCCACTTTTAATCTCTCTTTCATTACTTAGGTGGCGTCTGCCGTTGATCTCATTGCAATCTAATTGTGGGTGATGCCTTAGATCTTATGCACTTCATTGGCTGAAGAGCTTGAAGCAACTAAGAAAAATATTTTGCATGAAGCTTTTGAATAAGGTACAGATTTCCAAGGCTAATGTCAAATACATTAATATGTAGTTTGTTCCATAGTTTAATAGCTGTTTTGTCAGTTTGTCTGCTGTAGGATTACGGCTAGTCATGAGTCATGACCTATACCATGCTTTACAGGGTTAATCCAAGTTATGATTGCTTTGTTCATCTGTCAGTTTATACTTTATAGAGGATTATAATGAGACATGCACAAATGTATGCACATGTCTGTGTGTAGATTTTGGTTGCAATGTTATCTCACTGACATATGTAAACATAGTTGATAATGGAAGCACCAATTAGTTTCATTTGCACAAGCAACCATTTTTATAAAGTGAAATAAAGTTTAAGAATTATATAAGCCCAATTGCACCATCAATTTCCACATATTTTACCTATTTTCACAATGATATGGGCTTATACAAACATACATGTGAATCAGGTTGTAAAATGAACTATATTGAGTTATCTCTTAACTCATACGGTTGTACCAAATATTCTCAATGTAATAGCCTTTGCAGATGTAGGATGCCTTTATTTCATAAGTCTTCCAAATACCTTTGATGGCCCGTGTGGTTCACATCTTGAAGCTCTTATCTGTCAACATTTGATCTTTCTGAGTGATTTAGTATTTCTCTTAATGAAATTGCTTTGGTATGTGGTTCCTTCAACTTATTGCCTCCTTTAACTATTTATGTAGCCCGCATTACTAAACATGGTATATTTTTTATCTTTCTCCTTTCAAAAGGCATTTTCTCTCTTTAATTCAGAACAAAAGGTGGTTTGTAAATGTCATTCTTTTGTATTTAGGGTTCTCACGCACTGATTTTATTCAGATTTTAAGATCTTCCATTCCATAGAGATTGTATACAATTTAGCTATCTCCTGTTATATTTTGCCATTGGTTCTATGTTGGTAAGTTTTCTTGGGTGCTGACTCTTGATCTCGCAAAAGTTAGATACACATGGTTGCAAATAAGTTGTTTTGGTTCCAAACTGATAGGTTAGATTGTAAAAAGATTGATGTCTTCTGGTTTTGTCTGTATGATTCAGGAGAAGCAAGAAAACCATCTTCCCAGATTAAAGGAGAAAGTTAAAACACCTGAAGGTGTTCCACGTTTATTTGACTTAATCACTGTTCAGGATGAGCGCATTAAATTGGCATTTTATGCCTCACTGGGAAACACTGTTGTCGCAAAAGATCTTGATCAGGTATAATCACATGCTCTGCTTATTGGTAAATGGTTTTACCTCCTTAACTCTTACCTTGTTTTAGCAATCATTTCATTTGTTGGATTTGGAATGAAGGAGAAACTTGTAAGTAAATTGAGGTTAGTTGTACAGACTCTTTTGGGGATATAAGACTTTTAGACCTTGTGCATTTGGAGGCCATTTAACCATATTGCATGTTTTCTTTTTATATAAATCCATTGATGACAGTAGTAGATGCTGTTTTCAGCAGATTTCTTGAATGTTTACCAAATATGATATAAACTGGGCTCTTTAACTTCTCTAATGGTATTCAATATGTTTTGTTAGGCCACTAGAATTGCTTATGGTCCAGACAAAGAGTTCAGGCGTGTGGTCACATTGGATGGTGCAGTTTTTGAGAAGTCTGGTACAATGAGTGGTGGTGGTGGTAAACCCCAGGGTGGTAGGATGGGCACATCTATACGGGCTTGTAGTGTTTCTGGAGAAGCTATTGCAAGTGCTGAAAAGGAACTTGAAAGCTTGGCCGAACAGCTTAGACACATACGACAAAGGATAAGTGCTGCCGTGAAGCAATATCAAGGGGCTGAGAAGGCCATGTCACATTTGGAATTGGAAGTCGCAAAGACACAGATGGAGGTCTAGAAACTGAACAAATTTAACTTCCAATCTTTTAGTTATGGATGTCATTGTCACATTTTCAAATCATGGAAATGGTTCACCTAATGTTGGTTTATCACTGTTCTGATTGCAGATAGAGGGACTCAGTGCTCGTCATTCTGACATTGAGAAGCAACTTGATTCATTGAAGTCATCAGCACAGCCGTCAAAGAATGAATTAGACAAACTGAAAGAACTTGATCAAATTATTACTAATGAAGAAAAAGAGCTTGCACGCCTTGTAAAAGGTTCTAAAAAGCTTAAAGATAAGGTTGGAATAATGACGTTGGACCCATTTATGTTGAAATTCAATCAGGCATGCCTTTTAAGTCTATAATTGTTCTGTGGTAGAATAGCTAATGCAAATACATTCTTGTTAGGCTGCCGAGCTTCAAAACAAGATAGAAAATGCGGGAGGAGAAAGGTTACAAAAGCAAAAATCTAAAGTTACCAAATTGCAGAGTGTAAGTGTCGTTTGCATGTTTTTCTATCTGAGAAGAAACGTATATTATTTGTCAGTGCTGTATTACTATTTAGTAAATTGTTTTACTTGATTTTCCATATGTTGTGCTCTCTACCTTGGTTTTGAGCAGGATATTGACAAGTCAAGCACAGAAATAAATCGTCGTAAGGTTCAGATTGCCACAGGCAAGAAAACAATACAGAAATTACAGAAGGCAATCGAGGAGTCAACTAAAGAAAATGACAGAATTGCTGATGAGAAAGAAAAGAAAACAGCTGGTTTCAAAGATACTGAACAAAAAGCATTTCTGGTTCAAGAAAATTATAAAAAGACACAAGAGGTTTAGCTTCTCTATGGATTTTCTGTTCCTCAAATGTGCCTGTTTGATATCTATGGATTGGCATTTTATCAAGTGATTTTTCATGTGTCATGAGTTGCTTTATTTAGGATTGTCAGCTATTGCATTTACACATATGAGTTCCACTCCAATATAGTTATGATGCTTGAATGATTTGACATTGTAGCTATTAGACAAGCATAACGAAGAGGTAGAGAAAGCTAAGAATGAGTACAACGACCTCAAGAAGTTTGTGGACGAGCTGCGATCTGGAGAGGCAAGCAATCTTAGTCTCAGTTTAAATGACTTATAAAATGTTATAAGTGCCTTGGATGGTGAAAGTTTTGTGTTTTTACCCTAATAGATTGTTCATGCACACAATCAAATGGTTTTGTTGCATTGACAGGTTGATGTGCAATACAAACTAGAAGATGTGAAGAAAATCACTAAAGACTGGGAAACAAAAGGAAAGGGGTATAGTAAGAAGTTAGAAGAAATACGCAAGGCTCTTGGACAACATATTGAGCAGTGGGTCCCATTTCCTCTTACTTAGTTGAACCTTGTCAGCACACTTAAAAGTCATTTACCCACTTTTTATTCTTTAACTATTTTGACTGATGTTTTGTTTCGTGTTACTGTTTTGAAGAATTCGAAATGAAGGGATTGATCCTGCATTGCTTCAGGCAACCATAGGAAATGAACAATTGCTTGAACCCAGTACCCTAGAAACAGCACTGGAAAAGGTAGCATTGTTGGAGGCTCAACTAAAGGAGTTAAAGCCAAGCTTGGACTCAATACAAGAGTAAATTCTTGTACAATATTTTATTTCATGCGCAATTTTTTAATTCGAAGTTTAAGTTTACGATTGAAAGTTAGTTGGATGCTCAACTGATGGTGTCAAAGCCAAATTCCTCCTGAATGGAAGAAGACAATCTTTAGCATCTTTTTATTTTAAATAAAAATTATTAAATCTAAAATTTTGAGTCAGTCATGGTTTGCATGGTTATTATTAAGTAGATCAAGAAGCTTTTCAATTTTGTAGGTACCGAAGGAAGGCTGCTTTATATTCTGAACGGGTTGAAGAACTAAATACTATAACTTTGGAACGTGATGATCGAAAACGACAATATGATGAGCTGAGGAAGAAACGGTGAGTGCTCAAAGATTTGTGAAATTCCACTGCGAACGTGTCTTATATTTCAGGGTTGAAATCTAGGCATACAATTAGCTTTTAATATTAATGCATTGTAATTTTAGCTCTGTGATGGTCTTTATAAAATTACTAGGCTAGAACTTTTGTATAGTTTGCATTTTGATACAACCGGTTCAGCAACTTCTTTATATTCCTCTAATTTTTACATTGCCTAATCTTTAGGCTGGACGAGTTCATGGCTGGATTCAATACCATATCACTGAAGTTGAAGGAAATGTATCAGGTTAGAACTTCTTGAAAGATTTGTTAGTTAATGTGTTATATTTATGAGTAATGCATATATCAAGGTGTTGAGGAATTGAAAATATATGCAGATGATAACTCTGGGTGGTGATGCCGAGTTGGAACTAGTTGACTCATTGGACCCTTTTGCTGAAGGTGTTGTTTTTAGTGTACGGCCTCCCAAGAAAAGCTGGAAAAATATTGCTAATCTATCTGGCGGTGAAAAGGTAAATGCATCAAGTAACTCATCAAGTTGTATTTTTAAACTTTAGGTGTTAAATGGGCCTAGATTGCTGATTATTGTAGTTCCTAAAAAGGTACATATTGTTTAGTTTGCAATTACTCTGGAAATGTAAATATTTACTATTTAGTTGATCACAAATGTATCTGTTGACTGTTACAATGTACTACATAAAGCTGTCCCTAATGATCTTTTAAAGAAAAATGCCCAGTGTTTCAGGAAAAAGTTCTGAATATTAAATTTAGTCTAGAATATATAAGCTTTTTGCCAGAACCTTATGCTTGAGTACACATATTTTTGCAGACATTAAGCTCGTTGGCTTTGGTTTTTGCACTTCACCATTACAAACCTACTCCACTCTATGTCATGGATGAGATTGATGCGGCTTTGGGTAAGCTACAATCCTATCATTTCAAAATTTGGGTTTCTGTGTTCCATGGGTGTTAAGTAAAATGTGGTATGATGTGGATGGTTTTGATTCTTTAGGCTAGTAATCCAGGAAGTAAAATACGAGTGAAATTGCAATAATCATCAATTACTAAATTATTTGTGGGGAAGCTTTTTCCGCTACCTACTTGTACCTTTGATTGCTTGTCGTAAGACCTTGTCTTTATGTTCACTTTTTCCATGTGCAAGTAGCTTGAATGAAATGGGATGGGTTTGCAGTAGCTTAGGTTGATCATATCTGAATTTTTGTGACAATAATTACACTGATAGATTTGTTTGAATGATAAAATGTTCAGATTTTAAAAATGTCTCAATCGTGGGTCACTACATCAAAGACCGGACTAAGGACGCTCAGTTCATAATTATAAGGCAGGTTTTCCTTTTTTAAGTAAATAGTAGCATAGTTTTTTTGGAAGTTGTGCTGCTTATATGTTAAATACATTTGTATATTTTTGATTGCTAGAATGTAGCCTAACAGATCTCTTCCTGACGCATATTGCTTATGCAGCTTGAGGAATAATATGTTTGAGCTGGCAGATCGACTAATTGGTATATACAAGACTGACAACTGCACAAAAAGTGTGACTATTAATCCCAGAAGCTTTGCTGTTAGTGCTGGCTGTAGCTAAAATACTTAGGAACGTGACACAGATCTATTTTTCTGTATCACGGTATTGTAATATATATCCATTTCTCATGGATGTTTGATATGATAAGATATTGCAATTTATGGACCCTGTTTCTGTAGCATAAAATTGTTTAAAAACTATCATGTTTCTTTAATTTATTGAAGTTATGTAGACTGGAAAAGAACTATTTTTTCTCTGTTTATATTTGTGTAGAAGCCATTCTTCGTTGGAATTTAACTGCTTTATCTAATGCATTTTATATATTTGAACTATTGTGATTCTTCAATTGTAGTGCTTGGAAGGAATTCTCAGTGGTTATTTTTAAGTACAAGAAAATTTTGTGATGCTTATTTGCATTAGGAATTCCTAGCCATTTTAATCAATCTTAAGATTCTTTTGGTCAGTATAACACATGGGAATTAAGACATTTAATTGACTGTTTTATGGGAATTAAGACATTTAATTGACCGTTTTAAGGGAATCAAGACAATTAATCGATTGTTTTTAAAAAGGATTTTTGTGCATATATTATCTGAGGGATTTGTGTAGTCTCCAAGTTGGCAAGTTCTATTTTTTGATGAAAAGAGATCTTATATTATATTAATTCAATAAGATACAAGATAACTTTTAGCAAAAAAGCGGGCAGTATGAGAGCACGCCCCAAAACCACAAACAAGCTAGGCCAAGCCTAGGAGAATGAGAAACAAACTAGGCCGAGCCTAGGAGAAAACAAAAACTAGGCAAAGTGCCTAGAAAATTACAAAGGACCAAATCAAGCAGCAACAACAAACATTCCCAAAGTGGGCAGATCGTGATCATTCGACCACCCCGACCCTAGTAAATCTTTGCCAACGTCCGAGATCTTCTTCTTGTTCCGCCTCTCCTCGAGTGGGGATGGCAAGGCTGAGGTGAGGGAACTTGTTGGAAGACGGAGGCGGAGGCGGCAGATTCCATCCATCGGCAGTGCGTTGCTCGGGGGGCAGGGAGGCAGCGGGTGTGTGACGAGTCAGTGACCCCAGCCTTGGTGGCGAGTTGGTGACAAACTTTTTTGATGATGAGGGCGTGGCGACCCCCGGCTATACAGGAGTTGGTGAATAAATCCTCGACCAAGTTTTATTTTGAATACATGAAATGTTTAATGTACGCAATTTTTTTTTGGATGAACATTTATAAGATTTATTTCATTGTATACCACATTTATATATTACAAACATAGTTACCATGTTTGTATGAACTTAGTGAAAACTTGATTCAAACCGTACTTTTTAGTTTGACTAAACTTGTTGAACAAGTTCAACATTATTTTTTCTTTTTCTAATTAAAAAATTAAGGCTTTTAAATTATAAGAACTTCAACACAAAACAAATACGAAATAAGAAACACTAATACCTAAGCAAGTAAAGGAAAAACTCGTAGATAATATATTTATCTATTATTGTGTGTAATTGGTTTTTCTTTTCAAATATCATCATATATGTATAGTATTTATTATTTATATATATTATATATTATTAATTTTTTAAACCAAATTGAACCAAACAAAACCTTTTGAAAAATTCTGAATTTCCATGCTTTTTGCCGCTTTCTAACTATCCAAACTTTTCAAACGTGGTAACGATGATTACAAAGATGTCAACAACCTGTTTACATTATGATGTTTCAATTTCTAATTACCTCGTAAAGAAGGCTGTCTTTGTTATGACTAACACTTCTTTACTGAGTTTCATTGCTAGTAATGATTGTGATGGTGTTGAGCAAGTTGCTAATGTGTGGTTGCAATATACTAACTAGTACCCCTTGCCAAAGCTTTTTTTGGATTGATTGTGATGATGAAGCTTTTGTCGACGTTTCAAGCAATCACATAACTAGTACCTCGTGCAAGTTTGCCACTTGCCCCTTTAGTACAACCTCTTACGCATGTTCGGACTCCAAAATCTTTCTTTCCTCAATATTACAAGTTTTTTCTCTTGCCACTGTTGAACCCAAGGGTCTCTTCATTGATTATAAAAATTTAGTCTTGTCACAATTTCATGCTTTATGGGATCATATAGTTTGTATTTAACGCTTGATTGCAACCAAAAACTACCCAATAATTTACGCCAATGCTAGAATTAGGTCTGCCTAAACGGTAACGTCTCATTTCGGACATCAATGATATCATGTCTATTCCTCAACACAACTCTATTTGAAAGTGTGCATGTAGTAACATAGAAGTCCCATGCAAAAGAATTCCAAAACTATTGGCCCCAAACAATGCCATTCAAAGAGAAGCAATCACGAAAGGGAGGGATGACATTGAAAAGGGAATATACATGAGATATGTTAATCAATAAGGAAATAGCACCACCACAAACTATTGCAGATTGTAAGATTTGATGCTAAATTGTTTGGTAGGGTACAAGGATTACAAGTTGATATATACAAGAAGGATAAACATTAGAGTATATACTATGTTAATTAGACGTGTCACTTTTTTGATAAGAGCCACATTGGATGTCGACTGTTACATTGAAAGCAAAACTTGTGTCGGTGAGGTGTCACTTGAACTTGTGCTACCCTTCAAGTGGGTTGTGCAAACAACTTTAAGCTCTAAACAAAGGGTCATGCTAACACACGATTACTCTAGAGGAGCATGGACGAGTGCATAAAGTCTTGTAGCAGAGATGCCATTGTGGACAACTAAAATGGCTTTGACAAGTATTTGACCTAAAATGTATTACAAATATAAGGCTGCATTGAAAACAAATGCCACTACAATGTGTCCTAAACAACATCCTATCTAGGCAAGGAGCCACCGCCATGCCAACACTAACATGTTCAACTAATTACATTGGTTCTCATGCAAGAGTCACATTTGACATGCAAAAGCAACCTTACACTAGCAAACTTTAAACGAAGCCTTGATTGGGCCAATACTTGAGACCAAATTGCACCAAAAGAGATGAAACAACCACTTTGATAAAGAACATTTAATCGATTGTATTATGGAGATAGGATTTCTCTATTTCGTGAAATACATCCTCACGAAGCGTTCTAAATGCGTGTGTTCTTAGATGACTTAAGAGGGGTGTCAACAAACATGCTATAGTGCTCAAAGATAGTCTTGTTTTATTTTCAATAAATTTATCATCATTACCTGCAATTCATACCCTACGTCAGCTAATTTTTGACAACATTTAATTGGTACAAGATTGTATCATAAAACTTATTCTAGTAGCAATTTTACAATTTGTGCGATTAGTTGAAAACAATCACAAAGGTCATTCACATCTATTAGAGCTCAATTTTGCACTTAGTTGTGGTTTGGACACGCCTAATAAGGTAAGGGTAGCGCTATAATAATGCTTGAAGGCAATCTTCTATAAAGGACATGATAAAATATGGATGGAACTATCAAGCGTCAATTGAACGCTCCTAATGTATTAACCACATAAATGTTAAGTCATGTAAATGTGTCTTTTTATATTAATTTCTCACTTGTGAATAATTCACTATTCTAAATGAAGAAACAATTGCTTTCTTTTTGTAATGGGAAGTAAATGATAGAAAATGAAGTATAACGAAATGGTTTTAGAGTTATTGATTACTCGAGTGCATGCATTGGTAATTAAAATAGATATTTCAATCCTAATAAGTTAACGTAATTTTTCACATATAGATAAAATTATGATATGGCTGAATTATGTTGCTATGTTTCAAGAAACACACTTAAAAGAATAAGCATATTTTATGTTTGGAATTGTGATGTTTTATGTGTTGTAAAAGTTGCATGGAATCACATTAAGCAAGTAAATCATGACTTAAACAACTATGAAAGAAGTTAATCAACATGAGATTTTACTTTGGAGAAACTCAAAGTGGGAAGACTCTAGAAGAGTGGGTTGTTCCCCCTCATTGCTAGTCGGTTCAATTTAGTCGTAAAGAACATTGTGGGACTTTTGTAACACTTACACGATGCTCTACGAGCTTTTCTTGATAAGAAAATAATCAAATGAAATATTCCAATATTGTACATAGGTGTCATACATTTTACAAATCTAGTTGATTAATGAATGACCCAAGGGGGATATTATACAAGCAAATAAGACATTGAATTGTGTAGAGATTTAAAATGCCTATTCCCATGAAAAGATGAGAAACATTTTGCCCTTCGTTTTGGGTGGTTGATTTTTTTGTCTTATAAGAGGTTTAATTCAACAAAGTTGAACTTGATTGTGATCTTGTTGAATCAAAGGTGAATTTGGCAAGGGCAAATTATGGGTAGTACACTTGCTCGACAATTTCAAATGGAC
The DNA here is from genome assembly GCA_018340775.1 of Taxus wallichiana var. yunnanensis. Lineage (NCBI taxonomy): Eukaryota > Viridiplantae > Streptophyta > Pinopsida > Cupressales > Taxaceae > Taxus > Taxus wallichiana. The sequence continues at coordinate 182,061,651 of CM031239.1, read as the reverse complement.
CACTTAAATAAAGCCATAACTTGTCACCTAATTGGAAAATAGTTATTTGTGTATAACGTTCAATTTGTAATTAGCTTGAAACTCCAACTTTTCGTGCACTTGCATGTGGATATATCAAATTTTATCAATAAATCTTTCAACCCTTTATATTTCCGATTAAAATACTCACTTCATTTTGGTTGTTCTAGCCCAACATTAAATGTATTAGGATGTAAGTAACGGAAACATGAGACCTATTCATTGAAGTATGAAATATCATAACGAACAATTGCTTAATTTAAGCTAAATTTTCATCCTTATTCTTAAGACGCTTCCTATTATGCCTCCTTGAGATACACTAATACCTTGTTGACTACTTTGGAACAATCATTTAAATATGAATTGAAATTTATTGACGTCTTCAATCTTATGTTTACTCTCTTCCACCGAGTGTTCTAAAATTGTCCCATTAACCTCAAATTTCTATTTGAAGCATTGGAACTAATCAAGCCAAAGTAAACACAAACATTAGTGGAAAATAATTTTGTTGCTTCATTGCCCTTAAGAGCTGTTTTGCATGGTATGAATACATGCACATTTTGTTAAACGGTCTACAATACCTAACATATAATCATGCCCTTTCTTTCTCCTGGGCAAGTCTCCCATAGTGGACTATACAACCGGTCTTTATATTGTTTGGTTTACATGTGCTACATCAAATACATTCTCTTATGAATTTTCCATTATCATTTTGCATTGTGGCCAAAATAAATAATTTTAAAAATGGTCCAAAGTCTTTGATACACCAATGTGACCCGGAATTTTTGAAGTATGAGCCCCTCATTAGTTGAATTATTCCATATTGTGAAACACAACTTTTTCAACTTGTCTTGGAGGTTACATAGTCTCCCTTGTGCTCAAAATCTATGGATTTTACCTCACTTAAGAGCTAATATATCTCCATAATATTCATAATGTGCATACTACTCACCATATTCCTTATGGACAAATGGTTCAAGCTAAGATGTATCCAAAGTTAAAATTGAAGGTGGTCTATATAACATACCAACCAACTTGTTAGTCACTCTTCTTTATAAATGATAATGGAAATTGTTATGAGAAACCTATCCATTTATAGTGTTTTGATGATTGTAATTTAATTTAATTGAATATATTTAGTTGGTCGATTATATGAATGAAAAATTATTTTCTCTCCATTACATAATATTAAATATTTTTCATAGTTTGAACAAGTGCTTACAATTTTTAGCTTATGTATAATATTTGAAAAGAATCCCATTTTTTTTTTTTTTTTTTGAACGATAGCATATTGAATTACCTTTTTACAATAAAACAACACCCATAAGATAATTGTTTGTCTTTGTTTCCACCTCAAAACTAGATGTAAGTTAGATAGTCTCAAAACATGTGAATTGCTGATTTTAAGTTTCTTCATATGAATGATGCTAGTTTAACTACATGTAAAGGACTTACCACTATTGTCATCTTTGGTACACACTTTCTCAAATTCTGAAAATTTTCCTATAAAGCTCCTTTATTTGATCATGGTGGAAGCCTTGGTCCAATTGATTATAGCTTCTATCTTTGAGAGATCAATTCCTAACTCTCCTTCTCCAACTACATGTCCTAAACAAACTAAAGTTTGTTGTGAAAATTTGAATTTCATGTCATTGATAAACATCAATATGTCATTCAAATATATAATGAAACATAAATTAACAAAATCTCTCAATACTTTAATTATTAATTTCATGAAGTAGTAGGAGCATTAAACAACTAAGAGGAAACCTAAGGTATTAATACGATTCTTTTCTTTTCTTGAAATTTATTTTCCTTACATTTCATTTTTTCACACTTTATGATACTTTAGATTTCATATCTAGCTTTGTAAAGTAGTGCTACAAACTTTCTCGATATTAGCAATCCCTATAAAGATCTTTGTTTCAATCATATTGGAAGGGTTAGTCCAATTGACTACAATCTCTATGTTTGTAAGATCAATTTCCTAGGTTCCTCCAACCACATGTCCCAAACAAAATAATATATGTTGCACAAGCTTACATTTCTTGTCATTGAGCAAAATCTTATTTTGCTTTAAAAATTGGAAAATTTAACTCAAATGAATTAGAAGCCCACTATGTTAGATTTCACACCAATATGCCATTCAAATATACAATGAAAAATGAATTAAAAAATGGTCTAAAGATTTCATTCATAGTCTCGAGAATTTGTATAGGAACATTCCACAAAGCAAAAGGAAAACTTAGTCATTAATGCAAATCTGTTTATTTTCTTGAAATTCATACACCTTTTTGTATTCTCACTTGGCAATACTATATTTCATGTCTAGATTTGTGAAGCAATTTGAAACATTTAAACCAATCTAAAAAGTCAACAAGGCTCTATCATCAATTCACATTCTCCGAGAATCATTTTTCAAGCACTATAACAATATGAAAACCACACAAAGCAGTGCTAGCACATATTATAAAGCGATATAACAAAACTTGAAGTTTCTTTACCTCATTTTCCATCATCAACGAGTTTTGATGGAGACCAACATTGGGCAAAGTATTGATTTGAAATTTCCCAACTTTCTTGCTTATTGGAATTTAATTTAGATCTTAAAACCATACTTGTTTATGGAAATTCAATGTAGGTATTAAATACCATACTTGTTTCTTTTACTTGAATTAGCTTCAAATGGTAGTGAATTGGGTTGTGAATGCGAGTACTATAGAATCTACATTTGTTGTTTTCTTGAAAATAGAATAATAAATAGGTGAATAGAAATGAAGAAAACCTCATATAGTCCAAGGATGTTTTATCTTGGAAACTTGAATGCGGGAAAACTAGCTTGATAGTGTCATTTTAAGACCATATATCCTTCCTTTCAATTGGAATAATTACAAAAAGTGCACATGAAACATTGTGTCAACATTATCCGACTAGTTTATTCCCTCACTTGTTATCTCTTTTACAATTCAATATTACAAAGAGCACAAATGGAGTATCAAAACAAATGAATACTTTTGATTATTTTTCTCAATATCTTCTACAACCTAATTTATCACTCATACATTCCTCCTTTCACTCATTTCTATTCGTACCTTCTTCCATAAGGCTACACTCATTGCCTCTATATACCAAATGACTCCTAATCATGATGGACCCAAGGAGAACATTTTTCAATCATTAATTACATGTTTTGCCACATTCAAGTAGGATCATATGTTTGTAGAAAATGCATACATATGATAATGGACAAATTGTCATTGATATATAATCCCAAACAATGAACCTTTAGTAATTGTAGGACCACCATTTTCATGACAAGGACACAAACACCATTTTGTAGGTTAGGACCACTCATGATAGGAGTTGTCAATTTATAAAAAAACTCCCTTTTTTGAGTTAGAAAATTGATCTCTTGCTAGATTTTCAAGAGTTTGATGTTTTTGTAATCCTAAATGGATCACGCCCTCTTTTCCTTGAGAATTTAGGTCCCAAAAATATTATTCCCTCATGAGATGGATAAGATTTATCCTACTTTCTCCTCTGTAAGATATTGTTTGTTTGGTGTTTAGCCTTGATCCCAACCTATCGAGATGCTCATGGCCTTGTTTTGGTTTCTATACCTTGTTTTTTAATACAATATCCTCTCACTTCTTCATGCAGTGAAGGAAAAATATTCAATGCAATGTAGTAATCATTTTAATTACTATTTACCATGGAAGTCTCATAATATTTAGCACATCCTTATAAATGAAGGTTGTTCAAGCTTGAAAACATTCTCTCAAATCTACTCTAACATGGAAAGTGGTCTACATCTTATTGGATCAACCTTTATTGCTTACGGATGAAGCCTATCTCCAGTGTTCTTGCATTATTACGATGTTTAAGTTTCTAGCTCTTCCTTCTTGAGGAAAAAGTGGTGCATATCCCTCGTGGAGAGTAGATTTTATGGTCCTATTTTGATTCTAATTTTCCAATAAATCCCGTGTAGGTGTACACCAAAATTTGGCATGTAAAGAAGTAAGGCTCAACTTTTTTGAGGTACCACAAAGCTATGAGATGTGGCACAATACTATGGGAAATTTCAATTATTACATAGGCATGCTACATCACGGGGATGTGAACATAATGTGTGACATTACATAAGATACAAATAGTGTGTAGGAATTTGGTGCAATACTATAGGAACAATGAGTGATGCAGTGTGACATATGCAAGAATGTGGTAATATTATGAAAGAAATGAGTGAATCTGTATGGAGCTAGTGAAGGAGATAGAATCTACAAGGGATGCAAAGCAATTATGTGACATGCTTAAGAAGGGTTTGAGAAAGCTATGGGACAAGTGAGAGATATGCGGTATGACATAAAGGTTTATGCTAATGCTTTGCATGATGACACAAGAAATTATGATTTCCATAAGATACCCAAAGGTGGAGAACTTTAGTTCTAGAAAAGGAGCGAGGAGGCTTGTGTGGATGTGAGGCTATACACAAATAATTTACCCTTTCTTGAGAAGAAATGGATACCATTGTAGTTTTTGTTAGTTGAGGGAGCTAAAATTGAAGTTCTTAAAGGTATTATGAATTAGCTTAATCAACATACTTCATGACCTTTACCACTTGGAAAAACTCATGTATGCCATAGTGGATGTGTCTATCACTTCAATGATTTAATACTTATATATGGGATGAAAATGTTCGGGATCCAAATCAAAAGGATGTTTTGTCCTTTGTTAACTCATGAAGTGGAGGGAAGTAAAGTTGAAGGATGTCCAAGTTAAATATTTAGTGCATAACCATGTAGGGAGTTGATAAATAACAATTGCATTCTCAAAAATTACATGACGAATGGTGTAATGAAAATAATGAAAAGTTTTGATGTTTTGGTGTGGACCTTTGAATAATTTCTTTTAAAGATGTTAACAAAAGTTTTCGTCAATTAGAAAATACATGAGAGATGCAATGCATGTCATGACACTCTTTGTACTTATGTTGGGAGTGTAAGAGAATTTGATGAAATTGTTGATGGAAATATCGTATGTTCTAAAAAATTCTACATTTTGGTTGCTTCCTTTTCATGTACACACGAATCAATGTTAGATGGAGTGTGTGAGGATAGGTCTAGGGTGTAGCTCTTTAGAACATAAAACATATTTGGAATGGACTATGCCACGTAGAACCGTGAGTAGCTCTATTGTAGGCATGTTGGAGTAAAGTAACTTATTATCCAAAACTCAAACATGCACATGGTTTTACATAAAAAAAGATGAAAAAGAATGGATTTGAAAACTTCTATTTGTCCATCTATGTAAGGATGAAAAGCTATCGACCATTCCAAATGGATACACATTTTACAATTTTTTTTTCCAAAATGAACAACAAAGCAAGGATCTAGGTTAAATACGAGGGATCTTGGGAGTTGAAAGTGTACTCAAACATATAAAGAAGGAAAAATAGTGCTAACCCATCGAAGCTATTATCACAATGAACCATGATGATGATATTTAAAAACCTATCAAATGCAAAATACAACACATTATATTGGTGTCATAGGCATCTCAATCATGTAATCCATGTTTTTCAAATCCCATGATTTGGATGAAATTGATAGAGGTGTCTAGATTCCTAACTTTATCTTCATGGGATTTACTATGTAAAAAGGAATGCAAGAATTATTATGTCAATTCATGTTTGTGTGCATGCACAACCATTAGAAATGTGACTGGAATGTGATTAGAGTCTTTATAATGCTGAAATGTACTAATGTATTGCTTTTTTATACCTCCCAAATAAGTATTAAATAAGGTGTGACATCAAGTACACAAATATGTCCAAACATGCACAAGATCTTCTCATCAAGGTAGAAGCCCCAAACTTGTTCATATAGACACCTAAATTTGGCATTTTGGTACTTGATGACATTACTTTTGTCTTGCATACACACAAACAAAGATAAAACACACTATCTTAAGCTACCCTAAGAATTTTAATCTCCCATTCCACCATGCAAAAACCTATATGAACACTATCAGTAAACTAAAAACCCAACATATCTCATGTGTAAATATTTTTATACTTTCAAAGAGATTGTTTTGCTTCATTGAACATAACCATCTAGTAGGGACTACATCTACTGGTTGATGTTATATTTATGGTCAATCCTATCCAGGGCCCTCAAACGATCAATTTCTCAAATGGTAATATTCTTATGAGTTGATGATTATGCCCACGTCATCCTTATTGTGAAGTATTAATGCGATGAAATCTTATAAATACTAATTAATCCCACCCATTTACCGACTTGGAACTTATGAATATATCCTATAGAAATATCTATCAAAGATAAAAAAAAATATGCCCCCTTCTTCCCTAAATCAAGAACAAATATTAAAAGAAACCCCAATTTAAGTTTGAAGAACTCTAACCTAAGTTAAAATAAAACAAATTTAAGTCAAGATCCTTTTAAGGAAAGTTAAATAAAGAATTATCAAAAGTTAAAAGGAAAAATATAGTTGCATACATATAGTTACAACATCACAATTTCACTTCCACTAGGCAAAGAACTACACGGGTTTGAAGCCTCTTTAGAGTAGTAGCTATGTAGGTTGTACAAGGAACCCCAACCCAAAATAATGACCCCTTTTTATTGGTATGTCAAGGAATATATGATTTTAAGAGAAGAAATCTGATTATAGAATATTCATGTGCATATGGAATAATCTCAAGTAAAGAAGGAAATAACAATGTTGGGAGTGTATATGGGTTAATAATATGACTTGAATATATTAAGGATATTGTTGTATATTGTGCAATTCCTAATGTATGTGCCTAGTATAGAAAACAAAGTATCAAATATGTAATTCTCTCTAAACATAAGTAGAGAGTGCAAAGAGATTCTTTTGTCAAGGAATGGAAGAAGGGACTAGTAAACTAAAAATCACATTGAATTGTATAAAATTATGTAAGCACATTGTGTGGAAGGTTGATCTTTGATCTTGATATGGAAATCTATTCTAAAATCATGGATAAGTTCTTGATTGAGAATACGATCCCAATTTATTATTGCAGATCTTCATGTTTCTTGTTTATGTATTTCTTGGAATTCTTCCTATTATGTAGTTATTGCATATTTGACTAATATGTTTTGTTTTATCAATTACACACTTTTAAAGAGTAATAAATAAAATATTTTAAGTTACTTCTAGAATACAATTTGTGACATGTCTGTTGAGTGATTCTAGGGACCTCTGCTAAAAATGGTTCCGTTGTTGAGACTTGAAAATGTTATGATGGTTGTAAGGAAAAAAAGATGTGGAAATGTGGTTACAAGAGAAAATGAAACATTTTACAGAATATGAAGAGGTTGTCATGGGAATTCCTGCAGAAAGATTTAGGTTGGAACACATATATGGAGACATTCATGAGATATTTTGGTGTGAGCTCCCAAAACAATTAACCACACAATTATCTTGACTGGAATATTGCCATTTTAGGTACAAAAACAAATAAGAATACGAATCGATAAATGAGAAGCCGTAAAAATTGTGCAAACTAGATACTTAATGGACCCAAGTTGTAGACCATTGAATGCAAATTACCATTGACATGTGTATAACCAAAACTTGTGCTCATTTTTTTATTCATTTGATTATGTGGAAGCAAATTTTATTTCTATATTGCAAAGGAAATTTATAAAATAACTCCCTTTATTGTTAAAATGATTGCCGTGGAAAAGGCCATGATGTTAATTCCACCTAACATGGAGTAGTTTGGTAGGTGCCAAAGGGATGTAGACCTAGAATAAGGGGATGAAGGGAAAGATCCAGAATTAAAGAGGACCCTTGAAGGGTTCAAGAAGGATAGAAAAGAAGACAAGAGAATAATAGAAAGAATACAAAGAGAAGAGACAATGCAATAGATGGGGAAGTTCAAGTGCTATAGTGGGGAAGGTGAAACCAATTGCAAGTAGGAGTAGATTAGGAAGAGATACCAAATAAGGGGGAAAGGAACCTCTAGAAGAGATTGTGGAAAAGAGAGAAGGAGAAGAACGAAGTGATAGAGAGGGTGCGTAAGAAAGTTTTGACCATGATAGTAGTGGTCAAGAGAGTGGACAAAGAGGTGGTGATCTTGATTCGAACTAGAAAGATGATAGAAGAAAGCGATGAAAGAAAAAAGGAAAAGGAAAGTAGGGGATTCAAAATAGCTAGGATTAGATTTATGAGGTAGTTGGAACCTAAACCGGAGAATCAATCATAGATATCATGGTATCTTGTGCAAACAGAGGAGAAGCACTCCATAATGAGGAAATCATAAAATATCCATACAAGTCAATAAAAGATGAAAATATCTCTTCTAGGATATATATTCCTTGATCGATATAAAAATTTATTATTTAGGATTTTTTGAATGATTAGGAGTAGATATGAATCCCGTGAGAATTGTGAGAGAAGATAAGTCATATATACATAGTACAAATAATGATACCTATAATTTTCATGGATTTAAGTGTGGATGGGATTATGAGGGAAGTAGACCATTCTTTGAATAATCATATTTTTCATATACTCTCTCTTAATTGGAGTAAGGAACAAAGTGGGGAGTGTAACAACATTATTTTTGTGATCCCTAAGAACAGAGTAACATTTTCATAATTTACAAAAATATAGTAGTGACTGCTCAAATTCTTAAGAGGTAAAACATGAATCCATCGGGCCAAGTGTGAGTAATAACCAATCGAGTGTGCAAAAATATAAGCTCAATTAGTGGTTCAACACAAACTAGTGCACAAAATAATATAAGAGGTCTTTATGGTATAAGAGGAAATATGGCCCATATTCCTAATCTCTATGTAAGCTTACAATCTTACGATGGGTCCTTTGATTCGAACATTATTCACTCATATGTGGAATGCGATGGAGTGCAAATGGAGTGACATATGAGCATAACAATGAATGTGAGATCATAGGAGCATCTTATGGTAGGGATTTGAAATTCACATACTCCATGAAATTGAGTGGGAAGACATTAGAAAAGTGTCCGATGTTCTTACCCATGAATTCAAATGGAATAAGTGCATATGCCAAACTATTCAATATTTAAAATAAATCAAATAAAATCTTGGAGAATTAGAAATGGAGTATGACACGATGTTTTTTGATGTGATAAAAAAACCATTTTAAATTTTGATGAGCATAATACCGCTGTTTGGTTTGTGGAGGGATTGCACACACCAAATTTTCCACCAAGGAAAAGGCAATCAAAGCCACAATAAGTGTAGAGAAGGTTAGATAATATGGTGATAGTGTGGTAGTAAATTAAAAGACAAAATAATAATTCGATATCTGTAATGTGGAGATTATAAGAGTTATAAGAAAGAAATAAACCAATACTAAGCATATGGTGGTATAATGTGGAGTGAAGGACATCATAAGAATGATTGTACAAAATACTAGACAAGTAAACCATTATTTTCATCATATGAGAGGGAAGAATTCTATGAAATTGTTAGGGCATAGGGACACCCGCTAAAAAATTCCTTTTGGTAGAACATTATGTGCGCATCCCCAGAATGTAGCATGTAATTTTTGTAAATCTACTGATGCAGAGCAAAACATTCACCATACCAATTTTTTGATAATAAACAAGTTAAATGTAGTTACAAAACTCATGCAAATCCATTCACAAGTTTCTTAGTAAATTTATACCAACAAGAACATTTCATAACCTTGAAATGATGTTTCAACCACCTCATAACCCTTTATATGCTCCTCCTTATCTTATCTATAAAGTTCATATACTTAATCTTTCTTATCACAAACTATTCTTAGCCAAAATACCAACCTCTCGTGCTTATACTTCACCCTAGATCTTCAAAATTTTCTCTAGAACTTCTTTATTGTGCATTATCCTTATTTCACACTATCCCAAGGTATCCACATACCATTCAAGATTACGATGACCATTCCTCAACATATATATCTTGAATAAGCACCAATCAAATAAGAAAATACAAATACCCACATGTACTCTGTCTTGTTGTTAACGCCGCATGCATTGTTAGGGTTAAGCTTGGTTATGCCTCCTTTAAACCTCATTACTTTCATATTCATTTGGTTCTTCACACCTACATTGGTCTATGCCTTGTAAAAATTAAATCATCATGAAAACTATGCACAAATTTGTCTTATACTTTGCCATTGAACACATTCTAACTCTGTCATTTTAGTTTTTGCATGAGGAATGTCTAATGGAAATTTCATTTACCATTCAAAAACTTATTTGTAGTCTTTTTATTACCCACTCAATAGCTATGCGTGTCAACACTTCATTCGAGATAGATCTAAACACTCACTCAAAGTGCACACAACCACCAGGTCCCTCCTTTGTTATGCTTGACAGGAAGTTAGCATGCACATTCATCATATTGTTAACCATTAAGACATTCACACACAGATAATCAGTCTAACCATGACAATTTGGAAACACATGTAATAAGGAAGTCAATCCAACTAACCAAGAATAAAGATCAAATGTATCATTATAACATCATTCTCAAACATATCAACCACTAATATCCAACCAACATTATCCATTATAGCTAGAATTCATTACATAACATCGGTTGATTACATATAATTAGTCATTACAACAATACGTAGGTCCATGCACAAAAATCCTACAACATAACTCGCTACAAGATACACGGTCTCCACTACTCACTCTCTTAAACAATGACATACATCAGATATATATAGGAGTGGGGACTTACCCTTCACCGCCCATGCACTTTCCTAATAATAGGCGTGTTTGCAAAAATAGCTTGCATGCTTTACATCTTATGCTAATAATAGATTAATCCTAAATATACAACTTACTTTAATCCTATTATTATCTTTGACTTATGCATGATTATTTTATGCTTTCTCTACATGTGATTTTTGTAAATATAGTTCTTTACTCGACCACCAAGTGACCATGATTTTATCCTTTACGTAGTCAACACTCAACCCTGCTTTTCCTATTTGTATCCTTGACTCTGAGAAAATGTCCGTCCCTCGTCCTTTTCTTCGTGTGTTCGTAGCCTCATGCGCCAACTCGTATTTTCGGGTGTGTGCCCCCTTGCACACTACCTTGTTCTCTTGTGTGCACGTGTTCGTGCGTAAGCCTCTATGCTTCTTGGACACTTAGTTAATTTATCGACCAACATTACCCCACATTAGAGATATTGTCCGACCTCGGAAATAAAGAATCAAATAATACTCCTCAAGAATCGAACATAAAATATGCAAAATAAAAGAATGAGGGCATAGTCCCAATTAATAAAAGAATGTCCGCCGTGTTTTTCCCTACTCCCGAGATGGCGAATGATTCAAGGAAATATACATTGACAATACTCTCCAAATTGTCCCCATTCAATTAAATCCTTAATAACCGCATCCGGTACTACCCGAAAATCTCTCGACACCTCCATGGGGTCTATGTCCCCACCCTTCTCCTTTAATTACTAGATGACCCCTACAAGACGATACAAATTTCTCAAAGGTCTCCATCGTTCTTGCAACTACTAATCCAAGTTCTTTAAGCCTTATTTCAAAGGATTGTCTTATAGTTTTAAGTGCCTCCCACTTCTTTGCAATCTCAACCATTATCTCCTCTCGCCCAATATTATCATCTTTCTTAATCACCGGGCTTGCTTTAACTCATTCTCCTCTTTGATAGTGTAGGCCTTTAGGATGGGGTCATGGTCTTGCAATTGTTGAATGCCCAACTTGCCTTTTTGAGCTCATCCTTCAAGGTGGTATCTAACGCCTCATATTCTACTATTTTCTACGCTATTACAATCTTATTACTCTTTCGCAATGTAGCTAGTTCTTCCTCGTAAAGCCTCTTCATCAAATTCCACATCATGAATGATCGAGTCTCTACATTGCTTGAACACTTCTCTTCGGACTTATCTTCTTCACTGTCTTCATGGATCACCAAGTTTCACCTTCTCCTCACTTTGGAGGGGTCATTTTCTTTGTCTTGGGCTTGGGTGGAGTGACCCTTAGTGATATTTTCATAGGTTTTGAGGTTCCCGTGCTATCGTCTTGCCCCTTACGCATTATCTTAATTTTTCTTCGTGGCCTTGATCCGGTAAGCAATGCTATCTTCTTTCCTCGCCTCTTCCTCCTCATCCTTAGTATTTTCTTCTTCTTATTCTTGCCTTGGAGGGGTATCCTCGTGCATCCTCTTTATGCTAATAGTATGCTTACCTTGAGGTGGCAAAGTGGGAGTGGAAGATCTTCATCATCCACATCCTTTCCATTGAATACTATGGGATTTAACTAGATATAAACTCTCACGCTTTTCTTCCTTTTTCCCCACCATTAGAGTCCGAGGAGTGATATCAATCTCATCCGACTCCATTATTTCTACATACATTGTCTTACCTAGATATACATATATTTTGTACAAAGTATGGTATTTTTCATCTACCTTGTTTGCATCAAATCTCAAATTCTACGCATTATATAGCCTATTCACCGAGTCTTGGAAATACCTTCTTTGTGAAGGTGAAAGGAAGTTTACACCACTAGCTCTTTTCTCTAGTTTTCATGTAAAATTTTCCTGTGGAGAAATGATGATAGATTACAAACTATGCTTGACCATCTATAATTGCATGAAACTCCTTGACACTCTCCACTCGTGCTCGAATTCCTCATGCATTTGTTTGTACCATCCGTCCACCCTAATTTTGTAGGCATTAGTAATTGCATCGCATGTATATTTTGTGAACTTCTTTGCTAGGGAATTATCTTCCATAGGGTACTTCAACATATTTTTGTTTGGCCCATCTAGAACTCTAATTCCCAAAAATACGATGTTCAAGAGGATGGCTCCCAAGTTATCTTCTCACCTATGTGCACTTCTTCAATAATTCCTTCAACAATGAAGGAGGCAATGTTGTACGTAGTCTTACCTACCATCTTTTACGTGATGTGGAGCCATATTTTGTTTACTTGGGTCCACCTTTCTGATGCACCAACTTACTACGCACTTGGCATGTAGAAACTCTCACATTTGATCTTCATAATATCCATCATGCGACCTCCTTGTTGGTAGTTGAGTGCAATGTAGTGGCTGCTTTACTCCTACATCATCCTCAAGATCAAGTTCAATCTCCACACCTAAACCGCACAGCCTCGTAACTCTCCCAATCAACTACGTAGTGATGCACATCCTTCTACTTAGAAAATAGAAGTAATCTTCTTAAACGCGTGATAACAACCACCGATCGAGGTACTGTGTTTTCCAAAATAGGTTAGTTTATATAGTTGAAGGAATCCTATGCTTTCCGGTCCTTACGTACCTAGTCATCATAAATCAGTTTTCCATCCGTGGTCCTTTCAACCATGTTCCTTATTACTTCCTTCTCTATCTCCTGCTCATTATCCTCCGAAAAATGGTTGAAATCACTAACCTTACACTTAGTCGATGTAATTCCCATGATTTCCCGATGATGAATTTTCATGGGTATTGCATTTCCGATAACCATTCCTCGGGTGCTTCTTCTGTCACGAGATTCTTTCCCTTTCCCTTATTCTTTGGTGATGTGATGGTTGCTTTATTGGGTGTCATTGTTCTAAGTACCACCTCAAGCTTTAAATTTCGGACTCGTGTGGTTACGATGTGCCCTAATTTCTTAAATCTCCTTATCCAGATTTCATGATTCGTCGTTGAGCGTTCACTTCTCTCTCAAATCCCTCCACTCCTTGTTTCCCCTCACACTCTAGTTCGCCCTCCAAACTGGGAATCTTTACAATTCTGTTACTCCAAACCTGTATCTCCGCAATTTCACCTCTAAACCCTGTATCCTTCTATCCACATGCATGATTTTTGCACTCACACTTCCTCCAAAGGATCCGCTACTGTGCTATGGATATTTTTCTTTGGTTCGTCTCGGTTATCTTCACGAAGCTCTTCGTAAGGTTTGTCACTCAAGTCTCTCTTAAAATCTCAAAACTCTTTAACATGCAAGGTGAGAAGGAACTCGCCCATGACCTCTTTTATAGATTCTTAGAAATTTGTTCCTCTAATTGACGCACACACCTCTATATAACTCCATAAACATCCAAGACTTGCTGTCCAACAGTCACATCTGCTTCCATCCCACACTAAAAATATGTGCAGTCATCTGCGCATTATCTCAATAAATAGTAATCATCTCCATGTGTTCAAGCACACTTATTGCAAAAAAATAAGCAAAGAGAAAATAAAACAGAAAAGGAAATCTAATGTAAGTGGCACATCATTCGCTTATTACGAACACCAAGAAGCTTATTTATAGTAGAGCTTCAACCTACTCCCATTGAAGTAATTAGTCAACATGTTGCAATCCAATGACCGTAATTAACATGCGCCTAATTCAAGTATCTTGGTTACTACAAAATGTCTCAACCAATGTACCTTTAACTTACCTAGATGCCACGCAAACTTGGAGTCATACGGAAGGATCATCTTTCCAATGTAAAATATTTGTTCTTGACATGCCCGTCATGTCAAGCCTTCTACTATGCCTTCTTAGTCCTCTATCTCTAACATGCATTGCACGTCACTCATCCATTGCATCAATTTCTCAATGCACTCTTTCACCACCTTTTCATCTGATAGACCTCCAATGCGCACGATATGTAGGGATGGTAGTAAGAATTCCAACGGTAGTACCACCTTTATGCCAAAAACTAGCTGAAAGGGTGTGACCTTGTTCAACGTTTTATATGTGGTCCTATAAGCCCAAAGTACAATTGATACTTTATCATCCCAATCCTTCCTTCCACCTTCAGAATTTTTCATCAATTTTTTTCCCAAGATCTTGTTGAAATCTTCATGCAAAGGCTGCCATTAGCTTGAGGGTGATAAGGGGTAGTTTTATGGCATGCCACCATAAACTCGCCAATAAAATTTTGATTGTCTCATTCAAAAATGAGTTCCTCTATCATTGGTCAAGCTCAAAGGGCATCCAAACATGTTGATAATATTTTCCCAAAGGAACTCTGCTGCTATGGCTTTTGACAATCCTTTGTAAGTGCGGCCTCTTCCCACCTTGTCAAATAGTCGGACAAGTGATGATGTAGCGCACCCACCCCGCGCATAGGTGGTGTAATAGGTCCCACAAAATCAACAACCCAATTTCAAATGGTTCCGCGATTGCTATGGGTTGGAAATGCATTTCATCTCTACTTTTAGGTTTTCCAAGGCACTGACAATGATCACATGCTTTACAAAAATCCTTGGTATCCTTTTATAAAGTTTCCCACCATAAGCCAACTAGAAGGATCTTGCACATGGTCACGCCTCGATGCATAATGTCCTCTAACAATCCATCCTTGAGCTTCTTTCATAATTTCTTCACACTCATGCTCTAAAACACAGCTACGCAAGACCTCATCGTGACCCATATTATACAAATCTCCTACGATGAGCTGGTTAGGCTCAACTCAAATAACAAGATGCTTGTTTTCTAATGCTTTCATCCCTTCAAAAGTGCGAGTCTAGTGTGGAAAAATACATAATATCTTCCATATCTGCTGGTCCATGATTCAACTTGAATAATTATGCATCGGGCATAGTGTCCTTAATACTCTGTGTGTCCTCTCCAAAATTGATCCTTGATAAGTGATCATGTCCTAGATTGCTCTTGCCTGACTTAACTACAACTTGAAAATAAAACTCCTGAAAGAGAAGTATCCACTGACATATGCACCCTTGTAAAACATACTTTTGAGCAAGTATTTCAAGGCCATATGATCTGTATAAAAGATGAATGAGGTGGCCAACAAGTATTGTCAAAATTTATGGAGTACGTAGATCATAGAAAATGTGCTCGGTTGTAGTATAATTCTGCTATGTTGGTGTCAAATTATTACTCGTAAAACATATGGGATGATCCATATTACACTCACTTGGTTGTTCCAAGGCTACGCCAATAGCCATACCAGAGGAATCAATATGTACATGGAAGGGTTTGTTCCAGGAAGGAAATCACAAGATAGGAGTAGTAGTCAATCTTTCCTTCAAGCTCTAAAATTCCCTGTTGTTGCGTGTCACCCCAATAAAACATTCAGCTTAGCCTTGAGAAATTCCTCTAGGGGTGCAACAATCTTCACATACCCTTTGATAAATTTTCTATAATAACCGGTATGCCTTAAAAATCTACGCACCTCACTCTGGTTGGTAGGTTCTTCTAACCCTAAAATAACTACAATATTCATCGGATCTACCAATAGTCCATCCTTACAAATGATGTGCCCAAACAAAGTTATAAAGGGTGTAGCCAAAATACATTTCCTAATGTTAAGAGAGATGTTAAACTGCTTGCATCTCTCAAACATGAACCTTAAAGTATCACAACGATCCTTAACCAACCCATAAACAATCCAATCATCTAGGTACACATGCAAGAACTTGTGAATGAAATCATGAAAAACTTACACAACTATGCGTGAGAATAATCTTTGGCACATTTATCGATCTAAAGGGAATTAATGTATATGGAAAACTTCCCCATTCAGTGGTGAAAGTAGTCTTTTCCTGATCCTCACGCGCAATGCACACTTGGTGATAACTTGAGAACCCATCAGTGAAGGAGTAGATCTCACACCCTGTAACTCCTTCAAGTATTTCTCCTAGTGAATGGCATAGGAAAAGGATCTATGACACATGAAGCATTGAGTTCCCTGTAGTCTACACAGATCCTAATCTGCCCATCCTTCTTTATGCTAATAACCATAGGGCTAACCCACTTAGACTCCTCAATTGGTTCAATAATTCCAGACTTAAGCATCTTATCTATTTCTTCTTTCACCTTTATGTGTAGGTTTAGGTTCATCCTGTAAGGCCTCTTCCAAACTGGTGCGCACCTTCTTTCATCTTAATCTTCATCTCTCCTAATGAGGGTGTACTCCCTTTAACTCATGGTAACCTCTTGGAAATAAGTCTTGAAAGTCATGCAAAAGCTCAATGATCTTTGCTACCTCCTTTTCAGACTAGTAGTCTCTAATGATGGCTTCTTTAGGCACATCCTCAGTGCCAATGTTAACCTTTTTGGTCTTCATGGGAGCATGGTATGCGTGCGCCTTTTCATCCGTAGTATCCATTACCTCGTGTGCACCCTCTGTGTGGCTAATATACAAATTATCCACCTCTTCATCATCAATAAGGTAGACTAAATTTCCTTTCTCTTTCTCTTTCCAGGCACATATAAGTTGTATCTCGTCTGTCTCTAACGTATCCATGCGCGCCTCGGGATCGGGCTCTCTAAGAATCAAGAACGAGTTCCTCTACTTTCATGTTATCCCCCAGTGTGATGCGCTTCATGATTTTTAAAGCCTCATGTATTGGAGGTTTTTTAGAAAAATAATCAAAAGTGTGAACTTTACCTTGAGTCATATCTTGCTAGCTTCTAGTTTCTTGCTTGAGCTCAATATGTACATACTACACCCGTGGGCATCTCTGCGCAAAGTGGAATAGAACTTATGTACCAACAGAGATAGTGGTAAAGCTTCCCGACCTTGCGCTCATTGTCTCTCACTAGTTATGAATGTGTACCAAAGTAGGATTCTTCCCATCATACTCATAGATAAGTGTAGGCACATTATTCCGAGTAAACCTTGTTGAAAAGGTGATTCTCACTTCTCACCAACCCAACAAGTTATCTCTATGTGTCACCCACCAAAGATGCATCGCCATTCTACACAATGGATAAACCAACATATTCCTTCTATCACCTTCATTATTACATTGTTCCTTCATGGCATGCAAGGAATATTTAGGCTTTTCCTCACTTTGTATACCTATGTAATCGAGTTTTTCCCAAGTACACGACCATGCGTGGTCTAATCATTTTGGTTACTCTCCCCTTCATCTCACGCTCGACCATTTCATATGTGCCATGGGCTCGGTTATCACAAGAAACACCGGTGGTGTCGCTAATTGATTATGCATCTTCTCCGAAGTACACCTTCCTTAGAGGGCTCCACATTATTAGGATCACACATTGTGTGTGCATAAATCCTATTCATCTCTTCCTTGCTCACTAGTTTAGTATAGGGTGCAACATTCACATCATCCATGGGTATGATTACGCGCTCATTGTTAGTGTAGGTTAATATTTATCCTTTTATTTATTTATTAGGATAATTCTTACACTTGTGTTAGCCCTATACTTGTTTAGTTAGCTTACTTAGGTGTACTAGTTGTGTGGAGTTAGCTTACTAGTTGTGTTGAGTTAGCTTCTCAGTTATGTGGAGTTCACTTACTAGTCTTCCGGAGTTAACTTAACTACTAAAGATCGGTTAGTGGTAGTTCTTCACCACCGATTTAGGTGGTAGTTGCACTTCCTTCCTCTTATATGTACATTTTCTCATTGAGTAATTCAAGTCTTTGTATTGTAATGTATTGAGCATTATGGATTATGATGGATTTCCCTATATGTTATTTTAGCTCTTGTTTTGCAAATATAATGTGGTGTGCTATTATCATTTGAGATCATCCTTGTTCTTGAAACCGATATATCACTTGTTAAAGCACATGTCAACATTGTTAACGTAATACTAAGGACACCAAGTAATGCTGAAAATTTGTCGCCTTAGCCAATTCCAATACTAAAAAATATCCAGTAAACTTGCCCCCCCGAATGGTAATTGAATCATTCTTAAAAACTCTAATAGGCATGGTTCCATTTTTTTCGCCATATACAACACATTAGAAGATGGTTGTAATTGTAGTCTCCCCATCTAATTCCAAGCATCCAAAGACACAACATTCACCTCAACATTTTTTTCAATCAAAATGTTACTCACCAACCAACCATCAATCATTGCATCCAATGTGATTTCTTTTTCATACTCATGGTTATGTGGTGGAAAATTTACATTAAGTATCTTTCCCTAGTGCTCTCTCTAGTGCGTGGTACTTTCTCACGCAACCATTCCCCTAATAGTGGGATGATATTTTCCTGGCTTAAAAACTTACATACCTCTTTCAGATCATCTACATCCTTATGTGGGAGCTCAATATTCTTCGCACGTTCTCTCTCACATTTCTACTCTTTAAAGCACTGAATTTCTCCTTACAGATCTCTGATAACCCCCATATTCTCCTGGTAGACCTCCTTCTTGTGAGCAACATTTGGATACCTGGTATGCATAACTTCCTTTCTCTTGATGAGTGGTTTAACCTTAAGAGGCTCATGCACACATGCTGCTTCTATGTGTGTGGTTACCAGCATGGGTTGTAAATTTGGATCATGCTTCTTTGGCATCCACTGGTTAGTTTTTACACGTTGCACCTTGATCTTTCATGTGCCTTTTCCCTTATTTTTACTCTTACACATATTCTTATATAGGTCAGGGAAATCCTCAACCTTATGCTTCTTTCCACAATATGCGCATAACAGATTCTGCATTAAGGGACACTCATGCTAGTAATGATTAAGGGACCCACAAGTATAACAAGTCTTGCGCATGAATCGCCTCTTCCACCACAATTGTTGCTTCTGTAACCTCCTTAAAATCCACCTCCTCCATTGTCACATTATTCGAAGGCTGAGTAACTTGACCCGAGAACCGCCACACCGTGGTTTTCGGTAATCGGTCTCACATGCTTCATGAATTTGATCTATTAATCGACATTCCTTGGTATCATGAGTGTGCACGTCACAAATCTTACAATACATAAATATATTCTTCATCCTCATGTGTTTTAAAAGATGAATTTTTTAACATCATGGTTCTTGTGGAAAATCTCACAAGATTGAATACAATGCGCTTACGGTCTTGTGTCAGACAAATATCCTTTGTATGTCCTTCGACCTCACAGTCAAGTGTATCAGTAACACACTTTGCACATTTCATGTCCTGAATTGGAAGAAATATTATCCAATTTATTATCCATTGCTGCTATCTCGTGCCTCCAAAATGGTCTCACTCCGGTGTTTGCACTTCCAATTGCTTGACGCACGCAGCTCGCGTCAAGGATTTGCGTGGATCCACATAGGTCTTGTGGGATAAGGCCCTTCAAAAAGGGGTCAACAAACCTCCAACGAATCACTCTGCATGTTGACTAGGATGAATATCATAAGATAATTTAGACAATAGAGTCTTAAACCGTGCATCATACACCCTTATACTTTCAAACAAACCTTGCTTGATGTCTTTAATCGTGACCGATGTTTGTTGTTCAAACTATGGAATGTGAAATTCATCCAAAATGTGGTGTGCAACGCATCATAATCTACTACAGTTTGGTGTGGATCATATTTTCTATACCAAATATGCATGTGCCCTTGAAGTGTGGTAACAAACTAACTTACCTTTCTATCTCGGGGTTATAATTCCTTTAGCGCGCCATAATAGTTCACACTCGTGTACATGCTTTACTACATCCTCCACACCTTTATATTGTGGCAAGTGAAGATACATCTCAAAGAAGACTTGAGGTGTTTGCTTTCGTGGTTGCTTTGAGGCAGTGTCGATGAGGATGAATCGGTGACAATTTGTGGACTATGCCCTGTGTTAGGACCGGACCCATATCCTTAACCTCCACTAGGGTTTCCCGTGCGGTGGCTGATTTAAACCTCTTGAGCCTCCCGCGGCCTATGGTCATGTAGACGAACTCCCTTGTGTGACAGGTTGTGGTACTTGAACTAGACACCCATTGTCTATCTTCAGAATAACACCTATAAGATTTCTTCCAATCACGTGCACAAATACTCATGTCCGATGACACTCCTCCAAGAGTACTTTCAAAACTTGTGTGCTTTATGTTGCCATGTACATGTTCCTAATATGCTACCCTTCCCGTATTGATTTTTTTTTTTGTCCTACCGTGTCTCCTTCCATACATGGAGATGTTATTTTCTTGCCTTCACTACTATACCCTTCAACAACTAACTTTGGATCTGGAACACCTTGTGCAAGGGTTAGGTAGCTAGGTTGGGTCAGGTGTGTACCTACGGTTCTCATTCTCTCCTCTGACGCGCTCTCATCCGAAGCCGATGGGGCCTCTCTACTGCACTTTCCCAATGTCGGGAAGACATGATGCTGTGGCTCCTCGTATTCTACGAGGGTCTCAAAACCTTCGCGAGCCATCATTCTTCTCGACAACATCACTACTTCAATTTCCCTCTCTCGCACTTCATTATACTTGAGTCGTATTTTTTCTCTCTGCCTTTCTTCTTCCGAGTCACCGCCATCCTTCTCCACACCTGATCTTACCCTTGCGCGTAGTGGGGATTTAACTAGCCATAGGTAATCTTTCCAATCCCAATTCTATCATCAATATCTTGATAGCTAGGGGTATCACACGTAAGTAGGATCCTCTGGGCTCATGCAAGAACTTGAACATCGCTTCCTTTGGACAAGAATATGTGGAAATTACGTACTCTAGAGTATAATTACGCAACACACCTTCCCACTAATGATCCATAACTCTAGTCCACGTCTTGGTTGAATCAAAGAGGGTTTAATAGTCTTCTTTGTGTCAAACTCTCATTTTAGGGCAAGTAAATTCTATTTGATGATTAAGTCGCCAACCACCGATATAACTCTCTCGGGAAGAAGCTCAAGAACGTCTCATACAAGAAGTCATAAAGATTACATTCCACCCACTTTCATGCATTAAAGCAAGGTGTAATACTATATCTCTGTAAATGCGTATTGGTTGTCTTCTACCCGAATCTCAATACTCTCCACAGACAATCGATACACCATTTACATGCAACATCCTAGCAGAAAAATTTAAAAGAGGTCCCAACCATGAAACCAAAATTTAGTCTTTTTGTTACCCACTCAATAGCTATGCATGTTGGCACTTCATTCAGAAAAATTTGAACGCTCACCCAAAGCGTGCACAACCACCAACTCCCTCCTTTGTTATGCTCGACAGGAAGTTAGCATGCAAATTCATCATATTATTAACCATTAAGACATTCACACAAAGATAATTAGTCTAACCATGACAATTTGGAAACACATATAATAAGGAAGTCGATCCAACTAAACAAGAATCAATATCAATTGTATCATTATAACATTGTTCTCAAACATATCAACCACCAATAACCAACCACAAGTATCCATTATAAACACGATTCATTACATAACAAAAGCTGAATACATATTATAGCATCGCTCTCAAACATATCAACCACCAATATCCAACCAAAAGTATCCATCATAACCAAAATTTATTACATAACAGAAGCTGAATACATGTAATCAGTCATTACAACAATATGTAGGTCCATACACAAAAACCCTACAACATAACTCTGCTACAACATACACGGTCTCCACTTCTCGCTCTCTTAAACAATGACATACATCATATATATAGGGGTGGGGAGTTTCCCTTCACTGCACATGCACTTTCCTAATAATATGTGTGCTTGTAAAAATAGGTTGCATGCTTTACATCGTATGCTAATGATAAATTAATCCTAAATATACAACTTACTTTAATCCTATCATTATCTCTAACTTATGCATGATACTTTTCTACTTTCTCTACATGTGCTTTTTCCAAAATATAGCTCTTTACTCGACTCGCCAAGTCACCATGCTTTTATCCTTTGCATAGTCAAGACTCAACCTTGCTTTTCCTATTTTTAGCCTAAGCTCTAGGAAAATGGCTAAGTCCATGTCCTTTTGCTTTTGTGCATGTAGCATTGTGTGCCAACTTGTATTTTCACTACGTGCACCCCCTGCGTGCTACCTTGTTCTCTTGGCGCGCGTTCTTGTGTGTAAGCCTTTATGCTTCTTGGACACTTAGTCAATTTCTCTCGACCAACATTATTATACCTTTCTCAATACTTCACACACTCCTTTTACCCCTTCACGCAATCATAATAAATTGTAAACACCACCAATTAGGATGTAAGAATCATTTTGTTAGGTTTAGGTTTCTACACCTAAAGAAGGGTCTACTAGCCATGATTTAGTATAAAACTTATTGTTCAAAATATATCCCAAGGTATTATTATAATAGAAACACGTTCTCAAACACCCTTTATGGAGTTCTAGCTTTTCTTGAAATTTTAGGTTCAATCTCATAGTGGAAGTTCCCAAGTGGACTATCATCGTTCACAATTATGCCTCTTTAAGGTCTCGAGATAGAGTTTTTGAGATGCTAAGATTCCAAACATGCCAAATAACCTAAATCCTCAAAAATATAGTGAAACACATATAGGAGAATATACAATTTCAGTTTTAGTCCTTAACAAGTCTTCAAACTCTTTAAAACTCAAAATTTCACTAAAACACTAATTATGGTTTACAGGACCCAAGGGGAAGAATAAGTTATATATTACACAAATGGACACTTAAAAACCTCAAATCAACTTATATAGATATAAAATCACATCCTCCACCTTTCACATTTTGACTGCAACTAGTAATTCTCTACCGTTTGTCACTAACTATAATCTTTGTCTACTTATCCACTTTAAGAAACCCTATTTCTGGCAAGTTTTTCAAGATTTCAAACATTAGGTCATTACACAAAGTCCTTGTCATTATAACATGCCCTATCCAAACCATATAACATTATATTGATCCTTCTCCAAGGCCCTACAAACCTTCTTGGTTACGAAACAATGTTTAACTCCTTGAAAATGTTGTTTTCTTAGTCTTAGATGGACTCTACTACCTCATCTTGCCAGTCTTAGCCTTTTCTATTTAATTCATGGTTAGGAATATACTTTTATGCATACAAAAACTAATCTATAACCTCTTGGAGTAGGGTTATCAAATGTTTATAGAATTCTTTTTCTCAACAACTTTCATAATGCTTCTTCTCCTTCAAAATACACAAAACAATAAACATACTCACTCAACCACTTACCTCTTCAAGAGGGGACTAGCTTAGCTTTGTCTTAGTATTTATCACTTCTTACCATGTATTTCCTATAGATAGCATTATGGAATACTCTTCTCAAACCTATATTCACTTGCCTTCACCTGCTCTCTTCTTCACTTTTCTGGGCTATTAGCTTCTTTCTTTTTCTTCTTTCCACAATTAACCTTATAGGCCACTTAAGCCTTTTTCTCATCACCAAACCATCTTCTTGCTTTACATATTCTTTCATTCTATCCTTCAATACTACCATCTGCTCCATGTCCTTCCTCATCTTCCTTATTTCTTGCCGCATCCAAAACTCTCTCTTTCTTGCTAACTCCTTCATATTCTCTTCTTTTATCTTCTCTCTCTCTCTCTCCTCTTTATCTTTCTTCTAGTGGCAATAGATTGACTAATCCCCTACCATCTCTATTTATTCTTCTTCCATCTCTCTCTCTCTCTCTAGCAAGTCTTTTTTGCCTTGTTTGTGTCTCACCTAGGTTTTCTTCTTCTCTCGTACATAGTCATTTAGAACTTTTCTTATTCCTTTTTTACCTCTTATTATTCTTCTCGTTAATTTTCCACCATTCTTTACCTTTTCTCCTTTATTATCGTTTACATACAACTTTGGAAAAGAATAATCTTGTTAACATAAACAACTTCAATTCCTTATATATTTCTTGCTCTAATACTAATTGATCCAGAGAAAAACATTTACTATACCAAATTATTTATAATAAACAAATTAAAAGTAATTACACAAACTCATGTAAAACCATTCATAAGTTTCTACCAATAAATAAAATTTCATCACCTTGAAATGATGTTTCAACTACCTCATCACCCTATATATGCTTTGCCTTCTCATCTCTATAAAGTTCATATACTTACTCTTTCTCACCACAAATTGTTCTTGGCCATAATACCAACATCTTGTGCTTATACTTCACCCTAGATCTTCCAAAATTTCTCTATAACTTCCTTATTGTGCATTATCCTTGTTTCACACTATCCCAAGGTCTCAACATACCATTCAAGATTATTGTGATCATTCCTCACCATCTCTGTCCTGTATAAACACCAATCAAACAAGAAAATACAAATACCCACCTATACTCTGTCTTGTTCTTAGCGCTGCCCTGACTTGGTTAAGCTTGGTTATGCTTCCTTTAAACCCCGTTACTGTCATCATATAACTTATTGGCTAATTAATTTTATCTTTATACACCTTTTCCCAGATTTTGTTCACATGAGAAATAGGAAGTATTGCCTATCATCCGTGTTCATGTGCAGTTTTGAGATCAGTAAACGTAGTCTTCTGTTTTAAATTTACATATTATTTAATAAATTAGTTAATAATTGAACATGAATAATTAAAAATTCAATTCAGTTATGATAATTGAAGTGTTTTTATTCGACTAAATCATTTGAGACTTAAAATCTTCTCATCCCTTTATCCTCTTAATTTATATATTGTAAATCCAATTTCATTCATATTATTAATTTTATTTATATATAAATTATGTAATTGTTTCATCTCAAATTATCCACTAGAGTGAGTGCAATTTGAAATTACTTCCATGATGGATGAGTCTATCCCTCACGCACTAGTAATGATGTAATGTGTTGTTATCTTTTTGTCAAACTGCTGTTAGTGTTTCTTTTTGTTTGAATATGAAATTGTAGGGATTAGCTACACATAATTCTTAGGCTTAGCTGCCAAGGATTGAGGGGTTTCCATTCCGCCAAAGTCACCGGGGCACGATCCCAACCTCATCCCTTATTACTTGGTGGGGTTGGCTAAGCAACACCTTTTACACCATCATATGTACTGTTGGACCACAACCCATTCAATGTTAGTGTTTTTTTAAACGAATAGACACCGAAAAATGAATGTGAAACGTGATAGTGAGGCATGTGGATTGTGGAGTGTACATGACAAAGTTGAGACTAAACAATGGAGTCAATTTTTGTACAAATTCACAACATTATCCGCGAACCTGTGTGATGGATAGACACCACATTCTAAGACTGCGTCTCACCATGTTAATCCAGATACATTTTTCATCTATTTAATTCTTGTCCTCACCAACTACTTTACAATACTCTGCTATTTATTACTTGGCCAGGTTTGTGCTTGCTCTCCTGTCGTTGATGACTGCAATTGTCTCTGCAAATGACGACATTTTGACCATTGTGCTTGCTCCCCATGCCTCCAAAAACCTCCTCTTCCTTGCTAAGTTTCTGCAAGGTCTCCATGAGCTCAACTCAAGCTTCGAAAGCCTATATTGTTAATTAGATTTGAGATCTTGGAGGCCATCACAATGTCCTTGATTTTTAATGGCCACCATTAATATTTCCTTGATATTTGCATTCTACTTGGGGTCCAAAATGCCCCTGCATCGAGATGAGATAAAACTATAAAAAGTGAAAGTGGTATGAATATTAGAATCTAATTTTGACATAGAAAAATAAATTTCAAACTAAGGATTGAAAGAAAAATTCTACAAGCCGAGATAATTTTTTTAATTACAAGCATAAAAGTCTCTCAAAATTTTCTGGCTTAACATTTAATAGAAATGTTGCTCGGAGTTAAGTGTGCATGGATGAAACCATGATCATAACCTGGCTCACTCTAAGACGTGATGACCCGAGTCCAAACCCAAGGTTGCATGTATTTCTAACCCGGAAGACATAATGATGTATGAGGACAATAACCTCATTGTTGCAATCGGTGTATAATACAGGTATATGTGTTTGCGTATTTGTGATATGCTCTTAAGTCTATTGCTGATTATTAATATTGTTATGAAAATAAAATATTTTTCAGTTAATTCTGGAGTAGCACTAAAGGGTTCATGAGTGATGGTGGAAAGTTGCAATATCTATGGATAAACAATTTATTTTGATTTTAAATTTGACTTTTATTTGTCAAGTATAATAAAATTTAAAATTTAAATTTGACATCCATTTGATCATCACTAAGAACTTTTTCCTTTGTTCAAATAAGTCAATTGACAAATTGTAATACCTTAACCATTTAATGGAAATTGAATCCCATTTTTTTCCAAACAAAATTTTTAGTCAATATACTACTAGGAGGAGCCGTGAGTGAGACATTTGTGATTGGGAATGTAAGACTGAGTACGTATTTGGTGGTTTCTGCGGGTTTTTTTTTTTGAATTTAAATCGTTGAACAGTTTTGTAGGTGAATTGTGATTTTAGGCTAATCATAGTTCGAGACTTTCTTCTCATTGCAGTGACATTGCAGGATAGTTTTTGTATATGGCCATGAGTTTATTGTAATTTCATGTTTATCTCTTCGACAAGATCTCAATCTCTACTCAGACTTGGATTTATTGACATGGAACAATTGTTTTCCTTAAGATTCTATCTTTCTTTTGGTTTCATATATATTGATTTAAACTGTGTCCCTAACATTTGTTTGTAGTGAACAAAAGGCATTGTCAAAGTTTTTCCGTCTTAAAAAAGCATCAATGACATGTAGGGGTTCCATCCTTGAGATGGGCACAAGTTTATTTGCTTCCATTCGGGGTTTCTACGTAGCCAACTGAAAAGATGAGTGATGTCCCCATATTCAATAGAATTAGAAGTAGAGGTCGACGGTATATGAGAGATTACAGTCAAATACAGACAGTGACATTTAGCAGGCTGAAATCCTGATATTTGCAGAAGGGCAGGGGTTTAGGATGATGTTTATCTTACTCTATTTTCAATCTAAATATTGGTCGAGCACACATACTGATGTCTTGCACTTGGTTCCTGTAACATTACTTGGCTTATCAATTAATTGGGCGAAGGGAAGAAAGTTTTCAACGTTGCAATTGATTTTGATTTAATTAATATGAATTACATAACCTACAAGCCAGAATAATGACGACATTTACAAAGAAATAGAGTAAGTTTGTTGACCAAACAAATATCTTGCAAAAGAGTCTTTTACACAGAACTGTGCCAGTTATTTTCCTGTCTAGAGGGAAATTTCACAATATGTGCATTTCCAGGATATGATTCATATTGGCTGCAATTCTGTAGAACTTGTTTCGATGAGATGGTTGCAGATTGTCCTTATAAGTTTTGGATGTAGGCTCAGCACAATCCATTTCCTTGGCCTGGTCATCCTTGTTGGCATCATCTTTTGTCAATACTTTGACAGGTTTTTTGTCAGCTCGTCCAACAGAAACTGCTTCTCACAACAATTTGCGTCCGGTGGGAATTCATTCTTAGCCTGCAAATTATTATGAAATCCATCAGTATCTAACCTTCATCGCAGACATTGTTTCTAACCTTCATTGCAGACATTGTGTGCAAACCAAGCAGGGATCTTTTCAATTCAGGAATTCAATACTTCGGTCGCCTACAGCAATCATCAGATGCCGTAGTGAAGCTTATCCACCCTGTATTGTATAGTTATTTATTCAATATTTGTTGTACTCCTCAGATTCAAGCCATTTTACAACACAAGATTGTTCTCCTTTATGGCCTCGTCTGCTTATCGTGTACAATCACGAAGTCTGCATTCTGATGTTTGTGGAACTAATTTTTTTAACGAATTCAACGAATGGACGGAATTGTTACTAATATTTGGCATTAACTGGAAACTAACAGAACTTCATATTCATAATTTAGTGTCAAGAAAGAATTCATTTTATTCCTGTATTTGAAGTACTTATTTGTAAACAATACATACAGCCTCAAATGCAATATTAACCGTCACAAGACGGAGGAGGAAGGTGAATTTAAACAGTCGTTCAACTTTTCTTTCTTAAAGGCTTCAAGAAAAGCATTATTTTACAAAAAAAAAAAAATTGGTTAGCAATCTTTTGAATATTATTCAGACGAATAGGTTATTTATGTCAAAGAAACAAGCTAGTCCTAAAAACAAGACGTACAAACAGTGATTCGATCGCCAATATTTGCCAAACAGTTTCAGCAAGCACACATTCTTTGCATAAGTGTACGAGAGTATTTCCAGCTTTTTCTACACTATTTCCTACAATTTGATTCAAAGGCGTAGAAGGTACAAGCTAGATGGAGAGTACCAGATTTAAATTGTCAGAATAGGTTAGCTATTGGAAATTTGCAGATGAAAAGTGTCAGGTTTAAGTAACGTCAGGCATGCTTTCATTTAAGTAACCTACTCTCATGTTAGTTTTTATTTCTCAATTAAAACATAAAGCAATAGAAGATACCTTGTTTATTTACATATATCCTGCAAATAAATGAAATGGTGTAAAACTGGGTTTAAATAAGCCATATGAAAATGGATGCCATTAAGAGGGTAACAAAAAAAGAACAACAATCATATGTCTGATCTTGACTGTAAATCAAAAGTGCTTCTACCATAATTATATAGTTCGTGGTATGTATAATAGGGGGTACAAGTTTTTTATTGGGGGTGGTTTTCTTGTTGCTGTGGTGAGGGGGTGGGTTTATAGAACTCGATGTAGAATTTTTCCCTGAGAATGTGGATGGTGTCTTCACTGGCAATGGACGCTTGTTGTAGTGCAATCTGTGCTTGTTGTAATGCTTGTTGGGTATGCAACATTGCAGCGATTGCGTTGTTGTCTACAGTTGTGGCTTCCGTGCATTGTTGTTCGACACATTCAGATAGCAACTGTTGTATGTGGGTACAATTTGTTGTAATTCGGGTTGCTATGGTGTCGAATGTGGTCGTCATGTTTAAAGTACCTGCAAAAGGGGGAGGACACAGAATATGTTAGAAACGTATTTAGAGGGGGATGGGCTGTATTCAGATTTGGGTTTGTCTAATTCACATTAGAATACGGGTTTGCAGTCTGTTGGTCATTAAAAATGGACAGCGGGTTGTTTGTTTTTTGGTGATTGAATAATTTTTTTACATTTCCATCCTAAGCGGGTATGCAATGCATAGAAATCATATAAAGTTATCTAATGAGATTTGAATTTAAGTGGGAATAATAATTTAAAAAGCCCATTCAGTCCTATGAATAATTACACTTTAACCATTGCATAAATTCTTTATGATTTAGATTAAATGAAGAAGAATAAAGAGAATGAGTGAGGGGTGTAATCAGTTGTACCTGGTATTTCAGGGGGAAAGAAATAGCTGGAGTACGTATAGGTATTTGATAAACAAATTTTATGAAGTTACAATTATCCGTAATAATACATGATCAAAATGCCATGCAGTTAAAATGTTGTCTACCAAATAAACCCAAAGAGAATGATTAAAAATATGAAAGAAGTAAAAGGAGCTTCAAGCGTAAAGGGGAAAGAAGTTAAATCATATAAGAACTTTTTACTGAGCTGCGTAACACATGTAGGGAATGATAGCTTTTGATAAAAGTATTTGGCCTTGTGTACTATAAGAGAATAGTGCTGATCAGATGGTATTCAAATTGTAATCCTAAGTTTGAGAAAGTTAAAACTGTGCATATAGGTAATGTAAATGTAGTAGGTTAAACTTGTGGGAAAAAACTATGTACACTATTCAAATCAATCTGGAATGTTTTGGATGCATTGGACAGGCTATTAAAGGAAATTCTCAGAAAGATCTATAGTATATACAATGGGGAATACTTAACCTTGTGGAAAATTCAGCAAAGAAGAGAAACACCTTTAGCTAGGACCCTTTCAGAAGGTACAAAGTGAATGCCTTGTATATGAATTTTTGAAGCATGTCATTGTAAGCTTTTGCTTTTATTTTCTTTTGTGCAGTTTGAACAGCTACAATGGTTTGTTGCAGGTTTGTTGTGCCACTTCAATTTGCTTTTGTGTAGAATACATCTTTGTGATGGTAGCTTCATCCACGGATGCAGCCGTTTGGTACTGAGAGGCTACGTATTCGCATAACAGGCAATCCAGGAGGTTGGCATCAATGTTTGTGCGGGCAGCTAGTGTGTCAAAGTTGTTTTCCATTTGAAAGTGCATTGGACAGGCTATTAAAGGAAATCCTCATAAAGATCTAAAGTAAATACAATGGGGAATACTTAACCTTGTGGAAAATTCAGGCAAAGAAGACAAACACCTTTAGCTAGGACCCTTTCAAAATGTACAAAGTGAATGCCTTGTATATGAATTTTTGAAGCATGTCATTGTAAGCTTTTGCTTTTATTTTCTTTGTGCAGTTTGAACAGCTACAATGGTTTGTTGCAAGGTTTGTTGTGCCACTTCAATTTGCTTTTGTGTAGAATACATCTTTGTGATGGTAGCTTCATCCACGGATGCAACCGTTTGGTTGAGAGGCTACGTATTCGCATAACAGAAGTCCAGGAGGTTGGCATCAATGTTTGTGTGGGCAGCTAGTGTGTCAAAGTTGTCTTCCATTTGAAAGTGCCCTACAAGTAAAATTTGAGCATTAGTTAGCAAAATTTGTAGTGGTAATTTTAGTTTGAGGCTTTTTTTTTAAGATAAACAATAAAAAGATAGTAAGTTAATGTGTGGAGCATAGTTGTAATCAATTTTAAAAAGCAAGTTAAGGTTAGATGAAGTATTGAACCAACAACACAGTAGGTGAATTTCATGATAGGTATGTACTTATGTTGGAGCCAGAGGTAGGATGTGTTGTAAGTATGCTTCTGCTTGTAACCGGAGTGCAGCATGCTTTTCCTCCTGTAGGCGCTTGTAACGGGTGTATGAGAACGTTGGGAAAATGCGGAGGTCGGTAAGGGCCCGTACTCGGGATAAGGCTGTGAAGGTCAGGCCTTGTCGTTCTTTGTCCAATGTCGATGCTAGCTTTATCAAGCGTCAGTCCTTGGGCTTTATGAATAGTTAGGGCCCATGCCATTTTCAAGGGCAGCTGTCGGTGGTTGCTTCTTGTTATAGGGGGATTGGTATGTACGTAGGATGCACGGGTCCCAGGCTAGGGCCTTTGTAGCTTGGAAAGTTGACTATGACATACAAAGGCAAGCTTGGGGGAGTGGTTGCTTGATCGTACAACATAGTGATAACTTGTCCTTGTGCACCATTTACAAGACCACTTTGCACCCAAAGATTTGTTGTCAACATTACTTGTTCACCTTCACAGAGCAATAGGTTGACCTCTAATTGTGTGTTACTGCTTTGCCCTGTGTCAGTTTGTTGGGACTGTTCAGCTGTAGCTATAGCGATTGGCGTGTTGAGGGCCCTCATTCTGTATTTGTTATGTATGGATACTAATGTGTTTGTAGCATAAAGGTGTGTTGCGGTTTGAAAAGTTGCTTGCTCTGTAGGGCTGATATTTGTAGGAGTCCACGACATTAGTAGATTCCAGTCGTGCTCTGTAGCAAGGGCATTTCTGACATTTAGTAGTAGACTCTAGAAATTGTGATTTGCAGGTGTGGCTCCTTGTTGGTGGAAGTTAACAGTAAGTGTGATTGTATTCCTGAAAAGTGACCACAACATATGCCCGTAGGTACCTGGAACGTACAAGGGAGTATCTTTAATTGGAGGTAACTGGGCAAGGTCTCCAACCAGAATAATAGAACGCCCTCCGAAAACTTTGCATCTACAGGTGGGGAATGCTTCTGTAGGCGGCTATTTATGTTGGACAGCAGTTTTGGGCCAATGAAACTCATTTCATCGATTAGTATGTATTCCACATCTACCATAGCTTGTTGGAATGTAGCGAGGGTTTGGCCTCGAAGAGGAGTAACTTCAGCTATAGGTATGTGTAGCCCAGTGTGTATTGTTGTGCCAGAAATGTTGAATGTTGCTAGTCCTGTTGGAGCTAGGAGGAGTAGCGAGTTGGCATGGAGGGCGGTGCGTGAGTAGAGTGCCCTTGAAATTTCCCGGATCAAATGTGATTTACCAGTGCCAGCTGTTCCTTGTATTATCATGTACAATGAAGTTTTTTTGGTTGTGCACTTGCATGGGTTAAGATTCTGTAAAGCATCTTGTTGTTCTGGTGATAAAGATAACTATTTACAGTAGGTAGGAAGAATGGTGCAGCTATTTCAGTGGTTGAGCGAGCAATGTCTATGAAATCTCCCCCTGTTTCATGTAAGTGGTTACCAGTAGTAGCTTGTGGCCACTTGTGTGCAAGATCAAAATCACGCTTCCCAAGTATGCCTAGGTCTCGATGCCGACAACCCCTATAGGATGCAAGCTTGAAAACACCTCCCATTCGTCCATCTGAGTTGTGGTGGGCACATCGCAATCGCTCTCAGAGCTAGTGGTTGGGTTGCTAACTGTTTGGTGGGGGTTGCCCGATGTACATGCCATGCTTGGTAGGTTGGAGAGAATGCAGCCCACTGAAGCTGGAGTGTTTCTGGGCATGTGCCAATGTCGGATGGAATACAACGAAAAGCTTTGTACAAGAGGAGCTCGTGAAGCAAAAAGTGTTGTATGAAGGTGAGCTAACAACAGGAATGGTTATTATTCGGGAAAGACTCTAACTATTACTGTTTTTGGCATTCTTTCCATGGCTGCGCTTTCCTACGCTTGTCATAGGCCCATGACCGAGCGGCTTCTATTAAACAATAGTTGTCTAGGGCAAGCGGCCATGCTCTGTAGGCATCTATAAATGGTGTTGTACAATTTCTGTTGGAATTGGTCTTTGAAATTTGCTTGTAGATGGTTTTGCCCATTGATAGTGTCACAAACACTCGGCTGCATACGGTAAGTGGCAATTTCAGCAACATGTGGCAAGTTTCTTGTGCACCTATATCCCGGTCAACAATTGTTTCGGAAAGGAGCTTGTTGTATGTTGTGCTGACATTTTTCCCAGGCTCAGTGGTTGCTGAGATTCTGACAAGCATATGGTGGTATGTTTCGACTTGTGCTCAGCTTTGGATGCATATTTTGCTATGTACTTCAAAATAGCATGACATGAAACCACTGGGTTGGCAGTCGATGTTGGCCCGCCAGGTAGTTAGCATATCTTTGTTGTGGATATTTAACCTGTCATCGTTATGAGCTGGAGTGTAAACTGCATGTCCTTGTGTGTCTAGGCATAGTGTCGATACTGACTTGTATTGGCCATGGGCATTTGTACCTACACTGTAATTGGTTGCCTTTCTTTCGTAAGCATGTAGCTGTAGTACATTTTGTGTGGCGTTGAACCTGGTTGACTAAAGCTATGTAGTCGTTGTTGGTAGGTGCAAGTAGTATATTTCGATGAACGTAGCAAACATGGATCATCTGTTGTTGCATGGGGTATGCGAGAAGCAGCTTGAAAGCTTTGAAGTGGGTTCCAAGCTGTGACCTGCCTGTCGAAGAATGATTTTGCAACTTCTATGGCGCTGGGTTCACCAGTCTAGGGTGTCCATATTTGGACTATCAGTGAGCCATATAAAACCATGAATATGTGTGGAGCCTCTGTGTTGCCATTCAAACCTGGTATAGTAAGTGTTAGTATGAAACATGTAGGATAAAAGAGTCCACAATAGTTGTAACCTAAGCTTTGAAAGGTACATTATGTTACCTGTACCAGAAGTCTTTTGTGTGTAGATGTTTTTCTAAGATTTCTTCACGGAATATTGCAAACCTCGCAGCCATATATGTAGTTGTCAAGTGCGGATATGTAATAATGTTATGGTTTCTCCATTTTTGGGCAGCAGAAGGGGTGGGGGCAAGCTCCTGGCATGAGGCGGTGCAAGTCTGGCCATTTAGTATCTAGTAACGCTTAGGGTGAAAAATAAGGTTGGTGTTCCTAGCTAGGAAATCATGTCGTTAAGTTCGTTCTTGCATTGTGTCCAAAAAGAACGGGTGCCTCTTAGGTGGGAGGCAAACCACATGAGGCGGTTGGCTATTTGTTCATCCGGAAGGGTTTCTAACAATGTGTGGAGGTGTTCTATTGTTGTGGGTGTGTTGTCTTCAATCTGTTGTTTTGCAAAAATAGTGGAAGTGGCTTGGCTTCTATGGCGCATCATAAGATTAAGTAGAAATAGCGGAAACGAGGATGGCTTCCAAATCAGTTGTCATGGTAGCATAGTAGATGAAGAGCGTATTCATGCATTTCAATCTCTAGAGGTGCGGGCTTGCGAAACATAGCTGCGCCCGATGGGAATAGAGTTGGGAAGGCCATCGAGAATAACCCCTCGGTTGTGTATTCATTGATGGGAATTGAACTGATTTGGGGCCATTTAACGATGATGGGTATGGGTTTGACGTGGGTTGGGCATAGGCCCTAATTTGGGAAACCTCTGTATCGTAAGGTGGGAGGCTTGCAACAAATGATGTTACAAGGGTTGGGTCCAATAGACTGGGTTCAGCCTCATGTGTGTCAGTTGCTGGGGGGTTTGGGGAATTGGGTTGCTCAAGTATATGGGGTAGGCTGTTGAAGATGTTAGTTGTAGGTATTGGTAAACTTGAAAGGGCGGCTTCATCTATGATGACATCGCTGTAATATGGGTCGTGTTGGATTTTGTAGGAAAGTGCATTGCGGATGTGGGCTCTGCTAACAAAACACTCGTAAGATTTTCCTTCCATGCCTAATCTTTTAGGATTAAAATGTCTAGGGTTTCGGGGCGGTGGGGCAAGAACTGTAGTATGGATGTAATGTCTTGGGGAAAACTAATGGTGTGGCCGGTGTACATGTATTGGCCTCCACGGGCATGGGTAACTTGTAATAGTGGGGCTACTCTAGCTATCAACATTTCCTCTACTTGGGTTAAAATTGATAGCTCTATGGGTTGGGGTCGGGGTCCATATTATTCCATGAAGAAAAGCGGTGTCCCTTTTTTTCGTAAGAACACCTACGAAAACTAATTCCATTTGGGGTAAGTCTTGATTGCATTCCTGGGTAGCGTTCCTTGCAAATTGAACAAACTTCACCAGGAAGGAGAGATTCTAAGTGGGCTTGGAATGTGTGTTGAATGGTGTTGAAAGGAGGAAAAGTAGGGTGTTCATCTAGGGGGAAAGTTGGGGTAAGGGAATGAAGTTTGGTTGTTGTTTGTTGCGGCGGGATGTGTTGAGGGTGTCTTTGTGAAGTGCGTAAGTTTGGTGGCGTTTGGCATTTGGCATTTATAGCTTGTTTATTTTGATTGTAAGGCAATACCTACAATAACAAAACATGGACGTTAGCTATAAGGCATTTGTTGATTGGTGCATTTTCCATCTTATGAAATTTTTTGATACTGACTTGTTTATTTTGGTTGTAGTGCAGGCGGCGTTGAGCATTTTCCATTTTTTTGATGTGTTAAGGTAATACCTACAATAACAAAACATGGATGTTAGATTCTGTAAGGCATTTTACATTTGTTGTAATTTTACTTTTAATAATAATAATTGGTGTTAAACAAATTCCCAATCTATAAAAACATAGCCTATACATCTTATGAAATTTCACCGGAGTTGCTCAACATATAAACAATGCAGCTCCAAATAAGAGAGCTGAAAGAACACATCACTTTTGAGAGTGAAAGATATTAAAGACAACTATTTCTTTGATGCAAAACAACTGACAACAACATTCTTCAGTTCATCCACAACATGCTTTGCTTCTTCT
Source organism: Taxus wallichiana var. yunnanensis (assembly GCA_018340775.1). Lineage (NCBI taxonomy): Eukaryota > Viridiplantae > Streptophyta > Pinopsida > Cupressales > Taxaceae > Taxus > Taxus wallichiana. The sequence goes on along the minus strand of CM031239.1, from coordinate 182,025,328 downwards.
GTGGTTGCAAATCCAACAAATGCAAAACCCTTTTTTTAATTTGTTATTGGATTCCTCTGCAAGAGCACTTTGACCACCTCTCCTACTTGGGTAAACACCTTTCTTAGATCCTCTTCAACTGCATCCTTTTCCAATCCTCCTACAAAAACCTCAAGATCTTTTTTTCCTTCTCCTTTCCTGAACAACAACAGGCATTTCAATTTCATGTTGCTCCTCATCTTCCTCTGTTTCATCTGCGTCTGCCTCAACATCCTCATAATCACCCCCTCACCCTCTGCTTTTTAATATTATTCTTCAGCCTTATATTCTTCCATTTCCTCACCTTCTTGATCTAAATCTTCGTGGTTCACTAGTCACCCTCCCCATCAAGCTCTCTCTCTCTCTCCCATCTCTCTCTCTCTCTCTCTCTCTCTCTCTCTCTCTCTCTCTCTCTCACACACACACACACACACACACACACACACACAGCACAAGCTAATTTTTCATCGGGATGGGTATTGTTTGTATTAGATTCATGTTGGTTGTGCTAAGGCAATATCTGAAATGGAAAAACTTGGATGTTATATGGTGCAATGTATTTTACATTTTTTGTTATTACAATTCTAACAATAATATTTGTTAGACAATTATAGTTTACTAAAACAAAGATGTTTTTTTGTTTATTTCAAAATTGGAAGTAACTTTTAAAATGGTTACACTAAGTATGTTGTAAGCATGGTTATAAGAATTTGTTTTATAAGCAGCAATCAGGTCTAGCTAGAATTAGTTGTACAACAATAAAAAGATGGATTGTACACAGAATACTTGTCTTCATATATATACATATATGTACATCATATTACAAACAAGTGTAGTGCTTTTTTAGCAGGCGTATATATACAAAATATTTACAGTTGTTTTTTCATTTTGTGCCATCTAGAAATGTTGCTACCAGCTCTGCGTGATCTATGTCTTGTTCGGCAGGAGTCATGTTGTGAACTGTGCAAGAGAGTTGTTCCTTTCCTTTATAGGTAGATGGACTCACAAAGAAAATGAACCTGTACGTATGAAACAACACCTGTTTAATAATGTTCCACAGGTCATCTGTACTCCTTGTTTGCTCTTTAAGAGCATTAGCAGGTACCCCAAGTAGGGTTAATGCTACATCATCGAAAGTCGTTACCCATATGGTCCCAGTTCGGTCTTCCACCATCATGTGAAGAGCATATCTATAATCACATGTAGTTGTGGGCAAGTTGCATTTGCTGCAATGCCATGTTGAATCTGGGGCGAATTTAGTTTTTTTCGGCATTGTTTATTATTAACAAGCCGTGAACAAGCAGGGTAACAATAGTTTTCCATGTTGAGATGTATAATAGTTGCAATGGTAGCAATCTGTTGGTTAGCATTGGGGCTGGTACAAGCATGAATATCAGCAATGTTTTTCTCCACACTTGTGTAGTGGAGTTGCACTAGTAGATGCCTCAGTTGTGGTTAACCAAATTTGTAGTGATTATGTCCGGTACTGCTGGTGCTACAAACAGCTGGGTAGAAGGAACTGATGTTAGTGTTCTTCCCTAAACTCTGTGGTTTTAGCTTTTCTAACAGCTAGTATTGGCATTTTGACTGCAAGTTGATCTTGTTGTGGTTGTAAGATTTTGTTTGCCTCATCACAGAGTACTCCCCATAGAGTAATTGTTATGCAATATCCGGTGTGGTCCTTCATAGTGATTGTAGAACGTTGTGTGCTACTTCCATCTGTTCGGGTGCTTGTAGAAATACCAGAGCAAAAAGTTACTGCGCCTAAAACATCCACTGTGGCTCGAGAGGAATTTTTTGGATTGCACTAATTGGTGTGAAGTGGAAAGCAGTTGTTGGTATGTACGCAGTAGGTTCTGTACAGATCTCTAAAATAGAATCCATTCCTAACATGATTTCCCATGGGCTGCTGGAATCCCTATAGCCTATCTTAACATATTTGAGAGTCCCCTTTGAAATTGTGTAAATTGTGCCTTCCTAGATTTTTGCATGGTAAAAAGTTGCAGCTTTGCCAAAGCATGTAACGTTTATGTCATCACCAAGAGTGTCAATTACATTGAAATTGAGAATCTGGCCTTCTCCTTTTGCATTGTAGTCATGTATTGTTCCTTTGCGAATGACTCTTCCTTCCAATATCCATGCCATATGATATGGATGTAGCTTGTTAATAGTTGTTGGCGCGCCAAGTGCTTTTCTTGGAGTAGTATTTGCCATTTTTGACAAGTCCTAGCACTTTATGGTTGACACTGCCAAAAGTGTGTAAAAGATAAGTACCTTATACAATTGTGAAAAGTTCAATGAGAATGGAAAAAGCTTTTTTAAACCTGGAATTGTGGAAAATTTTGTTTTAGACTTTCTATACATGCTAGAATCCAAACAGAAAGTGTATTTTGCCTAAACGGTATTTAGTTTCTTTAATGTAAAAGAGAGTAAACCATCAAAATTTTAATGAGAATGTCCACTAAAGTTTGCAAGATAATAGCTACGTAAATTGAGAGTAATTATGCAGGGAGAGTAACTGTTACTTCAGCCGAGTCGTAAATATATGATTGTAATCAACTTAAACAATCATTACATGGGATACACCATTATAAAATGGTAACCATGATGATGATTACAGTTGAACTTTTGCAAGTTGGTAGTTTGTAAATAGAGTAGTTTGATATTCCAGCTAAGTAATATATAGTTGATTGTATTTTCACAGCCAGGGGTTTAGCATTTAAAGTGGTTTATTAGGATGAATATTATTTTCATCTAATTTGAATATTCCAAATGATACTTTTAGTAGTTAGCCAATCTTTCTATTTCATAAAATGATAAATGACTGATATGGAAGGAAAACACTTCTGAAACATAAGTTTTAAGCAAGTGGAAAAGGTAATGAGGTGTTAGAGGATATGTGCTACGTAGTTTTAGCTTATGAGTAATCTAGAAAGTCAAAATACAGTTGTAACTTGCATCTAATAATGGAGAAACAATCTCCTACACCTTTGTGAGAAGTTGAGTGAAAATCTCAACTATATGCTAATTTAGAACACGAATATTTGCCTCTCCAAGGTTTATCATCTTCCATAGATGGATGATTAGCGGGATATAGCAAGAAATAGATAGGACAGTCAAAAAAAAGGGAGTGAGCGTTTACAGTAACAGTCAAGAGTTGCTATGTAATATACAATCAATAAGCAAATTAAGGAACTTGATATGAAGTGGTTTGGTTTTATATATCTGGACAATTCAAAAACATGTTTGACATCTACTCAAGGAAGGAAGAATGTGTATAAGGTCCACATAGTGGTAGTGCAACAAGTCTTACGTTGTGAAAGGGTATAGTAAGAATGAGAATTAACTTTTCCGCGTACCAGGTTTTTGTTATAAGGAATTGGCTAATGGAACTTTGTAGACTGAAATAACACTAAAAGGGTATCTAGAAATATAGGCAGAAGTATAAGAAGCTGAGTTTAAGGGTAGCTGGCCCTAAATTTGCTCTTTGTCGGGCCTAGTAGGCTGAAATAGGACAGGGTATAATATCAAATTTTATGATTCTACAAGCTCGAATTAGGTGTAACTGTAAATAATATTGTATCAGGTCATCTCAATGAATGTTTGCATTGAATTTCCATGTCAAGAAATTGTGATAACCACTACTTGAGTCAAGAACTATAGATGAAGTTGAATAGATTGGGTATAGTCTTGTTCGAATGATTTGGTATGTGGAGAACCAATTGAATAACAGGTCAGATCAAGAATGTCCATTGATTGCTTAAGATATTGAGTATGAAAGCTGGTAATACAGTCTCTTAATAGTCGTAACAGTTTTAACACTCTCAAGAAGAGGTTACAAGGAAGAATGGGCATAATGAAATCTCTAGAAACAGTAAGTTGAGTTTAAGAATCTCATTCATGAATGAATGGTGATAGTTTTTAACCAAAGAATAGTGAAAGAATTCAACAATAGTGATAGAAGAAAGCAAGCGTAATGATTGATATACTGAGTAAGGTTGATTGCAGGCATCTAAAGAAGAGGAAAATGCTAGAGTTGATGGTTATGGTTGGAATTTGGAAACGTCAATCAAAGGTCTTAAAGAGCAAAATATTAATGAGATTCTCATTTCAATATTTGTGGATTGAAGAGTTTGATATTACACTTGACTGAGAATACCCAGCTGCCTCTGTGGACCACACAGCCTCTATTAACTACACCATTGACAATCACTTCAACCTTCCTATTCCTTTGCTAAACCTTGGTCACTACATCCAAGACCTTTGTCACATAAATTTGTATGCATAAATAACTGACATCACACAACAACAGCCTTAATAGACCTTATCAAATCATTCAACCCAAAAGCTACCTCAACAGACCCCATCATATAATTCACCAATGCTTGTTGGTCTTTAACCACTGTATGCTCTGTCGGAAGGTCTACAAACAATTCCTACAGCAATTGTAATCCTCAATTGTTACATCAAAATTGCAACTTTGAAATTGTTCAGCTGTTATAGTTACAAATGCAGAAAATGGGTTCATTGTAAAAGGCCCTTTATGTAGCTTGGAAGTATTTTGTCAAACAATTTATTACTTCATGAAGCAGTTGTTTGTTACATTCTAACCTACATGCCAAATCACCTTATGTACTGTCATGTTTGACACATCACAGTGTGTTAGAAATAGGCAAAGGCAAGGGAAGGTGAACACGTTAGGTTTTAAGGCTGCAAACACTTGGTGTGCAAGTTCTGTTTGTTGGGATTTGGTATACTTATTAACAAGGTTGTTGTTCAAAAAAGAGGCAGGCAGCCCATATCTAGTTTTAACTAAATTAGCGTTGCGATTTTACTCTTTTAAATTGTTTCAATGTGATGCACAACTCTAATGTTGCGATTTGGGTTTTAGGGTGAGGCACCCAAACGGGGAAAGAACTACAAAGGTAAGAAAAACTGAAGCTTCATAACAGTGAAATAGTAAGTAGATGTAAACCGATACTTTGAATAGTGTAAACTCGATCTTGCCAATCCATATACAAAGGCTGCAGATGAGTATGGGCACACTCTAGAAGCTTCGGCCCCAGGAAGGTCATCTTATAATTTAATCAAAAGAAAGGTTTATTAATTATAATACAAGTACATAGAGATAACAAAAGCTGTAAGACGAAAGAGACTAAAGAACGGACCAAGAGAGGGTCCCACAGAGCCAGAGAGATGCAGAAGAGACCGTATGCAAGCTGTGAGGAGACATGACTAACGTTGGCCTTATTGTCGGACTGAGAAATCATATTTCTAGGGATATGTTGCCAAAGGAAGGCCATACTTACATCCCATAAATTCAGCACTGTTGTCTGATTCCTGCCCAAGATTCAAGGTGAAATCTAAAAGCTTAAGCCATACCTGTTAAGGCTCTTGATTTTGTCTTTAACACCCAAAAGAAGGCCTTATTAGCACTGTTCTCGAAGCTAATGTTAGACGTGACTACTAAATAAAATGCAATATTGAACTTGGTTAAATTACTTAATTTTTTTTGGCTAAATTATTTAATACATGTTGTTGGGTTCAGGCTGCCACCAATAATAGTGTCAATGTTGTATGCCCAAACAACAAAATGAAAGCATGTGGACTGTGGAGACTACCTAACCAATACAACCAACACTGATAAAGACAATTGTGTGAAATGGCAGGATACAAGTTTAGTATTGCATCATCTTACAGAAGTAGAGGGTGATATAGTACATTTGAGAACCACTGGGTCTGGGTGAAAAGGATAAAAGTTGCTTTGAAGTAGCTAGTGATTGATGTCAGTGGGTTGAAACAAAAAAGGCATGAGCAAGGAGAGGGTCTAACTATTTTCACAGAATCAAATACAGAACTCATGGGACATGCACTGAAAGGCACTTCCCAAATTGGAAATTTGAATGCGCAGTGACATAAGCTGGAGAAGAATGTTAATGAGCGGGCGACAACATTCTTGAATCAGTTAGAAACAATGGAGGAAAAAGTTGCTGACAAGCCCACTTTGCTGGAGAGAGGAAGAAGTGTGTTTTTATTTGCGTAGTGCTTCATGTTGCACAAAATCCTTTAAGTGTTGATTTCGCCTTACTACTGTTGTGAATGGCACCATAGAGTAAATCAACAAATTGGGAAATTGGGAGGCAAAACTTGAATTTAATCGTCAGGAGAGCATGCAGATACAAAGATCATTTGAAGACGTCACTTTGAATTTTTAAATCATTGAGCAAAAAAGAAAGTGAGGTGTTAGAGGGCGACATAAGATCCATAAGAGGCTTAGGAAGATGATTGAATGACAAGAAAGGATGAATGTGGAGAATAAAGAGATGCATGGTCATCCACAACAAAATGAGAGCAATGAAGCTGAAAGGGATGCACAAGATGCACATTTTTCCCTCCCATTTGATGTCATGTCCATTCAGTTGGATAGAGACAAAAAGGTACAAACAACAATCGAAGTTTTAAGTTCTCATCACTGTTTTGATTTTTCAATACATGTGCTTGATCAATTCAATAAGATGGAGATGAATACGTTCTTTGAATTCCATATTCTGGCCTTCTTGACCCTAGTTATGTGTCTTCAAGCAGCAACAATAGGTAATACCGGTAATTTCCTAGAGTTACATAGGGCTGACCATTCTTGATTGAATTTTCTTAGTTAACAGATACCAATGTACATAAGAGTAACAATGTAATAGGTTTTTAGCTTAAGGTGGGATAATCTAAAGGTCTGTTGTTAATTTTTGACAGTCTTTTGACTGCAAACTTATCCTATGGACAGGTCCGTACTTAGATTGAAGTGAATGAATTTTATGTACATATATGTTATGGCAGGGTTAAGGGGTTTATACTGACATGCTTTTCTATTTGTAACTGTCCTTAATAACAAATTCTTACCCACATCAATCTGTAGCTACACAATTCTAGAGTTATGGCTTTTTAAAAATTTGTATTTCCTTTTATATTTGCAGTAATGGGGTTTACACTTGCTTAGCAACTATGGTAATAAGTATGAACCTGGAAACTTGCTAGGGTTGTGCTCAAATTGAGAGAAAGTTGAAGGTGTGTAGGTAGGAGTAGGAATGAAGATTTCCTTTTCGGTTGGTAGCTTAAAGTAAACAACACGAAATTATTGGATACTGTTAAATTTGGGTGAAAATTAAATTCAACAAGAATATGCCCAATAAATTGTACAATGGAATTATTATTCACAACCTAGCTGCAATTTGAGTGAACGCTATAAATGTGCCAGTACACTAAATTTTAGTGATTATTTGGTGGGCAAACTTAAAATCGTTCTAAAATCAGATTGATTTGGGAAATGGCCAATACGATTTTTGGTAGTTCATTTCAAAAGTCTTTTTCGATACTTCACCCCAAAAAAAAATGATGGTGTAAATTAATATAGGTCCCTCTTCAATGATGATGTTCCACCAGAGAAATGATACCAAATATTAGTGTAGATAATATGTTGATGAATAACAAATATATCTCAAATGCCAGTATTGCATAATCTCTGGAAAAACAGCTGATGAGATGTTTGCTCCACCCAGGTGTAAATCTTGCCGGGCATTTGATGTTGGTTGGGTTGGATTTGAGGCTGGTTGTGGCTGTCTGTTTTAGATTCGAGATTAAAATCTGCAAATTTTGGTTCAATTTTTTATGGAAGCTACTTCCTAGCAAATTAAGCTCAAAAGTACGAGAAGAAAAGCATGAACATGTGAGACTAAAATGATATGCAAAAGGATGTAATTTATTTCACAAGGTTGTATTTAAAGGAAAGCAATGAATGTCATAATGAAGACATGGTAACAAGATGGAACATGAAAACAGAAAACGTAGGAAAAAGATGGGAACTAAATGAGGGAAGATGGAGAAGAAGCAAAAAGACTTGTTTGAAGGCAGTTGAAATTGTTCAATTGCATAAGCTGAGCCTAAATGCTCTGCTATCAATTGTAGTAATTTTTATGTGCTTGAAAGTTATATATATATTGAATAAAAAGAGAGGAGAAAATATATTGATAATCTGTAAAAGATGAATGATTTTGTTACAAGGACCTCTTATTATATATAGCTGAACTGTCAGAATTTAAAACCTTATAATAACAATTAATAAATATCAAGGCTCAGAATTTAAAACCTGTAATTTCAATTATTAAATATCAGATGCATAATCCTAATTATTATTAATGATTAATTTACCAACATAACATTAGCACATATACAAGAGATCTGCGCCATTGAATGATGCAGTGGCTATGAAACTAATAGCACAAATGTTAAGTTATTGCTATTGTCAGAGGCAAAAACAATAAGTCTTTGAAATTGCGAGGCAGTAGACGACAGAATCTGGATGAACAGATTCTGGAGCTTTAAGTTGTTGCGCGTTGGTGTGAGCTCAACAAATCAGTTAGAGATGCCTGAGGCTCCTAATACTTTGCCTGACATGCATTAACATGAAAAAGATCTCTAGAGATCTTGAGAGCTGATGGGTTTTGTATTTTTTAGTTTAGTTTTTGTTCCTAATGCTTTGCCTGACCTACATTAACATGAACTAATGTTTCTAGGGAGATTAGAAACATATGAGTTTTGTAATTTATTTATATGTATTGTAACACAGATATATTCTGTGGAGGAGAAAACAAAATATCAGCCTTTCCATTAAGTGTTTAAAGGATGAAATTATGATTTAAGGCTACATGAATCTGCTCAAGACATTGAGTGGTGATATGATTGCAACCTTGATCTTATATTGATGTATTATTTTTTTTTTTTTTTCCTATAAACAGTTACTGATTGTGATCTCTCTTGTATTGGTGTACTTATATTTCTTTTTTAAAAAGGAAAAGGGCAACTGCACATAATCACAATCTAACTGAAACTGTTTTAATGCAAGCTAGACGCAACTTTTTTTGTATTTTACACTGAAACAATCAACATATGCAGCATCACCTAGCAGTTTTGGAACACAACATTAAGGGCACACATGCATTGTCCTTACCATGGAGAATACCCTGCATGTTGAACTTGATGAAATATTAACAAATTTCAACAGCTAAAAGCAAGCAAGAGGTTCAAATGTAGTTGGGCAACAATCTTGAAGAACAAACCTAATGGGAATTTATAAAAATTTATTCCATTGCAATCATTATGCCTCGTTGTCAAGGACATTTGACTTGCATAGTAATTCCCAAGTATGTTTTCTTTGTAACGGACCTCTAAAATGTTGTCTAGTATTCATAAGTATCCTAGAAATTGGGGCATTCTGCACCCATTTCGTCTGCCCATTGTATGCCATTCATGCCTTCAAACTGACATTGTCAGGGTGTCTGTGAAGCATTTTGTCAAACAATTGACATGTTGATCCAATTTCTGGCATTGACATTGATTCTAAGAAATCTGAAATTGGTATTCTAGGGTTTCTCTGTCTACCTTGCTGTCCCCACTCAACAATATTGCCACGGGATTAAAATCCAGACCTGCCAAGCTGAAAAGAATTTCAGGTGGAATGTTTGCAGATGAACAGATTTGAGACAAAAAGATAAGCCAAAGATCAGGGAGATCTTTGCATTGCATGGGGTATGAGCTAATTCCCATTGCAATCATTATGCCTCTTTATCAAGGACATTTGACTTGCATAGTGATTCCCAAGTATGTTTTCTTTGTAATGAACCTCTAAAACGTTGTCTAGTATTCATAAGTATCCCAGAAATTGGGGCATTCTGCACCCATTTCGGCTACCCGTTGTATGCCATTCATGCCTTCAAACTGACATCATCAGGGTCTCTGTGAAGCATTTTGTCAAACAATTGGCATGTTGATCCAATTTCTGGCATTGACATTGAGGTTTCTCTATCTAGCTTGCTGTCCCCACTCAACAATATTGCCACGATGGGATTAAAATCCAGACCTGCCCAGCTGAAAACAATTTCAGGTGGAATGCCTGCAGATGAACAGATTTGAGACAAAAAGATAAGCCAAAGATCAGGAGATCTTTGCTGGTCCTCCCGAAACCCTTTCCCAAATGACGAAAATGGGAATGTGTGCCAACTTTGCATAAAATATAAGTTTCATTCTTTCTGAATGGGGAAACTGGCACAAATTTATTGCATGTCAAGACAAACATCTGGTGCAATTTGAAGCACCTAAAACCACACCTGATGTTTTCAATTGCACCCACTTCAGTAAGAAGAAAAATGGATTGCTTGGTAAAGTCTGTGTTATGGAAGCGCATGTAGGTAAGCCAGACAGCCCAAAGCAACAAGCATATGGTGTTTTGATCGACCACAAACTGCAATGTATCCGTAAATGGGTTTTTTAAAGCCGAGTTTTTGGCAAAATCGTATTACACGAGTTGTTTTTAAAGGCAGACTGGGAAAAAGGGTCAAAATGGAAGCAAACATTACGACAACAAGCAACAGTTTAGATCATTGTATAAAAAAATTAATTACCCACAGTAGAGAACAAAGAAAATAAACAGCATGAAACATGAAAAAATACCAAAACAAACCTGTGCACTGAAGGTTTGAAACAGGGGTGGCAGAAGCAATGTGATAATAGATAAGAATAGAAGAAACCAAACATAGAAACCGAGACCATATTTAAGGGTTTGCAAGAATCGACAGGGACATCCGCACCGAAGACGAACAACCAACACGGGGCACTCGCCAACCGTAAAAAGGATGGGAGGTCAAGAGGATAGGAGGATAGGATGACGGACCCATATGTGGTGCAGTGGGTCCTATCTTTCATCTTCTTATTTTCACCGATGCCACGTCACTGCCACTGGACGAGTAAAAACACCACCAATGGATGCAGGACCAAATTCTTGACCTCCAGCATTGCACCGCCACCTCACTGCCACCTCAGCGCCACGTGGACGATCCGCGTTAGTGAAGATATCGAAAAAGTTGGTTTAATTGCATGGGACCAAGTGTTGTCCACTCGCCGCGCCAGTTGTTGTCCGGGCTACCGCCATGCATTGAATGCTCACCCACCAGCCGTTAATGTGCGCGGGTAGGTTTATGGAGATGGTCACCGCCAAATCGGGCCATGGCATTTCGTGGGAAATGGAGAGGGAGCTCGTTCAGTCTGGTTTTTCGCGTGTTCTGTTGCAGAGCTCGAGCGACCATTTCGTGGTATCTTGCAGACCGGTGGGTGCGTGCGTTTTCTCCACTCCTGACCGACTTCGTCCTCGGCATTGGCTCGGCCTGCTAAGAAGATGAGAAGAAAAGGCAGAGGTGAGAGGGTTCTCACTCAGGCGATGATCCTTAGTGTTTTTAAACACTGTACTACTATGGAAAGTTTGTTGTTTGCCATTCAGCAAAAGAAATTTGTTTTGTTACCCGTCTTATTTTATTTCTTCCAAGCTTAAAATCGTTGGTGTATTTGTCTTGTTTATGAGCCAACTCTGTATTTATCGAAAGCATTAATTTGTGGGTATAGTTGTGTTTAGAAGTTTTACAATTTTGCTTTACTACCTGCAGAAGTTTTACGATTTTGCTGTGCTGTTATGATATGGCTTTGGATTATTTGTTCTTGTAACTTCTTTTGACATGATTGTACTGTGTTTTGTTACTTAAAATGCCTTTACTTAAAATTTAAGGACAGTGTTTTGCATTGGTTGGTCCAGAGTTTTCTTGCTCCTCCAAAATGTCTTTCTTTTTCGGCTTTTTTTTGTTCTTCTTCTGGTGCTTTTTGGCCTTGTGTGGGTGGTGACGTTAAACAGTGATCGACTTTCGCAAACCACGGAACGCTAACGCCGTCGATCGTTGATAATGATGATGTACACAGCACATTCATGTGTAGTTATTTTCGTTGCACAGCCTGGATGGTATCCACGCTGCCGAGGTCTCTTAACGAATGCAGATTAAAGTCATTCATTCGTGGGGAAAAGAGCAAATTAACAATAGCTTAAAAATTGTTTTAAGTTTTGATCTTCGACTTATGTTTTGCTATTTTTAAACGTTGGGATTTTCGGGATACAATTGAGTTACACGGTTACGGTTATCTCTCACAATTTAGAAACTCTCAAGTCGCAATGATTTACGTTGGTGTAAGCGTTGTTTCTCCTTGTTTTTGGGATACAATTGAGTTATAGGGTTATCTTTCATAATTTAGAAATTTACGATGACTTAAGTCGGTATAAATGTTGTTTTTGAGTGTTTCTTGTTTTCGGGATACAAATGAGTTATGTTATTATCTCTCACAATTTAGAAATTAACAATAAATTAACAATTTATGTAGATATCTCTTCTTCAAGTGATGAATTAGTTGAGATTTATTTTATTTTCAAAATGTGATCTCTCAATCTTAAAGGATATTATACCTGTTGTTGTGAAAATAGGCGTCAGGATACCTTTTCTCCTTCTTACGCTCTTAGAGTCTGGAGGCCTTGTTGCTAGATGTTTCATATTCATTGTTTTCTGATGATTTATCTGCTATCATGTCCTTTGTTGCTTATTTTTTCCTTACGATGCCCATGTTTCAGTATATTGCAGGGATAAACAAATTACTCTGGCATTTCATTGTAAAAAAGAATACATATTTATTTCACATGTGCCCGCAAACAATGCTTATTACCCCATATGATGATGGTAGTAATTTTGTTGCTGATACAATTTTGCTAGATGTATTCACCGAAGTCTTCCTATGTAGTCTCTAAAGTTATATAGTGCAATAGTAATTTCTGCTTCACCTCTTAGTGTATCCAATTGTTTTCTTTCTGTATCAGTACCCAATACTAACTAAGATATTGAACATGTGCCCGCAAACAATGCTTATTACCCCATATGATGATGGTAGTAATTTTGTTGGTAGTAATTTTGTTGGTGATACAATTTTGCTAGATGTATTCACCGAAGTCTTCCTATGTAGTCTCTAAAGTTATATAGTGCAATAGTAATTTCTGCTTCACCTCTTAGTGTATCCAATTGTTTTCTTTTTGTATCAGTACCCAATACTAACTAAGATATTGAACATGTGCCCGTAAACAATGCTTATTACCCCATATGATGATGGTAGTAATTTTTTTGGAAAGTCTTGAGAAATGACTTGTTGAAGTGATTGTAATAGATATGATGTGCATACAATGAAAATATTACTTAATGAATAGTTGACTGTATAGACTTGGTTTTTGTACACTTGTATATAAATTAATATATATTTTTAGTTCTATCAATGAATAAGAGAATATTGATCAATTTAAAAACTGTCTTATTCAACATTTCATGCTTCCATGTTTAATTAATAATGATACAATAGAAAACGGTTGGGTTGTATTAACTTCACATATCAACATTAAAGTACTTAGCAGCATTACCTCATCATTGGACTTAACAAATGTCTTTCTTTCTATGGAATTTTATAGTGTTTATTTTCAGTGTTTGCAGCAACAAATGTAATTTGTTTTCTGTTTTGGGTAGCAAAAATTATATGTTTTAGGTGGCAAAAATTATATGTTTTGGGATCTGAATGCATGTGGGAGATTGTTAGGCTACGTGATTTGCATGCTTGAGTGGGGAAAGGAACTGAATAAACTTTTACTACATCTGATTTGCATTACACACATTCGGCTTCCAAATTTCCTTCATCTCAGAGTTTCAGCAAAATGAACTTTTACTACAACTTCAATGAAGATATCTAGAAATTGTTTTTTTAGTGTTTGTATTTTTGAAACAAGAGGAACTGAATAAACAGTATCTTGTTTAGTGCAAGTTAGAAACATATCAGTACCCAATTTTTTTAGTGTTTATATAGAAACAAGAGGAACTTTAATGAAGATATCTAGTAATTTCTGCTTCACCTCTTAGTGTATCCAATTGTTTTCTTTTTGTATCAGTACCCAATTGTTTTCTAAAAAACTTAGCAGCATTACCTCATCATTGGACTTAAAGTAATCTATTTTCTAATACCCAAGTACCCCTTTAAGCAATTTCTAGGTCTAATTATAGACAGATTTACAGGTCTACTTACCCCTTTAAGCAATTTCTAGGTCTAATTATAGGCATTACCACTCTCTGTTACTGCCATTTACATTGTTTTCTGTTGTAATTGCTCGCTTCTGTATTAGCGTTCTCTCGATCTTGAGTCTAAATGTTTGAAGTGTCTTCCATGGTTCATATATACATGTTGCTCCCAAGGGCTGCATTGCTGTAACGCATTGCACCGGTTGTAGTGCACCCTATCTTTGCACAGTCATTGCACCACGTCACTGCCACCTGGTCGAGTAAAAACACCACGCCATTCGCCGCGCCAGTTGTTGTCCTGGCTACCGCCATGCATTGAATGCTCACCCACCAGCCGTTAATGTGCGCGGGTAGGTTTATGGAGATAGTCACCGCCAAATCGGGCCATGGCATTTCATGGGAAATGGAGAGGGAGCTCGTTCAGTCTGGTTTTTCGCGTGTTCGGTTGCAGAGCTCGAGCGACCATTTCGTGGGATCTTGCAGACCGGTGGGTGCGTGCGTTTTCTCCACTCCCGACCGACTTCGCCCCTCGGCATTGGCCTCGGCCTGCTAAGAAGATGAGAAGAAAAGGCAGAGATGAGAGGGTTCTCACTCAGGCAATGATCCTTAATGTTTTTAAACACTGCACTATTAAAATAGTGAGCATAATCATACTGATATATTAACATAAGTTTAATTGTATACATAGAACGATGGAAAAAGTATTCGATTACATACGCAAAATTAATATGAGTATTCGATTACACCGCCAAATAGGGTGTAAAATAAAGAGCGTCATCATATTGATATATTAACATAAGTTCAATTGTATACATGGACGCTGGAAAGTATTCGATTACATACGCAAAATTAATATGAGTATTCTGATTACACCGCCAAATAGGGTGTAAAATATAGAGCATCATCATACTGATATATTAACATAAGTTTAATTGTATACATGGATGGCTGGAAAGTATTCTGATTACATACGCAAAATTTATATTGCACTATATAACTTTAGAGACTACATAGGAAGGCTTCGGTGAATACATCTAGCAAAATGGTATCTCCAACAAAATTACTACTATCATCATATGGGGTAATAAACATTGTTTATGAGCACATGCTCAATATCTTAGGTAGTATAAGTAATATTGCCTCTTTTATATACCGCTTTTGGATTTTCTTTTCCCGCCGATACAAAGTTGTTCGACACAACCGAAAAGGGATTTAGAACCCCTTTTGACAGAGCATTTGGTTGCCCAACTGATAAAGGATCTGGTCCCCCTGCTGAAAAAGGATTTGGTTGTCCAGTTGATAAGGGATTTGCACCTGTTGTTGACAGAGGAGTTGGTTGCCCCGCTGAAGCTTGCATCCATGGTGGCATTGCAAATGAACTACTAGGACTGCTTGAACTTGTACAAAGTAAATGAGGTGATACATACCAAGATGGAACTGTACAAGAGTTATTCATAAGTGATGGAGGTGTTCCAATTTGAGCATAACCTGGAATTTGAATATTTAACATATCTTGAAAAATCCTTCGATTTTCATGATCAGCTGCAGAACTTACACGCATCCTCTTTTCGTATTCCCTTAATTGATTTGCAAGTTCCCTCTCCCTCTTCTCTTGCTCTTTCCTTTGTTGCTTTTGTGCCTTCTCAATCTCTTTTTGTTGCTCCTTAGCCTGCTTCTCCCTTTCTCTTTCAAGCTTCTCCTGCAATCTTTTTTTTTTTTGCTGCAAGTCTAGCAACCTTTTTTTCTTGTGCCACTTCTTTTTTCCTTAACTTTAGTTTTGCTTGTTCCTCCTTCTTTCTTTCCGCATCAACCAATAGCTCCATGTATTCAGGTGCAGTCAAAATCTGTGAATGCCTACTCAGCCTAATAGAACCATCTCGATTTGTTTATGATCTCCTGGAAGTCGTAGAAAATGGGAAAGTAACGCATCGCGTCCATCTTGGTTTTCGCCTCTTCTGTGGTGTTGAGGTTCATGTTGCATAACTTCTAAGTTAATTTCATTTTCTTGAGCATCCTTGAAATTCGACTTCGCTCTTGTTCATCCTCATCTCCAACATCTGCATAGTAATGAATTATTGCTTCTTGTTCTAGTCCTTCAGGAAAGGAAGGCAGATTTAAGCTTTGATCTTCTGTGCTGGATGGTAGCTTGTAACCCAAGTTTTTCATGGCATCCTCTAACCATTGTGGCGGGTTAACTTGACTTGGCAAGGACAAATCATTGTTACTTACAAAATCTGAAGACCCCTCCTTATTGTTGATGATGTTACTTGGGTTTCCAAGAGCACCGTTTAGCTCCACTCCATGTGTAGTAGCTGCTTCCATATCATCTCTAGAGTCAACATTTTGCATGAATTGAGTTTCAGGTACCACCTCTTCACCTGTCATTTAATTCAGGATTTATTCGTTGAGATAGGCTCAAAATGTTTGTGACAAAGATCAACAACTTCCTCACCTGCATGTCAAATGCCCGGCCGCATGCCATGTCATTTAGAGAGCATCATAATTCAATGGCCAAATACCAGCTTCTTTTGAAACCCGCAATTATGTTAGATGGTGTCTCAGTGCCTTTTTTAAGGCTCTACTTGCAAGCTCAAGAATGTCACTCCTTTTCACATCTCGCACATTTGTTCTCTCGCCATCCATTTGGACCTCTCAACTCTAAAATATGTCTTGAAAGGGCTCGAACACACTCACGCCAAGAGGTCAGCAACTTATGACTAGTATGTGCCGGTAGTGTTACAAATCAATGCCCAATTTGTTTGCCTCCTCCACGCTTTGTAATGCTACATGGCTGCCATGGCCATCAAATATCAATAGGTGTCTATTATTTGGAGAAACACCGCCTGATCGAACGTGCAAAATGACATAGCCAATTTAAAAACAATTCCTTTGTCATCCATGCATTTGGATGTGCAGCCATACATGCTCCAGTTCACAATTTTAATGTAATTCTTTATCATTCTCTTTCCCTGAACAAATAAAATCGGGATTGACATACCCGCTGCATCGACACAACACAATATAGTGATCCACCCCGCTCTTTTGGTATTACCTTTGGGACATTACGATCGCCCTCTTTGCAATTACACGAACTCCACAATTTCTTCCAGCCTGCAAACCAGTCTCATCACAATTCCAGATTTTATGAGCGCCGTATGAATAGGTTCCATAGCTTTTGGCCAAATTATCATAAAATTTGGTTACTATTGCAGGGCGCAAGTTTAAAGCTCTATCCCTGTCAAGTCCCTCAACGGTTCGGATTGCAAGGTCTGGATGACGTTTTCTGAATCCAGCCCACCATGATTTACCAGGAAACCCATCTCTGAAGGGGTTTTGTCTTGTTTCACAAATCTGAGCAACATTTGCCTTTAGCTGCATTAACTCCAAGCCATGACCCATATCAGCCATTTCTTTGCACCATTCAACAATTTCCTCTTCTTCTTCTTCAGTTAGAACTGTTGGAGGACCCTCCTCTTTGTGTGGGTGAGACCATTTAGCCAATAGTGTAATGATGTGGGTGGAATGGAATACTTCTTTGCTGCTGCTCTAACTGAGAACCCATTAAACTCAACATCATCTATCGCCTTTTCCATATCTTCTTTTGTCCAACCTCGGATGACACTAAGCTTCTTTGTTGCAGATGTTCTTTGAACTGAGACAATGGGTGGGTTTCTACATTCTGGTTCATTACCAGTTGGTGCTGAATTATCCTCTTCATCACTTAAATTATGTGATAATTGTACACCTCTCACTTTTGGCCTCCTTGATCTTCTAGCAATAGCACCTTTTCTCATGGTGTAAATGAAATACCTGATTCACAGCATGAAAGATGATTGTTGGAAAAGAAACTATAAATATACCAAAAATGAATGCTGGAATATGCTAGAATATGAATGATTTTGTTTAATTTTTAGGAATTTCTCCACTTGTAGTTTTCATTATGACAATGTCTGTATAGTTCAACAATGTTGTATATTGCATTTCAGAATTCACTATATTGTTCGTTAGAAATATGGAAGGGAAAATTTATAATGAAAACATTAACGGCTGGTGGGTGAGCATTCAATGCATGGCGGTAGCCCGGACAACAACTGCCGCGGCGAGTGGACAACACTTGGTCCCATGCAAAAAAACCAACTTTTTTGACATCTCCACAAACGCGGATCGTCCACGTGGCGCTGAGGTGGCAGTGAGGTGGCGGTGCAATGTTGGAGGTCAAGAATTTGGTGCTGCATCCATTGGTGGTGTTTTTACTCTATAAATTTTCCCTTCCATATTTCTAACGATTGGTAACAACTTAGCTTTAAACTCTATAAATTTTCCCTTCCATATTTCTAACGACAATTCAGCAAAGGATTGGTTCCATCAAGTCACATTAGATTTTTTTGAAAAGGATTTGTCGAGAGGATTGGTAACAACTTAGCCAAATACCAGTTCTTTTGAAACCTGCAATTATAGTGTTTTTACTCGCCCAGGTGGCAGTGACGTGGCGCGGTGACTGTGCAAAGATATGGTGCACCACAACCGGGTCCTCTCCCCTAGTTGTTAAAGCTAAGTTGTCGTTAGAAATATGGAAGGCATATATTTATAATGAAAACATTAACGGCTGGTGGGTGAGCATTGCTAGGGATAAGCACCGCATTCAGGTGCAGGTCCAATAATGGAGACAGTTTTTAAATTGGTCAATATTATCTTATTCATTGATAGAATTTAAAATTTTCCTTCCATATTTCTAACGAGAACTTGACAAACTACTGTATTCGTCGGACTCTTCCTATGTAGTTTTTAAAGTTATGTTTTCAATATAAAATTTTCACATATGATCATAATACTTTCCAAATTTCTATGTATACAATAAAACTTATGCTAATATCACAAAGTTGATGATTGGAAAAATACTTTTCAACCGGAGAATGAGATATCTCGGAAAAAATGAACAATACAAAGTTGAATTCGTAGAATGCAATAATATACAACACTGTTGGACTATAGAACGCTGTTGTGGTCATATTCCGACAGAGTTGTATATTCCAGTAGTGTTGTATTTAAAGTTATGTTTTCAATATAAATTTTGCACATGTAATTAGAATACTTTCCATCTTTTTATGTATACAATTAAACTTATGCCTATATAGCAGTGATGACTATACACTAGAGAAGAAGAATATATGTTCCCAAAGAAGTGTATTTGCTGTTTGCACGCACTGTCATGGCATATACATTTATTAAGAGTTCTCAAAAAGCAAAGGTTCTTTATTATTAGCTTTATACGAAATATACTGCACTTGTTACTTGCCAGTTAAATGTATCACTGTCCAGTTGAATATTTCCTTCATCCATAATGGTTTTACCAGCATTATTGTAGCCATACAACTCCTCACAATTTGTAAGAGGGAAGAAATATATGTTTTATCCCAATTTCTGAAGCCTTCACATATATAAATTTATGGAAGGGAAAATTTATAGAGTTTAAAGCTAAGTTGTTACCAATCGTTAGAAATATGGAAGGGAAAATTTATAGAGTAAAAACACCACCAATGGATGCAGCACCAAATTCTTGACCTCCAACATTGCACCGCCACCTCACTGCCACCTTCAAATATATGTTTTATCCCAATTTCTCAAAATTTCAGTCTGTATCTTTTGGAAGGGAAAATTTATAGAGTTTAAAGCTAAGCTGTTACCAATCGTTAGAAATATGGAAGGGAAAATTTATAGAGTAAAAACACCACCAATGGATGCAGCACCAAATTCTTGACCTCCAACATTGCACCGCCACCTCACTGCCACCTTCAAATATATGTTTTATCCCAATTTCTCAAAATTTCAGTCTGTAGTTTTTGGTAGTGCATGGCAGAACAGAGTATCAATTGCAACAAAAACGCTCATAGTTGGACCTTTGCACTTGTCCTAGTTGGTTATAAACATCATATTTAACATGCCTTTTGCAAAAAATGGCTAACAGGTTTATAGCTTGTGAACTATTTGCTTTAAAACCAGTCAATACAACTCTGCTGCAATATGCAAACACTGAAAAAATAAATAGAGGGCTTGAATTATGAAATAGTTTGTAATTCATAAGTGTCTTACCTGAACTGCACTGCTCCTCACTTCTTCAACTTTGAGAGATGAAAACTGCATGAACAAATGGAATTGTAATCCATCCTCCAGCTTTTATTCTATCATCCTAAATTCTGATTGGTTGATGTTAGTTGACATGGATTCACTATGATAGTTCAATCAAATGGCTGAGATTTATTGGGATTTAATCCAATGGATAATATTTTAGTTGGTCATTTTTATTATTTTATGCAAATTGGTTACACAATTTATTGTTCATATGGTACCGAAGTTTTTAAACACCGTGAAAGGTGAGACTGACCATAATTTCATTTATTGTTATGCAGGTGTTTACTTGGGATTGAAGACTCTTACATCAAATCTAGTGCATTATATTTGAGATCTGGTTTGGAAAGTCTTGAGAAATGACTTGTTGAAGTGACTGTAATAGATATGATGTACATACAATGAAAATATTACTTAATGAATAGTTGACTGTATAGACTTGGTTTTTGTACACTTGTATATAAATTAATATATATTTTTAGTTCTATCAATGAATAAGAGAATATTGACCAATTTAAAAACTGTCTTATTCAACATTTCATGCTTCCATGTTTAATTAATAATGATACAATAGAAAAATAGTTGGGTTGTATTAACTTCACATATCATTCAAAATATGTTATTAAAAAGGTGAATGTCTTTTCACCTACTATCTCCAATTATCTCTATATTAATTATTATTCAAACATGTATCTACTTTTATTTGTAAGGTCTTTTAAAAAAGTGTATTAGATTCCGTGTGCAAATTTTTTTAAAATATTTTTATTAAATAAATCATTAGGACTCTTATTTTTAAGCCTTAAAAATAGTGTTTTCAAATTGAAAAATTGATGGGACTCGTGTTGTCAAAGCCTTTATAGGGATATTTTCAAGGAGAGATTTCTCATTTGTTAATTAAAACTTATTTTGGCTTCTACAAGTTAATATAAGATGAATTTGGATATCAATTACTATTTGAAACAATAATTCAATTTGAATTTAAATTTAATTTTTTTCTATAATTTATTATAATTTGTATCATTTTTTTAGCATTTTAACAATCACCACAAGAATAAGGTATAATAATGTAGTGGTCGTATTTCATAACCGTTGCAAAAATGATTGTTTATGAATAAACGACATACTGATAAAACTAAATCTCATGTCAGGACTACACACATGATAATCCCCATCGTTAGGAACTTTCTTGTGAAAATATTGTTTTAAGGATGTTAATTGATCGTAACTTTATTTGAAAAGCACCACATAATTGATTGGATTGAAAATCTATTCCTTCTAATTGATAGAACCTCGGGGGATCCAAATGTACCCTCACATTGGAAAATATTTATGCAAGACGAGATGGTTGATGATGTATCTTTAAGCACATGAACTATGTCTTCATTTACCACTTAATTTCTGAAGCATTGAGAAATGTAGCATCTAGTTTGGTTTTACACTCTTTCATCCAAGTAGCCACCAAGTGATGACCTCCTTGAAATTGTCTCTAACTATGGGTTGACAATTTCTTTTTTTTTTTCATGGTGGGAAAGATAATAATGTGTTCACCTATTATCAAAGGCCCAATAACATTCCACTTTTACGAAGCGAAATTCATTATAGAAATTAGGTACCTATATTTATAGGTTTTTGATATGGCCTTGCATAAAATTCTTTTAAGTCTAGAGAACTAGACAAATAGCCCTATAAATATGGGTGCTTAACCACTAACAAATTTTAATCACGCCAAAGGCGTAATTTATCATCAACTTTCTCCTAAGTACAAACAATGTCATTGATGACTACGATATGAGGAGAGCAATGCAAGACCATTGTTGTCATCTCAACCATTTATTTGATCAACAATCAATCTCTTCACTATCGGATGTGTCGGGATCCATGGATGTGTTTCAAATTTTGTGACAAAATATGGATTGCGATACAACTCAATCGAATTTATCCATGTGGAAGTGCAATTGCATTATGAAATAAATGGAAAAAACATTGTATAATATTCTTTGTTAAACTCGATACCATATTTGATTAAGTGGGCTCATGTTTTCTCATCGATACATATTTTGTTAGCTATACTCTATTATTGTTGATGTTGACATACACATGCAAAAACCTTGATAAATTTAAAGTAATTTTTTTTTCTTCATATTTTGGGTATACTTTTTCAATTAAGAAAATAATGATTTATAATGTACTAAACTTACTTAGTAGGAAACATGTGGCAGGGTTGCATTGCCTCTACCTACTACTTTATAGTTGGAAATCATAATTGTCCATGCAATACACATGTGTTTACCTTCCATGCTTATATTTATTTAAAACCATAACATTGTGGTTGCGGTAAACCCTAAAATATGCAAATCCAATAAAATGCAAGACTTTTCAAGTTGGGGCATTTAGGATTGATTTCAATATTTAACAAACATTGCATTAAATTGACGATGCCACAATGGTATGGAAAAGTGGCATGTGGTCCGTATGTGTCTTGTCAAAAGAAAAAGAGGAGTTCTATGTTCACTACACTAGATTCCCCAACACAAAAGTTCTCCTCCCTCGATCCCCTTCATCTTCACGACTCTTCCTCCCTCCAATGTTTCACATTTAAGCTTTCAATTTTAACTTTTCACGCCTCCCTACCGGTGTCACATGATTGGACCAGCCATCTTCACCATATTGTTTCCTTCTAATTCTCGCTTTTGGTATGGTTCATGTCTTCACTATCAACCTGGTGTCTCCATTTTATAGGTTTTCTACATTGGCACCATGTCTTGGCTTACAATGATTCAACATCATCTTGTTAAATATTACTCTACGACTCGGGTGTGGCTTTTGTATTTTTCTTAACATGGAGCTTTTTGCATGCCCAATTAGATGTTTATGTGCAACTTGGCTTAACCTCCATCCACCCTTGTGCAATGCCTTCGACATATTCATTGTACCATTATAATGCAATTCTTTAGAATTATATACTCTTGAAATACTATATTATATATATATATATATATATAATGCAATTGCTAGAATTATATACTCTTGAAATACTATATATATATATATATATATATATATATATATATATATATATATATATATATATATATATATATATAAAGGTTACATTAATGTATTTATTTTCTTTGATTTATGATTGTTCCTTTAAATTTAAATAATAATTCACGTCTGGTTTGCCACCTCACCCACCAACTTTAGATGGTTTCGATAAGGAAAATCTTCCTATCTATATATCTTAACTCTCATTGATTACATAATAGATTAATTTATAATAATTGTTAATAGTTTGGCCCACATACCATCCTTCTATAAATAGTAAGGAGTTGTAGCTAGAAATATTCTCCTATCTCCCAAAATGTAGATATTTGAAGAAAAAATAGAGAAATACTTGCCCAAATCTAATGAATCGATTGAAAAACCTACATATTCCATTTTGAACTACTGAATCTATTAAAAACCTACTAATTTTCTACAAGCACAGAAGAAATGTGTGATGGAAACATCGAAGGAGAAGAGAGGTGTTGAAGAAGGGGCTTGAGGGAGGTGCATTTTTCACGTGAGTGTAATTTGTGGTTAAAGGGGTCCAAAAATGGGGAAAATCCAATAGGTTCTAGGTTTGAAACCCAACCATATGAATACAAAAAACCTTGTTCTTTGTTCGCGGCTTGGGGAGAAATGGCACTCATTTCTTTTATCCACGGGCACTACCTATAGTTTGATTGGTAGGGAGGATAACCGAATCCTCTTCACATATTGTTTGGGTACCACATACCACTCTTTTCACACATGCATTAATGTCTCTTTCATGTACTACTAGGTATATTGAAAGGATGATTTTCTTCCATGTACCAATTAGTATATAGGAAATTCACATATATATCAGACTAACAATATATAGAACCAATCCATCTCCTATAATTTTTGCAATGGTTTCCAATGGACCAAAGTCTTTTCTCGCCAAATATACAAATTCTTTGAGATGACAACTAATCTGCATGGAAAACTTAGGTGAAAACACATTTGGAATTTAAAGAAATATGGCATGCTTTTTATGGCTCATACACTCGACATGCTCTTGATGCTAACCAATTGCAGAATTTTGGCAAATCCAACTAAAAGGGAGATTCAATAATCATATTTGGGGTATCGAAAGAGGTATATCCATATACCTATGAAGTTAAAACAATTAAGGAAGCTTACACCAAGAAATATGCACCTCCCTCAAACCCCTTCTTGCAAGGAACAAAACAATCATCAACGAATTGATAATAGAGAACCAGTGGATCTGATCATCTGTCATTAAAAGGTATGTATCCCATCGAGATGCTCATTTTACAGTGATTTCTACACGAAAAAGCATATTTTTGTTTATTTTTACCCTTGTTTTGTTGTTTGTTTTTCTTGAGCCCGTTTCAGTCATCCCTGCTTAGGTTTCAGGTTGAACTATTTATCCTTTCATTAAATATTCATCCCTTAAAACAAAGTTCTGGGAAGAAATAGGAAATCTGGCCTTTGCTATGCCCCTGACAAAATCGGTTGTTACAAAATCAATCACACCCCTTATCAACATCAACTACAAAAGTAATAACTATCCCTCTAAATCAAATAACATATACCGTTCGGTGTTCACATTACATTGTAGAGATGTGATTGCTAGTTGTTAATAGTTTGGCCCACATACCATCCTTTAATAAACGTTGTTTTAGTGGGCCCATATACCTCCGTTGTGACTTTGAACTTCTTTGTTCCCACCGCACGATTTAAGCTATTTGTGAGCGTCCATTCAAATTGAATTAGCAGAAATTCTAATATATTAAATTGAATGGATAACATTAATGGTTTATTTATTAAGCTGAATAGATAACATCCATGCTTTTTATAATGGATTGAAAGCAAATGATTCGCATGAGTAACTGTCAAAACCTGTCGTTCACTTGTAGAGCGGGAGAAGATAAGTACGTCACACACATGTTGAAATTAGTTCGCAGCCTTCTACGTTCAAGTGTTCACATTCAAATGTTTTTTATATTCATATATATATCATCTTCATGGCGTTATATGTTGCCTGGTCTATTACAAAGAGTTATGGGTATTATTCCATTCACATTACAAATTTGATTAGCTTTGTCTTTATACACCTTTTGTTTTTTGTTTTTCCCTGATTTTGTTCACATGTGAAGTAGTATTGCCCATCTAAGTGGAATTATGGTCATCCATGTTCATACTATGTGGAGTTTGAGTTCTGGTTTTTATTTTACATATTAATGTATTCATCTTTGAACATAAATAATTACAAATAAAAAGTTCCAATAGTAAAATAAAAAGTTTTGTTTTAATAATTGAAATGTTTTTAGTGCACTAAATTATTTGAGACTCAAATCCTCGTCATCCTTTATCCTCTTAATTTATATATTGTAAATCCAATTTCAATCAAATTACAACATACTTAGATACATTCATATTATTAATTTTGTTTATATATAAATTATAAAATTGTTTCCTGCCAAATTATCGAGTCGGGTGAGTGCATCTCGGAATTGCTTCATCGACTGTATCTCGCCATGTTAATCCAAATACATTTTTCAACTATTTAAATCTCGTCCTCACCAACTGCTTTACAATACACACTGCGATTTTTCACTTATTCTCCATGGCCAGGTTTCTGCATGTTCTCCTCTCGTTGATGACTATGCAATTGTGCGCGAATACGCCTCTTATAGCGGTGGCTGGTCCCCTCACCACTGTCTTGTTTCAGGTCTGCCTCACTTCAAACTTCTTTTTATTTTCATTTTCATTGACTGACTCTGACTGGATCAATGCTTAGGGTTTCAACTGGGAGTCATCGAAGAGTGCTTCCTGGTACAACGTCCTCAAAAGCAGTGCGAAAGATGTGGCGGACGCGGGCGTAACAGACGTCTGGTTTCCTCCACCCAGTCAATCCGTCGCTCCTCAAGGTAAGGTATGGTATAGAGCTGTTGCCGGAAACAGAAATCCGATTTGAACGCATTAATTTTGGTGTTTAGGGTATCTGCCGGGGAAGCTGTATGACCTGGAATCGTCGAAATAAGGAAGCTTAGAGCAGCTCAAGCAGGCGGTGGAGGCGTTCCGTCAGAATGGAGTGCGGTGCGTTGCCGACATTGTCATCAATCACAGGACGGGATCGAAGCAGGACGACAAAGGAAACTGGTGCATTTTCGAGGGCGGAACGAACGACGACCGGCTGGACTGGGGCGCATGGGCCATTCCTCCCAACGACAAGCCTTACCAGTCCTGCGGCTCCGGTAATGCCGACACGGGTGACGACTACGAAGCGGCTCCCGACCTGGATCACGCAAACCCTCGAGTGCAAAAGGAGCATTCCGACTTGATGAATTGGCTCAAATCAGACATCGGCTTCGACGGCTGGAGATTTGACTTCGCCAAGGGATATGTCGGAAACCTGCTAGGCCTGTATGTGTGAAACACTAGCCCCGTGTTGGCCTTGGGAGAGGTTTGGAATGGCCTCTCTTTTGGAAACGGACAGGAGGACGCTCATCGTCAGAGGCTCGTCGATTGGGTCCATTCCACCGGCGACCGATCCGCTGCTTTCGACTTTACCACGAAGGGAATTCTGCAGCAGGCCGTGAAGAATAACGAGCTGTGGCGTCTGAGGGACTCGAACGGGAAACC
Source organism: Taxus wallichiana var. yunnanensis (assembly GCA_018340775.1). Lineage (NCBI taxonomy): Eukaryota > Viridiplantae > Streptophyta > Pinopsida > Cupressales > Taxaceae > Taxus > Taxus wallichiana. The sequence continues at coordinate 181,998,545 of CM031239.1, read as the reverse complement.
CTCGGGCTTGATCGGCCTCATGCCGGAAAAGGCCGTCACTTTCATTGACAACCACGACACCGGCTCGACGCAGAAGTTGTGGCCCTTTCCTTCCGATAAATTGCTCCAGGGTTATGCCTATATTCTCACGCACCCCGGAATCCCCACCATTGTAAGATAGCCACAAATTGTGTAGAATTAGGGTTACAAATTTAGAATTGATCTCTGGTGGAATCATTTTCATTGATGGGAGGGTTTCGGTGTCTGTGCAGTTTTATGATCACTTCCAGGACGCGAATTTGAAGGCGGCGATTCGAAACCTGACGGGCATACGGAAGAGGAACAACATAAGGGCCAACAGCGGGTGCAGGATTATTGCGGCGGAGACGGACCTGTACATGGCGAGCATCGACGAAAAGGTTATCTGTAAAATCGGGGCAAGGTATGATGTTGGAAAGTACATGCCTTCGCAAGATTTTGTAATCGTGGCTTCTGGAGAGGGATATGCCGTCTGGGAAAAGAAAACTTCAACTCCCACACGGTAATAAGATAAAAGTTCTACTTCCCGTAAGGAATTTCATGAAAAATAAATAATTCTGCAATGAATAATTTATAATGTCAAATAATTGGAGACTGCCTTTCGTACGATAAATTAAGATGTTCACTTAAGTGATCTACCTTTCCATAGGTAGACATCTAATTAAAACGACAAACATTTTACAATCGAAAATTTGGGCGATGATAATGGATTACACTAGCAATTGCATTAAAGTGTGTAATAGAAACACGTAGAGGTGGACATGATGGTGGATATATGCATAACCAAAAAGTGTTGTAGTGTCATGAAAACACATGATGGTGGATGTATGCATAGCTAAAAAGTGTTCTAGTGTCATGAAAACAACAACAAAAATAATGGAAGTAATTATTGTGATAGTTTATTCTATACACCATAGTTGCAATCCTAATAGGAATTGCAAGAAATAGACTTGTACAAAACAAAGTGGTGACAATGTATTTTTAATTAAACCCATAGATTGTGATAACTTTAAAAATCAATCTTTTATGATCTAACATGTATGTAGTTGTCTTCTGTCTACAAAATAACTTACATCACACGATATTGTTAAATGCACACAGAAAACAAAGCCAAGAAAAGATTTACATTGATATTCAAATGGTATTTTAGATTTTATTATTTCATACTCCTATGAAACTTCTATTACCTATATATGTTGTTGCATAGAAGAGCCCTCTCAAAATAATTTTTTTATGACATATATAATCCATTAAATCTGAATACACACAATAGGAGTAAAAATTATGATCAATATCATTCATAGAGCATCTATGCATTAGTAAATGTTCATCATGTAAATATTCTTGTATTGTCGCTTGTTGGATCTACCAAAACACACTTCATATGTCAATATTTTGACACAAGATAAGTATGACCTCGATAATAATGATAACCATATAAATAGAATTTGGAAACTTCTACACAACTAAATCACTTCTAGAATAATAAAATTGTACATAATTTTGTCTTGACCATTAGATGATCTAGTATAGAAAATTATTTGTGCTCTCTCTACTCACAACAATATTGTTTCAATGAAGGATTTTTCACATTCATCATGAAGACAATAGGTATAAAAGTAGATTGAAAAACTGCAATGAACCTCGAACATCCATGATAGATCCTCTAGCATTTTTCACAATCAAAACCCCTTGATCTTGCTATTTTTCTCCTGATCAAATATTCCTCTAACAGAACCACTTGTGAAAGAGAGACAATAATAAGATTGTTATGCACAATTGCTAAGATTAAAAAAATATCAAAATTGCCTTCTCTAACTCAATAAAAGGAGATATTGTGTCTTATGAATGTAATAACATACATACTTTTTTCAAAAAGAGGCATATTGAAGACAACTGCATCACATTTAGGTAGCATATTGCCAAGATTTTTCTATCATGTAGAACCAGTTTCAATTTTAATTTTCTTAAAATTTCACGAGATATTTTTTTTTGACACAAATACTTTTTTCGCTTCATTTTTAGCAAATTAACCATCCAAGAAAAAGATAATTAATATAAAATTTAAATTTGTATAGTCCACTGTATCAAACAAATCAAGGCTAGTACATGATCTAAATGTAGGACAACTAAAGGCACCAAAAATTAATTAAATAAAAACCAATTTCATATTATCCATTGCATGAATACCATTAAATTGAACTAAAATCACATTTCCCACCGTATCTAATAAAAATGGGATGCTAATTTAACACAATACAAGTTACAAAGTTCAACAAAAACTTAGAAATATAAAACAATAAGTATATTTACCATCCTCACGGATATTGAACTGTTATTGATTTGATTCTTATATGATGCATATGGACATTGGAGACATTTGATGTTGATCTTGATATATTGTTGACATGATTATTTATCTGTATTTCTGACATGTGATATATTTAATCATGTTTAGTAGACCTTTGATAATTGGATTAATGTTGTGATCGTTTTGACGTGGATAAAATGTGGAATGGAAATGTGCTAGAAAATTTAGTGATATTGTATCTTGCATAGATGATATTAATTCGTATATAGTTGATTTCAGATTTATATTGCATATTTGACATGAATGTTTTAATGCGGCCACGAGGCCGAAGGAGGTATCCTTTGTTTTGCAGGTATATTATATTCACAACAACATCGGGGGAGTGGAGACCAACCACATCAGAATTCAAGAAGAATTCAACTAGGGTCACCATGGCAACATGTAATTGTGTGTGTGTTAGAATTATTGGTTAGGAGAAAATTGTGACCTAGGGGTCATGTGTTGTTTTGTTTTAATTTTTCCCTCTTTGATAATGTTAGGATGTGTTTTCCTTTAGTAATGAAAATTATTTGTTTTATTATTTAGATTTTTGGATTTGTGTTTACCCCTTTATTATTCATGGGTTGTAGTGTCTTAATTAAGCTAATTTAAATTTGTTCTAAACTAATTAAAGATGTGACCAAAAAGGAGTTCATTTATTAGAATTGATTTACTCTTGGATTTTGTGTTGAGTGAAGTGTGTTTGATTTTTGAGTGTAGCACACTCTACCCTTCATGGGAAACTCGAATTTGGCCTTAGAGGCCAAATTTGGAAGCTTGTGGGACAAGTCAAACTTGTCCCACACCTCTTAAATGCCCATGCCAACCCTACCTATGGGTTGGGGGGTCAAATTTAGGCTCTTTTAGGTGTTTTGGGGGATAAAAAGGTAAAATGTTAATTGCACTTTCTTTCAAATATTTAATTTTGTCCTTTGGGGGAGTGGGCTTAGATGGAGTGTGTAAGGTTCTTGTCATTCCTCCAACCACTTATTAATTGTGCATTGGAATATGAGGTTGACCAAGTGATGTGGAGTGGAGAGGAAATGAGGTGGCATCCTACTTGGAGCCACATCACCCCTCCCTCTTCTTTCTCTATTTATTGAATTCTTGTTGCTTGTTTTGGGGTTGGATGATCATTTTTAGTCTCTTGAATTTTTGGAGAGTGGGAGGATTTTGAGAGAGTTGTGGATTTTGGAGCTTTGTGGATGCTTGCTTGATCTTTGGAGGAGCTTGGAACTTCATACTTGGAACAAGCTCTACCATGGAGAGGTAGGAGCTTCACCTTAGTTTAAATTATGTTATTTGTTTTATTGTATGTGTGTATATGTTGTGTTGAATGTTGTTGTCTCTTTGAAATGTTTGTTGGGTGTGGGTAGAATGCCTAAGTTGGGAGTGGGAGGAGACTATGGGGAGTTTTTCTTATAGGGAGGCATAAGAGATCACTTTCTTGAGGAGGGAGTTTGGGTTGGGTGCCCCACCTAGTATGAGGAATGCTTGCATTTCTTCTTGTTCTTGTTATGAGGGAGACATAAGAGTTTTAGAGGGAGGCATAAGAGTGTATGGAGGTATAAGGGGTACTTGAGGGAGGCATAAGAGTTGTAAGGGGAAATTGTGATTTGCATTGGAGGATTTTGGGTGGGCACCCATTCCCATTGGGAGGCATAAGTGGCCTCCCATAGGTCTTACTCTTTTGGCTTTCTTGATAAGCCTTGTGATCTTGTTGCTTTGTTGTTTTCTTCTTGTTGAGTTGTTGTTGTGTTTGTATGAAAATGGAATGAATGTGAAATTATATGTTAAGTTTTGTGGAAGCTAGTAGTTGCCATGAGTTGAGATCTTCTCCCATTGTAATGTGGTTGGGGCTTGGGGGCCAATGGGGAGGATGGCTTCTCCTCTCCATTGGGTATCTTGGTTGGGTGGAGAGTGTTGCCTCTCCCCTATTTTGTTGTGAATCAAGCAAATTCTTGGAAAAGCTACCTTGTTGGTGTTTGGAGCATTGGAGTCTTGTTGGTGACCATGTGAAACTTCCTTGTATTTTTACCCACTTAGAGTGGAAGAAATTGTAATAATGTATTCATTCTTGTATTTACATTTTGTATGGATTCCCACTTCAAGTGGAGGAAATTGTAATGACTTTGTAAAAGAAATTTGTAATCCAATTGTTGTTATTGTTATTGTATTGCATGTGGAAAGAAACAAATGAGAAAAGAAAGAAGAAAGAATGTTATTGTAAAGTTAGTTTGCAAATAGAAAAGAAAGTATTTTCTCCTTGTTGAAATCTTGAATGTATTGTGAGAAAAATAGTGCTTGTATTGAAAGATTAACCTAGAAAGTATATTTCATTGAGTAGTTATTGTATTGTAAATGTGAGAAAGAAGAAAATGTAGAGATTGTTATAAGTTGAATTTGTTTACAAAATATCATTGTATGGAAAATAAAGTTAATATGGTTATTTTGAATGAATGAACATTGTAGTAAAATGAAAGAGGAAAATAAGTTAGATTATATTGCATTTGGAAAGTTGAGTTTATATGAAGAAATGACAAAGAAATAAAATAGATTTGCATTCCTTTTACTTTATTAATGGAAAGAAGAAACTAGCAAACAAGTAGAAATTATTCTTATAAGTAGATGAATTTTATTAGAAATGGAAATACTTTAAAATGACTAGACTTAACTAAGAAATGAGTAAATGAGCAACAAACCTCAATTTTGGAGCTTTAAAATGAACAAAGACAACTTAAAATGTATTTTTACACCCTTTAGCAACTTTAGTTTTTTGTAAAATTCTCAAGCATTAAGGTTTCGTTTTTTTCTAAAATAGGACCGCCGCCACATGCGTAACGCAGCGATCCTGTAACCGCCGCTCAGCAGTGGCGGCGGTCTCAAAACCGCCACTCAGTAGGGCGGCAGTCTGTGTTTGTTGCCCAGGTAAGGCGGTGGTTTCACAACCGCCGCTGCTCGGAGGGTGGCGGTCCTAGAACCACCGGTCTGCTCTGGGTGGCGGTCCTGTCACTTATGATAGAATTCCATGCACTGTGCTCTGTGAGTGAAAATTATCCATTTTACATTAAACCCTAAGTTGTAAAATTTAATCTAATACTACCAACAAGTAAAATAAAGTTGAATGCTTAGGAATGAGACAACAAAACACTCAATGGTGAATCTAAAAGCATTCTTTCATTTATATCAAAGGGGGTAGGGTTTGCCCCAAATTTTAAACCCAATACACTAAAATCTTGGAATAAAAACTAGATTGGAGGAGGAAACTCCTCCCAATCCTTGAAGGAAATAGATTACCAAAATAAAGAACTAAACTAAGCTAAACCTAGACTAAATCTTCATGTAGAATTCCTCCATGGATCCTTCCCTTTGCTCCCATGGCTTCCTCCTCTCCAACCTGCAAATTTAACAAAAGAAAAAGAACCAAATGAGAAGAATAGAATGAGAAAATGTTTTAATAGACTTTCATAAGGATTTTTAGGGCTATGTTGAGAACCCTAGGATCTAGTGGCTAAGATGGATTTGATCCAAGGGTGGAGAATTGACCCTACCTTTATTAAGAAGAAATGTATTTTAAATGTTTTAATTTAAAATCCTTAAGGGTATGTGTAGATGAATGAGTGGGGCCTTTTGATTGCCTAGGGGTGTAATGTTTCCTTCCCCTTTTAAACCCTTAGTGTGTGTAGGAAATTTATTAAAGGATCTTTAAGCTATTAATGTAATGAATTTAATAATTTAGCATAAGGTTAGCCTTGTTAGGAATGAACTTAATCGAAGGAAAGAAAATATTTAATTAAGTAAACTAATCCTTGTTACCTTCCTATAGAACTATCAATTAATGTACCCTTGTTACATCCTTGTATCATAACCTTCTCTTTCAACTTAACTTAAAAAAAAAAAAAATCTAGTCACATTTTCGGGTTAAGTGTTTAGTTGAAGCGAGTTCCTAACGTCGTTTTTGCGGGCGTTACACATGTAGAACCAGTTTCAATTTTAATTTTCTTAAAATTTCACGAGATAATTTTTTTGACACAAATATTTTTTTGCTTGATTTTTAGCAAATTAACCATAAAAAAAAGATAATTAATATAAAATTTAAATTTTTATGGTCCACTATATCAAACCAACCAAGGCTAGTACATGATCTAAATGTAGGACCACTAAAGGCACCAACAATTAATTAAATAAAAACCAATTTCATATTATCCATTGCATGAATCTTTGTTAAATTGAACTAAAATCACATTGCCCACCGTATTTAATAAAATGAGATGCTAATTTAACATAATACAAGTTAAAAGTTCAACAAAACCCGTAAATATAACACAATAAGTATATTTACCATCCTATGGAATTAATGAATAGTCGGAGAGGTGCTAAAGATTAATAAACCAATCCCGGTCCCAATCAGATCGTGTCAAGCACAATGACCTGCAACGTGGAACATATAAACAATAGTGGTTGGTCCCATGTAACTCACAAAATCCGCTTTACCTATGATATTTACATTCCTCGCTACAACTAAAATAGACATTGACTGCACGAAAAATCTGAGATTAAGCCTTCGGTCGTATGAGGCTTCTTTATCCGAGTTCATAAATATTCATTTCTCTAGTTGTAAATGGCATGCAGGAGCCTTTTAACACTTCCTCCGTAGGTGTTGGATCCTGTTATCAACTACTAAAGTCTGGGAGCATAAGTTGTCATTCTAGATTTTTTTAACTTCCTCCTCGACACACATGATGAGAAGAAGGAACATTGAAAATACTCACCTTATATGGCATTCGTGACACCTATAGGTGGAGATGGTAGATGAAGACCAACAACAAGGAAAAACTGACAAGAAAGAAAACCACATCATCAATGTTGTGATCCCCCTTGAGCACACGTCGCGGATGTAATAAGTTGTTGTCCGGAAGTTTGGGTAGGGAACAAAAGTAGTTAACACTAGAAACCTCCGTGATACTCGGTTCTTGCTTACTGTGTAGAGCATTTCTATTTTTAATTTCAACTAGAGCAACTTGATTAACATGTTAGCTGATTTGGAGTCGAAAATCGATCACTATAACTGGATGATTAGAAATTTCCCTAATTATGTCCATGCGAGTTTGAGCATTGGGATTGATGCAGGGGGAACGGATAATCTCGACGGGTGATCCAAATTTGTAGGTGGATGGTTAGGTCGGGAAAAATCTTGGGCAAAGTTAAGTGAAATGACATAGAGAAGCACAAGGATGGGTTGAGCTAAGGCGATGTACCTAGGGCGGGGTGAAGACGCGATAGATCGACGGGGAGTAGGGCGAGTGTGAGCATATAGAAGGAGCACAAAAAGGTTGAGGTGAACTATGATGGATCGGGCGAACAAGCACAACGTAGGGAATAACTTGGACGACCAATGAATTTTGCTTCTCCTCCATAGTGATAGACAAGGCAGAGAGTCACTTTCTGCGGTACTTAATATTACTATCCCCTGAATAATCTAAATGAAAAAGACATAGGCATACGCAGGGCACCGGGGTGTTGTATTATCATTTACACCTAATAACTAATAACTACGGCTTTTCAAATATGTACCGAAATGAATAACAATGTTGTGGGGAAAACGAAAACCCTTCTAAATTTGGTGAGTGTGGCATTTATAGTCCCACTATTAATATTTGTGTTCATTTGTTAAATTTAAATAAGTAAAATATTTATAGGATTATTTTTAACCTTATATCCATTGATAATTGAACACTTGAAACATTGTTAGTAGCCATGTTTTCCATTACAATGATCCTTGCTTTGCCATAGGTGCGCCTTTGTTGCAGTGAAAGTCATGTAGTTCTTAACCCCATCATCCCGACCTTTATCTTTAGGACCTCAATCATCTTTCCGATAAGGAAAACGACCCAAAAACATGTTTTTCGATGGATTGTGTGATCCCCGATTATCTCTCACATCAAATGATAGGAATTCATGGCCTTTGCAGTAATTTGAAGGTTTTATGTACTCTTCATGCTTGCGGAGATTAAGCTTTCAAACATGTCCTATTTGCTATTGGTTGAAAGCTACTTTCCCTTTTTTAACTATGCTAGTTAAACTCTTGCAAAGTGAAAATCCATCCATTAAACCTTGATTTACTTCTGTCATTCCAATAGTATAACCACCACTTTTGAACTATGTTACTTGCACAAAAAAATCAAAGAATGGTCATATGAACCGGTACTTATGAAGTGAATATTTACAAATTTTAAATTTTTATAATTTAAAATTTTATTTATTCACTTGAAAATATATGAAACAAAAATCTTTGGTGCTTGACTTGCATCTTTAGGAAACAAAATCAGCTAGGTAAAGGAAAGGTTTGGATAGCTTAAATCTCGAGTTGTTCCAAAGAAAGATCAATTTACATGAGATAGAAAAAGTCTTGCACAAAATAAAGGAGAATGTACAATCATGTGACATTAAAGAAGTATGTTGTAGTGCCCACTTCCCTTCGACACTTATTACTGTTGATTTCGATATTGTTGACTATACTTATGGACATTTTGTATTATTTTGACTTAGCATGATGTTAGATGTTAGAGATATTGAGACTATTGTTGGATTTCGATTCATAGTATGATGTGTGTGGATTATTAGTGACATTTTATATTGATGATGATATGTTGTTGACATGGTTATATATTTCTAACATGCGATATTTTCGTCATATTGAGTAGACCTTAACAATTGAACTAATTTTGTGATCCTATTGATATTGATGAAATGTAGAATCGAGATGTTGTTAGAAATTTTAAATGATAACATTAATTTCCTAGATGATGATTTGATTCATATGTAGATGATTGTGGATTTATATTGCATATTTTATCTTGGATGTTTTGATGTGGCCACGAGGCCGAAGGAGGTATTATGTGTTTTGTAGGTAAACATTATAACAAAAACAACGGGGATTGGAGACCAACCACATTAGAATGCTAGATGAATTCAACAATGGTCACCATGGAAACATGTAATTTTGTTGTGTGTGTGTGTGTTTGAATTATTGTTAGGGGGTCCCCATGGGGGATTACCTCAATTGTGACCAAGGGGTTTGTGTGTTGTTCTTTTATTTAGTTTCCTTTATTTAATTTTAGTATGTGATTTTATAGTGATGTAATTTCCTTGTATTAATTATTTAAATTGTGTCTTAATTTAGTTAATTAATCATGTTCTAAACTAATTAGGGATGGGACAAAATAATTCATTTATTAGATTTGATGGCTCTTTGGGTTATGTGTTGTAAGTTGAGTGCTTGTGATCTTGAGTGTTGTACACTCTACCCCTTCATGGAAATTCAGATTTGGCCTTAAGGGCCAATTTTGGAGGCTTGTGGGACAAGTTAAACTTGTCCCACACCTCTTAAATTACTATACCAACCCTACCTATGGATTGGGGGTCAAAAATAGACCCAATTATTTGTTTGGTAAGTAAAAAAGTGACATTTATTACACTTTCCTTACATGGGTTTTAAAGTTTTTCCTTAGGGGGTGTGGGCTTGGATTGTGTGTGTAAGAGATTGTGCATTGGGGTTGAGGTTTGACTTGTGAGGTGGAGTTGAGGATGAGTGATGTGGCATCCTACATGGAGCCACCTCACCCTCCTCTCTCCCTTTTCTATTTATTCAAGTTCTTTTACTTGTTTGGGGGTTACTTGATTTCTTTTGTGCTCTTGCATTTTTGGAGTTGGAGGATTTTGGAGTGCTTGTGGATTTTTTTGGAGATTGTTGGTGATAGTTGGGCTTGAAGGAGCTTGGTGTGTGACTCTTGGATCAAGCTCTACCATGGAAAGGTAGGAGCTATACCCTTGTTAAATGTTTTCTTTTATATTGTGTATATGTGTGTTGGTATGCTTGTTGGGTGCTTGGGTAGATTGCCTAAGTGTGGTGTAGGAGGGGACTATGGGGATCTTACATGTAGGGAGGCATAAGAGTTTATTTCATGTTTTGGAGGGAGTTGGGTTGGGTGCCCCACCTTGGACAAGAAATGCTTGCATTTCTTACTTGGTTTTTATGAGGGAGACATAAGAGATAGTAGGGAGGCATAAGAGAATGTGGGAGGCATAAGAGGATCTTGAGGGAGGCATAAGAGTTGTGTAGGGGTTTGAGATGTTTATTGGAGGGCTTTAAGGTGGGAACCCATTTCCCATTGGGAGGCATAAGTGACCTCCCCATAGATTCTTGCTCCTTTGGCTTTACATTTTTAAGCCTTGTATATTTTGTTGGTTTCCTTCTTGTGATTGTAGTTGTGTTGATTGTGTTTTGGTGTGGTTGTGAATTCTTGTATTGTGATGTGGAAGCTAGTTTGTTGCCATGAGTTGGATCCATATTTCATTACATTGTGGTTGGGGCTCGGGGCCAATGAGGAGGATAGCTTCTTCTCCTCATTGGATTTTTGGTTGGGTGGAGAGTGTTGCCTCTCCCCCTTTTTTGTTGTGGATCAAATGAAGCATGGTGGAGCTCTCTTTGGTGAAGTGAAACTTGGAGCATTGTTGGTGTCCATAAGAAATCCTTCCTTGTGAGAAAATATTCTTGTTATTCCCACTTAGGGTGGAAGACTTGTAATATTGTATGGTTTTGTAAAAATAAATGTTGCATTGTAAGTTGTATTATTATTTGAAGGAAGCTCATTGAGGAGTTGTATAATTTCCTTTCTCCTCAAATTGTAGTATGTAAAGGAATGAATAAAATGGAAATCATGTTTAAAAGTTTAGTTATAGTTGTATTGTGAGAAAAGAAGTTCTTTGCATTAAAAGAAATGAGCTATGCTCAAGAAAAAAAGTTCATTATCATTGTTGAAGTTATAGTTTTGTGAAAAGAAAAGAAAGAATATAGAAGTTGTAAAATACTAGTAGTGTATGCTTGGAAACCTTGAATGTGGAACAAAGATTGTTAATGGATTTTTGAACAAATGGTTGTAGTGGAAATGGAAAGATGTGATAAATGTTAAGTAAATTATTTTGTTGAAATGATGCATTTGGTAGTAAGGAAAAACAACAATATTAGAAGTAGATTTAGTTCTTTTCTACTCTTGGTTTTGAAAGAAATTTGTTGAACAAAATGAAAATGATCTTGTAGTAGTTGTTGTTACTATTGAATTAAGAAATGCTTAAAATGAGTAAATTTTACTATAGAATGAATAGATGAATTAAATCTTGCAAATGGAAACTTTAGGCACATAAAATTAAGTTAGAATGACCTTTAGAACACCCTAGTGACTTTTGTTTCTTGAAAAATCTCGATTTTGAAGGTTCTATTTCTAAGGAACATGACCGCCACCCTGTGTAGAGTGGTGGTCTCGTAACCGCCGCTTAGGAAAGGTAGCAGTCTCAAAAAGCACCGTCCCGTCAAGGTGGCGGTTCATGAATCGTCACCCAAGTATGGCGGCAGTCCTAGGACCGTTGGCCTGCTTTGGGTGACGATTTTGTCATTAACAGTGAAAAATGTAAATCCGCGCTTGTGTAAATTTTAACTTGGTCTAAACAAAAATTTAAGCTTGTAAAAATTAAGAGGAAACCTCCAACAAATAAATTAAGGTATAATTTCATTGTTCAAGCAAGTAAAACTTCAAATGGATAATTAAAAAGTGCTAAATCTCATATATATTAATGGAGGTAGGGTTTGCCCCAAATAGAGAATTCAAAATACAAATAACTTGTAATAACTCCAGATTTGGAGTGGAAATCCTTTCAATCTTGGAATGAAAGTAATTACAATGACAAATCTACAACCTAGACTAAACTAAGCTTGACTTTGAGAATTCCTCCATAGTTTCTTCCTTCCTTGCTCCCATGGCTTCCATTTCTCCAACCTGTAAATTAAACAAAAGAAAATAGACCAAATGAGGAGAATAGGGTAAAGAAAAGGACTTAATAAGAATTCATAAGGAATTTTAGGGTTAGTTTGGAACCCTAGGATCTAGTGGCCACAATTGGATTGATCCAAGGGTTGAGGATCAACCCTACTATTGCTTAGTAGGAATGAATTTTATAAATGTTTTAAATAAATTTTAAAGGTATGTGTAGATGGGTGAATGGGGCCATTTAATTGCCTTGGTGTGCAAAGTCATTATTTAGTTCCTAGTATGTTTTAGAAAAATTAGTGAAATGGACATTAAAGCTATTAAGTTAATGAAACTAAATTAACTAAGTATAAGGTTAATCCTTTTGGGTATGAATGTAAATTTAAGGAGGAAAAACATTTAACCCAATAGATTAATTATGGCACCTTCCTGATTGATTTTAATTAATTGACCTTAGAACTAAATTAAGAATATATAATTATTTAACTTAGATTTGGTTCATCCTTTGTAATGTAGTGAGTAATGGTGAAAAATTAACTTAATGTTCATTAGGGGTTTGACACCTTGTAACCTTTTAACTTTAAACAAAAAAAAATTGCCGCAACTTTCGAGATAAGTGTTTAAGATTCTAATGTGTTCCTAGAACGCCATTTTTGCGGGTGTTACATATGTCCACACATGGAAGTATCGTGACCCATCTTGAGTTAGCCACAATGGTAGCCTAGAAATGGAAGGAAAGGAAAATAGTAAATTTCAACTCGAAAACCAGGCCATCACTTTGGTGCACAAGTAAAAATTCGATCAATGTATGTAATATTTGCAATGGTCTTATATCCGCACGTAGTTGTTTTCCACCATCCATGTAAATAGTGCGGAGTCGACTCTATTTGTAAAGAATGCCTATTGACGTAAATATATGGGATTTGTTAATAATTAAAATAAACATTTAAACATGTTTGTGAATGGTCGATACAAATTTTTATTTACCAGTTTATCTATTTAGCCATGCACACTTATTTTTTATAATACCATTACGTACTATCCAAGGATCATGTGACCTTTCCATATTATCCAAAAAAATACCATCACCCAACTATGGAATGAAAAAGCTTCAAATAGTCCCTAATTGATCCAAAAATGGACCTTTAAATACACAATTATGTGTATTATCCATATTTGATACTTGGAATACAAATTCTCAACGTATTCCTCCTTCAGAAATGGTCTAGTCAGGCTGAGGGTGATCCAGAAACCTTTGAATGACTTCTTCAGACATCATTGTATTGTTTGGGGATTTTTCCATGTGATGGTTATGCAACAACCCCGGTGGTTACGTAACCGCTGGTAAAAGGGACCAATGGTTGTGTAACCATTTCAAAATTATCTAACCACTGCAGAAGTTACATAACCCCTGCGACAATTAGACAACTTCTAGTCTGTCTTTACTGCAGAGGTCCCATCCCTAGTGATGCTAGAATTCAAGAAACTCAATAGTTGCAAATGTTGGGGGATTCTAAACGGTTCAGTTCTTCTTTCCTTCCATCTTTGGGTAAATAATCTATAAATAAAAGTTCAATTTTTCATTCTAACAAGTGATTTTGAGTGAATTCAAGTGTGAACAAAGAGCAAGTACAATTTTTAGATTTATTTAATTAAAAAAAGATGAAGACACAAACCTGTAATGCCATGTATGATGTTACCCTAGTCCTTTCTCTGATGACCCTGTTGATAAGTGGGGGTAGGTGGTGTGTGTGATTCCGTTGACCGTTAGTCGACCCCGACCATGTCACAAAGAAGGATTAGTGTCCTTCCTCCCCGTCTAGTCTCCCCGCATCTTTGTCGATGCCGTAAGTGGAGGGCCTCTGCAATGCCCTTTTCGATTACCCTGTTAAGGAAAATATCATTCTCGAATTCTATAGGTGGTTTGAATGATGACTTGGTGTTGTTAGGGTGTGTCCAGCTAGAAGGAATATCTACATAATAATAATTATATTGAATTGTCGATTTTTTCTTATTATTATTATTTTGTCGAGCTTGACGGGTGATCATTATTAATATGGTTAATATTTATTGTGAGCAGTAATAATAATAATAATAATATTTTATATGTCGATCAATGATTTTTTTAATTATTATTTTTATCGTCGAATGTTATCGACATTAATATTAATTATTCTTATGATATTTTATTGTATCTTTTCGATCGTTCCTTGAGAGTGATCCTCGCTTCGCGCAAGAGGAACTTGTTGTTGGTGGTGCCTTTGTTTAGGGCGTGATGTTCATGTTAAATGTTTAATGTTTTCTCTTCGTCCTTGCATGCTTTGTTATTATAGAAATTTATTGGTGAGTTTAGCGGAGGCATCCACCCACCTTGCAACTTCGAAGACACTCCACCATTTCAATCCTCCCTGCTGGCCGTATAAACTACCTATTGTTTTATTTGATCTACTGACCATTTTTTGGCATGCTTGGCGTGAGACAGTGGGAGATATTATTTTAATTTTTTTGGGAGCCTTGTCTTGAGGTTGCTGAAGCACCTTTTTCCTTGATGACTGTTGACAACATTAATTAAGATGGTTGTCTCATTAAATTTATGACCTAGCTTCCCCGTTCGCACTGTAAATGTTGCTCCCGATGCTAGCCACGTGCTGTATAATGGTTTTTTTCTTTTCTCCTCAATTGTGGTTTCTCCCTCATTTTGCTTTCTCTCCTCCCTAGGTGCGTGCAACTAGAAAATGGCTGAGTTTTTGTTTTTTCTCTTGATGCTCGGAATTGTATGGTTGGGGAAAAGTGCATTTGCCCTAGCTACATGGAAATTTTGTGTGGGAGACTGGTGTGGGATTGCGTGAATACTTGTTAAAGCCGGGCTGCGTGAACTTTTTGGAGTGGTTGATGTTTGTGGCTTATGGATTACCAGTGGTGTTTTTGCTGATTTTGCTGTGCTATTGTGCGATACTAACATATCAATACAAGAGGTACCATTCACAATAACACAATGGGTTTCATTTATCTTATTTCCTGGTCAAGCTCGGAATAATCACAAGGAGAGCACAAGCATAAATCATAACACCAAAGAGCACTCAAGGTCGCTAGGGAGAAGAACAAGTAACATAGGGTCCAACTACAATCCAAGGGTGCATCGTGACAAAAGTGAATAACATCATCTTGCACTTTCCATCCTAACGGAAAAGGGGCAAAAATAACAAGGTGACCCAATAATATGAAGAAAAGAAGACTTCCCAAAGTTATTTTATATCCTTAACATATGTTGCCTTAAAATTACAATAACTTAGGTCTCCAATGACAAGACAACATGCAAGGAGGTTTCTTCTTAAACAAGATATAAGTCTCAATCCAAAAATACCACAGCTCGCACTCGACGAGCTACGGGACGATAAAGGTATGATGACCCAAAACTCCCACAAGAAAGGCACATACATCTTTGAACAAGAAGGTATTAATCAACTATAACACATTACTATCCACTAAGTGTTTCACAATTCCGGGTAGGCGATAGAACTACAGGTTCAACTATACATTGCACTCAATACACATAAATCTTACTTATTTTATAACTCAACAAATTAATTCAAAAGTTGTAGTTTCATTTTCTAAGCACATTCCTTTACGAGTTTTCGAAATTAAACTTCCTCTTATTATGACATCACAAGTTTCTGTTATAAGGACCACTAAGGGGGCATGATATCTCGTCATTCTGTAAAGGCAAAAAAGAGAAAACGTATTTATTTTACTCCTAGGGGAGGTAGATGGACAAAGTTTTCCCTTTTTGTTCTTCTACATGGTTTTTATTTCTTGTATTAATCTACCAAGGTTAAAGCAAGGACCAATTTGTCTTTCTATGTTCCAGTTTATTTGTTAAGCTTCAAGGCCAAATCTCCTCAATTATAGCTTTATGGTGTTTAGGTAAATCATCTTATCACTTAGTTTTTTTTTAATGAGAAGGAATATTCAAACATATCACATTATTAATTTTATGGAAAACACCATATCACATTTTTAATTCTAACGGAATAAGAGGCATTCAGCATAGCAAACACATTATTAATTTTGTAAGAACTAGGAAACAATCAACCAACATGGATCACAACAATATTTTGATATTTTTCCACTAATTACAAGTATCATAAGTAATTAGTTCTCAAAAGAAGTTACAAGGAAGGCCCATTAAGGAAGCATAATTACTTTTATGAACCTACTAAGGTTTAACAATTTTTGTTGTTTTGGCTAAACATTTTGCTCGCATGAAAAGACAAGGAAAGCATTCAAATCTACACCCATATTTCCACAAGGTACCTCTAACCAAGCAACAAGATGACAATGAAAATATTTACTCCATGGACACCACATTCCACTAGAAAATGTCAAATGCAAGCGGTCAATCAACTAATCTATTAAACATGTGCTTTACAACCAAGAGTTACAGTTTCGCAAGAAGAATCACATTATAAAATACCACCGAGATTAAATCATCAAGGTATAATTACACTAACATCACCAGTGGCATGGTCCAAAAGAATCAAAGCATTCATAAGTGTCTCCGCGTAATTCAAAATTAATAGGTCATAGAGTGTTATTCATAGTAACTTAAAAAGTTAAGGAAAGGGTAGACTTATTTATAGGTCAAGAGGGCAAACAAACACACTTAATTTACACACAATACTCGAATGGGATTAATTCTAACCATAATTACCAAGATGCATACAATCCACAAGTCACTACTTTATATAATGAAATAAGGAAATCCTGATAAAACTTAGCATGCCATCGAAGAAAAGCCACTACTAGACAAACACTTTTCCACTAACATCCATAGCCAGCCAAAAGAAATACAATCCTAACATAATTCATCAACCCACAATTAAACACCTCTACTCCGACGATGTTCAAGCTCTTACCAGACTGTAAGAGAATCACCACCAATGCCATTGGACTGCTAACTAGACCATACTACACAACAAACTCTCTTCCCAACAAGGTCGAGTAATGAAAAGTTCACTCTAAGATCCTAGACACACTCAAGGTTCCGTGCATCCAACACCAAGGCACAACTTAAAGCACCTAATAATACATTCAAGACACTAAGGGTGTACCCCCATATGACGAATTATCACAATATAAACAGCGTAGAACCAACTCATCATTAAGAAACAAGGAATCACGTAATGTGTAGCTAAGTAGCCAACAATATCAATGAGCTCTGAGTCACCAATCAAAACAAAGTCCAAGAAATATCGGTAATCAAGGAAAGTGGCTAAGTAGCCACATTGCAAAGTCTGAAAATTCTCGCAAAAATATAAATAACTAAAAGATCCTCAAAGCTTCCCAATCCAATCATAACATAAGATGTTGGTCCTTGATAAAATAACACAAGTTTACAAATATTAAATACATAAGTCAACATCACAGTCACTCCGCAGCCCTTCATGGCCACCAATAGGGGTACTATGCCTCGAGATCCACTCTAATGACACTCACGCAAAGTTGGATCAAAGGTGACACCAAGACCAAACATTCTACTTACTCTTACAAGGATTGAGTCACCAAAGCGATAACCAAAACTAACTCGTCTAACCACTTTGAAGGAAAGAGGAAGATTTAGATTATTAACAACTCCTAATTGACTTTGATAGGCTCCCGAACACAACCTCCAGCACTAGGCCACAAGATTCACACCATACAATTTTTCATTCCTACAAATCTAATAAGGGAGAGTCTCAGCAGATTTATTGCATCATACAACTATAATAAGGGTTAGGACTCCTCAAATAACATCTTTTCAAGGTAGAAACAAGTTCCGCTACGCTAGAAGTTCACAAAAATACCAATTTAATTTAACATTTTCAGTTACCGGGTTTTGAAAAAATGCCACTGAGTGAGTACAACAATTCAAACAACTTATTATTTTATCATTATTTTAATTTTGGTAGTTCAAATGAACAGAGTAATGTAATATTTCTTCATACGTATTTTTTTCTTGTTTTTCAAACAAGGTTGTTTTTCTAGATTTAAAAGTGTGCTAGATTTACAGTTCATGTCTCAATTTTCTAGTGTGCCCAAGGGTCCACGCTTTGAACCCACGGCTCTGATACCAAGTGTAACGCCCGCTAAAACAACCACTCGATACCAAAGAACAACCTAAGTTTAGCTAGAAAAAAATATGGAATAATTTTATTTTATTTTTTTAAAGGGTTCATAACAAAAAATTTCAGAGTCCACTACAACAATTATCAAATCACCTTACAAAACACTAAGAGAGATAAAGTTATCCCGAGCACAGTTAGATTTCCCTTAGGTGATAATCTAACTATTTAAAATTAGATTAACACTAAGCCAAACAATTCTTAATTAAACTCAGAGGGTAAGAAGAGCCAAAACAATTAAATACCCTAGGTATTTAATTCTACAAGGTTTCAATAATTAACAAGGTCTAATTGTAAGGGGGAGAATACACATTTAAACTAACAGGGTAAATTCTCACTTACCCACTCCCAGAACTCACTTAAGGATTCAATCTGATTTTTCTCATATTTAACATACTCAAAACTTTTGAAAACATTCCCATTAGATAGGAAATTTCCTCACCTTTCCATTGATATAAAGAAGTCCTCCTAAATCCTCATATTTTCCAAGATATGAGCCGGCGGACCTTGGGATGAAAATTTTCCCCAAGAGCGGGCCTAGGAGGAAAATTTTCTCCTGGCTCGGGTCTGCGGGCTTTGGAGAGAAATATTCTCTCGGAGAAGGGATGCAGACCGGCGGAGCGGGGAGGTAAATTTTTCCCATGTGTGGGCCAGCAGAGAGAGGAAGAACTTTAGCGCTTTTTCCTTTTGGGACAAAAGCGCAATCTGCCTCCACACACACGTGAGCCCGTAAGGGACACATGTCAACATTTCCCAGCTTCAGCGGAAAGTTGGGTCACCGAAGAAACTTAAGACATTTAGTATTTTTACCGAAAAGTGTTAAGGGATCAAAACAATCCACGCCTCGCCGATGCCCAAGGCGCCACGTGTCAAGCCCGGATTCGCACAAGGAAAATAGACTTGAGGAAACTTGGAAAGTCTAGAATTTTGTGCCAAAAAGCGCAAGGGTTAAAATTAACCCGCGCCTCAAACTAATCCAATTGATGCAACATGTTAAGCTCACATTGGCTGCGGGTCATCGGGCCATTGGAGCAACTTGGAAATGTTTTTCCAAATTTTAATTTTGAAAGTGCTAAGGTTTTAAGAGATTTTGCGCCTCCACCATTGCCTCGTGAAGCCACGTGGCAACACCTCATTTGTTGTAGGGAGGCGGGAAAAGTTAGCAAATTTTGCTGAAAATTTTTAAAAGCTAAGTTCATGATTGCAGGCCCGTGCGCTTGTAAAAATACATTTCAAAAGGCAACGATGGGGCAGCGGGGAAAATTTTTACAAATTTTCTTTTTCGAACTTAGATTTTTTTAAGGCAAAATTAATCCTTTTCGGGTCAGCGGAGCGACGGGGGACATAATTCCTTTAGCACTTTTGGGAAAAATCATAAAAAGGAAATATTTTACCCGCGGGTCCACCCAAGAATAATTTATTAATTAATTTTGGCAGTTATATTTTTTTGAAGCCAAAATGAAGTAAAACTTTAGAAGGCCATAACTTTTGATTGGGGATTCAGGTTTTGGCAAACGATGACTTTTTGGAAAGCTTTTGAAGTCCTCTTTGCACATGAATCTTAATATTTTAATTTTGATAAATTTTAAAGGAGAATTTTTGTGAAAATGATATGCAGGCTTTTAAAATGAAAATCGGTAACATTCAAGACTTATAAAATTTTGTTAAATTTGACCTCCTTCCTTTCTCAACATACCAAGAAAACATAGAGGATTTCTCTTAGATGAATTTAGGATGGATTATAAGGTATATTTTTTTGATTGATTAATAATTCAAAATTTTCAACTTTTGACAACAAAACGATTGCAATTTTTCCTTTGCTCGATTTGAAAGGTTCTTTTAAAAATTCTTAAGTGTTTTAGTTTGTTTGAGGTTTTTTTGATCATGTAACCTCCATTCAATCATTTTATTTCATTTTCCAAGGTTACAAGGTCGATTTGTGCATTTTTGATAAAACATTTGTCAGTTTGAAAACATCTAACAGAGATCCAATTCAAATAGATTTGTTTACATTTACCAACTTCAACTATGAATTCATTCCAAAACACTCTAACATATTAAGTTGATTCAAGAAAGATGTTCAAATGCCAAATTACAACTTCTTGTTTTCAAAACATTCATTTCTAAAGAACAGAGCACTATGACATTTCTTCATACGTATTCACTTTTCATCTTTCCAACAGAGATTTCAAAATACATTCAACAATCATATTTTAATACCTAATAATGCCATTTGGGAAAATTAATACAATATTTTATTGATTCAAAAGGATATCTTTACAACTTCTTTCTTCCATTCCTTGAATACAACATACAAAATATAATATCTTTCACATTCTTTCAAAAGTAGAAAATAAAGTATATCCTTTCACATTTCGAATTACAACTTTCATAGTCAATACAAAACATCTTTCCATCACAATAATTTACAAGGTCATCCACTTGAAGTGGGAAAAGGTTACAATACGGAATAATCTCACAATGGCTGTCAAATATGTTTTTTTCCTTTGCTCCAGAACAACAACATGAATATCCTCCATTTTCTTTATTTCAATTTGATCACAACAAAACAAGGGGAAGGCAACGCTCTCAACCCAACTAAGAAATCCAATGACAAGGGAGAATTCATTCTTCTTCATTGGCCCCTGAGCCCCAACCACAATGCAATAGAAGATGTGTTTAAACTCATGGCAACAACAAGCTTCCACAAACACACATGTAAATTTCAACATTTAAAACACTATCCAAAGCAAAACTACAGTTTAGAACCACAAAATAAAGACAACAAACAACACTCAGGCTTCATCATATAAGCCAAAGGAGCGAGAAACTATGGGGGATGTTTCTTATGCCTCCCAAAGGGGAAATGGGTATCGCCACCTAAGAATAAACCACCAAAATATATATCATTTCAAATCCTTGACATGCCCTTATGCCTCCCCAAGTACCCCTTATTCCTCCCATTTCCTTATGCCCCCAACCTCTTATGGCACCCCATAACGAGTAAATAAATGCAAGCTATTTCTTTGTAAGGTGGAACCCAAATCCCAACTCCCTCCACACTTATACCTTCCAAAAACACTTATGTCTCCCCCAAAATACCCCATAGTCTTCTCCTACACCATCACTAGGCAGTCTACCTGACCATCCAACAATAAAACAACACATTCAAACATTCATCCATTCCTAAGTGCATAAAAAAAAGATAAGAGGTCATTTCAAGAGCCAAGCTCCTAGCTCTCCATGATGGAGTTTTGTTCCAAGGCTCCAAAACAGTAAGCTTTCCAATGCAAAACACAGTCCAAGATCAACAATCTACAAGCATGCAACAGTCTCCAATCTTCTCCGAAAGAAAGATCTCAAAACAAGAAAATTATTTTCCCCAAATGAAGTATGCAAAAGTGAAGCCACCCCCAAAAACAAGCCAAGGAATTCAAATATGTAGAGAGGGAAGAGAAGAGGATGAGGTGGATTCAAGTGGGATTCCACATCACACATCATCAACTCCAACTCATAAGTCAACTTCAATCTCCAAGGCACAATAAATAAGTAGGTGAATAAATGACAGTTTTACTTACACACTCAAATCGAGACCACACCCTATAAGGACTGAAATTAATAAAATGTAAGAAAGTGCAATTATAACATACAACTTGACTTACAAAAATGTATAATGAAGGCTAGATTTAAACTCTCCAACCATAGGTAAGGTTGGTATGCAAATTTAAGAGGTATGTGACAAGTTTAACTTGTCCCAAAAGCCTCCAAAATCATCCTTCAAGAACAATTTCAGATTTCAAAATAAGGTGGAGTGTTTCATACTCCAAAATTTACTTACATATCTCTTACACATCACTTAATCTTATCTCACAACATTTAATACAAGAGCCAACAACTCCAATAATTACTTTCTTATGTTCCAATTTGAGTAATTAATTTTTATCAATATGATTACTCATATTACTTACCACCATTTAATTAAATAGAAATGGGAAACACATCACTTATAAAACACATACATATTAAACAAATGAACCAAATAAATAAATACACATAACCCTTGGTCACATTTAAAGGTGATCCCTCCCATGGGAATCCTTAACAACAATCAAACACACACACACACACAAACAATACAAGTTGTCGTGGTGACCTTGTTGAATTCATCTAGAATTCCAATGTAGTTGGTCTTCAATCCCTCAATGTTTGTTGTGATCATTTAACCTGCAAAACATAAATACCTTCTTCGACCTTGTGGTCATATCAGAACATCCAAATGAATATAAATATACTTTCAAAATCATCATATATATATATATATATATGAATCACAACAACATCAAGGCAACCAACAATATCACTTACAATTTCATCAACAACTATATCATCATCAATTTTAATTCAATTTTATTGGTCTACTCAATATATCCAAATATCACATGTCCTAACAACATCCATAAATATATATAACCATGTCCAACAACATGTCAACATCTATATAAAATGTCTCTAACAATCATCATGCATCATATGTGAATCAAAGTCAATAATAGTCCATGCTCTAACATCTAATCATCATACTAAATCAAAAGTCACAATAATGTCCATAATATAGTCAATAGTGTCATAATCAATATCAAAATGTGTCAAAGGGAAGTGGGCACTACACACGATGATCCAAAGAAAGCTAATGAATTGAGTAAAATGCTTCGATTATTTTCCATGATCAAGACAGAGATTTTATACAATTCGACTCGGTTGTCAAACTACCAACCAGTCACCAACCATAACATAATTGTTTGTATTATTGACAATGTAATAATTATTATGCTAACAGTTTCAAACCCTTGATCCTTGACGTCGCTTCCAAAAATCTCATGGATGCGGTATTTATTAATAAAAGATAATTCTTTTACTAGGCCAGATCCAATCGAGCTTGGAAATTTTTCTAGCTTGTTTAGACTCAACTTTGGGCATAAAGCATTTCGGTGGAAAAATCTCCCTACTTTAGGTTCTCTAATTAATCTCCAAAGACTCTACCTACGTAGAAACCTTCTAAATGGTATAATCCCACATGAGATATATGGTTGCCAATGCACTTGTAGAGAACTGTTCCTTCAAACCAACCAATTAACGTAAATGTTTGTGATTCCATTCGGGATGCTATCTCAAAGCTGAAATGGCTCACAAGGTGGCGTTTTGGGATAACATATTGAGCAGATTGAATCTCATCGAGTTTGGGAGAGGCTGCTAGGGCTCAATACCTAGATATTTCTCAAAACAAACAAACAAGGCATATCCCAATATCTGTGGTGAGTTTGAGGGGATTGCAATTAATTTTTAATCTTTCTAGAAATAGATCTACCTGGTTTGATTGAACTATTGCTCTTCTTCTTCCACACGGGAATTTTTATGTTTGGCTTTTGATTTTTCTCTCTTTACAATTATTTGTATTTTTAATTGCTTAAAATTACAACTATCACCAACAATACATAAAATATTGATGACATGATGAAGAAGAAAATAGAAATAATCGATATCAAGAGAGTTCACTTATAAAAGCCTATCGACCAAATATTAAACCTTTTTATTCAATGTATCAATTTTATATAAATGCCGCTCACAATATAAATATAGAAATTTTATTGTAGGTTTATTTCAATTTGCATAAGGCATTTAGAAGTTTTTAGTCATTTTAGATGTCAAAATACAACCACTTTTAAAATATGACTATTATGATTGATAGGAAAATATATAAGTTAAACGTCAAAATATATTCAAATTTTGACTATTATATATAAGAAAGTTAATAAATTAAATATTAAATAGACACTATACATTATAAATGTGTGAGATTCATGACAAATATAACATAAATGAAAATGAAAACTTTGGAATGTAAATAAATTAAAAATATTAGAATTATCTTAATATCTTATTAATGAAATATAAATATATGCATATCTCACGATAAAATATAAACATCCATTAATTTTGATTTTTAATTAGTTTTGTTTGATTTTTTTATTTGATTTTTGTTTAGTTGTATTTTATTGATTTTGATTTGTAATTGGTTTTTTTTTTTTATTTTTTATTTGTTCTATTTCTTAATTGAAAATCGGATAAGACTATATGTATTGGATTTGAGATTTTGTACGAATCTATCTACAAAATTGCAAGTTTGCACTAAGTGAGTCATTTCTATCATTTTCTTCAAATTTGTTTTTAAATTGTAATTTGAAATTCTATTTTAATATTCTCATAAACTTTAATGATGTTTATGGATCTTCAAATTGATTAGTGCAACATTAATTTTTTGGGAAAAAAATAATATGTGAAAAACTATGAAATTGATTAGTCCAATCTATTATCCATAATTAAATAAAAGTCACATAACTATGAGAGAATATTATAAAGAACAACATCCATATAAAATTTAACTCAATTTATGTATTTTGTAATAATTATTATAAAAACAAATTTGACATGCATATTAAATTTTAAACGTCAAATGACATCCATATAATTTTCTAAGCGCGCCAAACAATTTTTGTGACATATAACATTGAACGTCAAAATCCAAATGTAGTCGCATTAAAGGTTAGGAGCGCCCTAGGCAATAAGTGAAGTGGACGCCCTTCTTATAATTTTAGTTAATAATTTTTCCCATCAAATAAATAAATAAAAAGCTACATACCTTATTTTATTTAAAAATTTGTATAAGAATCATAATAAATCACTAACTTAGATAAATTGGTATACAAAAAAAATTAAAATATCCTATAAAATTTTCAAATAATGACAAGTAATAATCCATGGATGTAGAGAATTAACACAAGAGGTGCTCATAATGCAACAAATACAATATTTTATAAAGGTTGGTTATCTTATTTACTAATATCAAGTAGGTTGAGTTCTAATAATAACCAAAAATAATGAAAATATTTATATTTAGGCACCCTTGATTCTGGCGCCCTAGAGAGTTGTTAATCCCCGTGGAATCCAAGACTTTCGCCTTGCACCAAGTAAATAGCTTTTTATCTTATTATGGTGTGGGAGTTGAAGTCTTCTTTTCCCACACGGCATAATCCACTCCGGAAGCCACGATTGCAAAATCTTGCGAAGGCATGTAGTTTCCGAGGACATACCTCGCCCGATTTTACAGATAATCTTTTCGTCAATGCTCGCCATGCACAGTCCTGTCTCCGCCGCAATAATCCCGCACATTGTTGGCCCTTATGTTGTTCCTCTTTCGTATGGCCGTCGGTTTTGAATCGCCGCCTTCAAATTCGCGTCCCGAAAGTGATCATAAAACCGCACGTACACCCAAAACCTCCAATCAATGAAAATGAATCCAATTTCCAAGACCTGAGCCCAATTCTAAATTTCTAACTCTAATTCTACGCAATTTGTGGTCTGTCTTACAATGGTGGGGATTCCGGGGTGTGTGAGAATGTAGGCGTATCCTAAGAACAGGTTTATCGGAAGGAAAGGGCAACTTGTTCTGCGTCGAGCCGGTGTCGTGGTTGTCGGCGAAAGTGACGGCTTTTTCCGGCAGAGGCCGATCAAGCCCGAGGGTTTACCGCTCGAGTCCTTTAAACGCCACACTCGTTATTCTTGACGGCCGTCCCAATTATCTTGGTGGTAAAGTCGAAAGCGGTGGAGCGGTCACCGTGGAATGGACCGAATCTACGAGCTTCGGCGATGAGCGTCCTCCTGTCCCTAGGGGTTAACACCCTTGTAACCTTTTTACTTATAACAAAAAAATTTAGTCACAATTTTCGGGATAAGTGTTAGGTTTTAACGTGTTCTTAGAACGTCATTTTTATTGGCGTTACACTTGGTATTAGAGCCATGGGTTAGAATCTTGGACCCTTGGGCACACTAGAAAACACGCGTCATGAACATTTAACCTAACACAATTATATTTTATTTTAAACCTAGAAAACCACACTATTTGATAATTGTATAATTTAGAAAACATAGAAAACTAAAAAGAGACCTAGAATGATGAACTAACTCTCACCTTGGTTTTGTGTAGGAGGCACATACCAGACGAGGGTCCTTTCACATAGACCTAGATATACCACCTCAGAGCAGACGGTAGTGGCCATTCTACCTCAGATTTTACAGACGCTTCAGGACGTCAATGCCACTATATGTGGAGGGTCCTTGGGAGGACAGACTTGCTAGACATGACATGGAGCCATCAGTGGAGGCCCATGCATCTCCTTGACACAATAATGAGTACAGGGTAGAGAACTTCTGTGTGGAGTCGGCTAAGGCAGAGTCACCATAAAGAGGGCATGGAGATAGGATTTCAGGATATAGGGATAGATCTTGGAGCCCTAGATAGAGAGAGGAGCATGCAAAGAGACCTAGGGTCGTCAAACAACCGTAGACCATATAAGGGAAATCCATAAGATACGACCATCTCCGTATTCGGAGATATAGGTGGTTTTCAGGTAGAGGCTTGGTTGGTGAGCTTGAGTGGATGCTTCAAGCTCTACCCTTGTACTAGCAACATGAAAGCTCGTGTTGCGATCCATCTTCTGAGGGATGGAGCAGGAGTCTAGTGGAGGACCGAGGAGCAAAAACTACATGCCGACTCGAGACGCTACACAGGAGCTTTTGAGGAGCGTTTTAGGAGTAGGTATTTTCCCAGGAGATTTATCTAGCAGCGGATAGACGAGTTTCACGACCTTCGTTAGGAATCTATGACTGTAGCCGAGTATGAGAGTCGATTTATGGACCTACTCTAGTATGTCAACTATATGCAGGATGAGAAGGTATGGATTCACAGGTTCATCAGGGGCCTGAACTTGGATTTGGGTGGTGTGGTGTGCATTCACTACCCACAAACATTAGCAAAGGCCGTGGAGAAGGCCTATATTGTAAATGAGACACAAGGGAATACACAACAGGCTAGAGACAAAGTTTAGAGACGCATCTAGTAGATGTAGGATAACATATCGAGGGGGTCGGTTTATCCTCGTGGTGGACGGGGTTCGGGAAAGTCTTTATTTAGGCCTCCAAAGCGCAAAGAAGCAAACCCGGCCACCTTATAGACCTCCTTAAAGATTTCACGCACGAGGGGGCGAGTATGGGGCCTACTCCTAGGGGTCCCATCAGGACAAAGGGTACACCGAGAGCTCGGTCAAGCGAGAACTCATTAGCAGAGACCTCAATAGTCCATAGTCGGGTCGTTAGGATCCACAACACAGACCTCTAGAGTACCAGCTGGCACTGCATCCCACTGGAGAGGACCAAACAATTATTATGGTTATGAAATTGATTGACATCATTGGAGAGATTGCCCATAGAACCATAACAACAAGGGTAAGATGCAGATCTCAAAGCCTACTATTAGCGACATGGGATGAAGCCATCGGATCTACGCAGCGATCAAGAACCGCTAGGTTGAGCACCAGAGTACTGTGATAGAGATGTCAGGTAGTATTGGTGGTATTTATGCCTCTATATTGTTTGATTTTGGTTCATTTTATTCTTTTATTACACCATCCTTAGTAGAGTGTTGCAGATTGGTGGCAGTTAGGAATGGTCGTAGTTGGGACATTGAGATGGCTTCTGGAGCCAAAATTTCTATAGACTCCTTAGTTAAGGAGTGTGTAGTGGATTTGGGACCCTTTACCACTACCTCGAGATCTTTGTATCCTTCCACTGGGTTCTTATGGAGACATATTGGGAATGGATTGGTTATTTGCACACAGAGCTAGAATGGAATGTTACCATAAGACTATTGTTTGTACAGATGATCTAGGAGTTGAGTCAGTGATAGCGGGAGTTAGGAGGTCCGTTTCCATTCGCACCATCTCCGCTATGCAGCTTAAGCGGTGTGTGCGACGAGGTTGTCAGATGTACACTGTTACTGGTTAGTGAAAAATATGAGGATGAGTCTAGTGGACCATCCTTTGATGACCACCAATTTTTGAGAGAGTTCACCGATGTTTTTCGGGGAGTTCTTGGGGTTAACTCCCCATGTGAGATATATTTCCACATAGATCTGGTTTTGGGTGCAAAGCCTATCTCACGAGCACCTTATCGGATGACTACCCCTGAGCTCTGTGAGCTCAAGTTGCAGCTTGAGGGCCTTATGGAGAAAGGCCTAATCCATCCTAGTGTATCCCCTTGGGGTGCACGGTGATTTTCGTGAAGAAGAAGGACAAATCTCTGTGGTTGTGTATTGATTACCGCCAGCTGAACAAAGTAATGATCAAGAATCGTTACCCCCTTCCACGCATTGATGATTTATTTGATCAAATGAAGGGGGCTACATTTTTATCCAAGATAGATATTAAGTTAGGGTATCATCAGTTGAGGATCACAGAGGCATATATTCATAAGACCGCCTTCCGTACGAGATATGGCCACTACGAGTTCATAGTGGTACCTTTTGGTCTGACAAATGCCCCCGCAATGTTCATGAGCTTGATGAATGGGGTATTTAGGAAATTTTTGGATCGCTTCGTGAACATATTCCTTCATGAAATTTTGATTTACTCACATACGCGTGAGGAGCACCTTTTCATGATCTTCATTGTCTTCGCTGAGCATCTTTATGGGAACTTGGAGAAGTGTGTGTTCTTTCAGAAAGAGGTGCAGTATTTGGGCCACATTATTTCTGGGGAAGGTATCGCAGTCGATACTTCAAAGATTCGATCTATCATGGATTGGTCGACACCCACTAGTGTGACCAAGGTGCACAAATTCATGGGTTTGGCAGGATATTCCAAGATATTTATTCATGACTTTTCTCAAATTACGCACCCATCACTTCCCTTCAGCAGAAAGGGAAGAAGTTTGTTTGGTCAGATAGATGTGAGTAGGCCTTCAGGACACTGAAGGAATGCCTCACAATAACACCTATTCTAGTAGTTCTAGATCCTCAGGGTGAGTTCTATGTTTGTACAGATGCTTCTTTTGTAGGACTTTGAGGTGTGTTGATGCAAGAGGGCATAGTAGTTGGTTTTGAGTCTCACAAACTCAAAGATTATAAGATTAATTACCCGAATCATGATCTTGAGCTTGTAGCAATTGTGCACACCTTAGTTTGATGGAGACACTTCCTTCTTGGCAGAGATATTTACACTCAGGACTAATCACTTGAGTCTTCATCACCTTTTCATGCAACCCAATCTCAACGCTCTTCAGCGGCGTTGGATGGAGTTGCTTTGTGAGTAGACTATGGAGATAGAGCATGTGAAAGGGAAGGAGAATGTGGTTGTAGATGCCTTGAGCAGACAGAGACATATGGCTATGGCTACTTCGGTGGTGGGTACAAACTTATGGAGTGGGATCTTGCAACAACTTCCTCATGACAGTTTCTACCTTATAGCGAGTAGAGTGAGTCTCGAGACCCCTTGAGGGAGATTTGATGGATTTTCATTAGAGGCGAGATGGTCTTCTCGACACACGAGAGGTCGGATATATGTCCCTAGAGATGGAGTCTTGAGACGTAACATTTTGTCGAGGCTCACCGTGTACCTTATTCAGCCCATCTAGGGGTGAAGAAGATGCACACCACTTTGAGACAGTTGTACCATTGGAGAGGAATTGGAGATACGTGGCTAAATTTGTGTCATTATATTTAGAGTGTCGGAGGCGAAGGCCGAGCATGAACATCCGCCTAGCCTTCTCTTTCCTCATGCGATACCGAGAATAGAAATGGGACACCATTTCTATGGACTTCATATTGGGTTCGCGTCGAGATACCATCATGACACCATCATGGTCACGGTGGATAAATTGATGAAAGTGGCTCATTTTTATCCGGTGAAGACCACCTACACATTAGTGCGTGACAATTAGAAGTAGATTTAGATCCTTTTCACTCTTGGAATTGAAAGGAAAGTTTATTAAAAACAATGGAAATGACTCTTGTAGATGTTGTTGTTATTATCAAAATAGGAAATGTTTAAATTGAGTAAATTGTTACCATAGAAATGAGTAAATGAATTTAAACCTTGCAAATGAAAAACTTAGACATGTAAAATTAAGTTCAGAATGACCATTTGAGTACCCTAGCAACTTTTGTTTTTGAGAAAACTTAGAATTTTAGGTTATGTTTCTAAGAAACAGGACCGCCGCCCTGTGTAGAGTGGCGGTCTCGTAACCACCGCTCGCTCAGAAAGGCGGCGGTCTCGGGAACGCCATCATGCTTTGGGCGGCGGTTCTGTCACTTCGTAAATCGATATCCCTAGATCCGCGACTGTACAAAATTTAACTTGGCCTAATCAAAATTTTAAGCTTGTAAAATTACCAAGGAGACTTCAACAAATAAATAATGGCTAAATCTTATTGTTTAAAGAAAATACATCTACAAATGGTAAATTAAAACCACTCTTTTTATTTATATTAATGGGGGTAGGGTTTTCCCAAATAGAGAACCCCAAATACAAATGGCTTGAAATAAAACTAGTTTGGAAAGGAAAACCCCCTTCAATCCTTGAATGAAATAAATTACAATGATAAAACTACAACTAAACTAATCTAAGCTTGATCTCCTTGTAGAATCCTCCATAGTTCTTCCTCTCTTGCTCCCATGGCTTCCTCCTCTCCAACTTGCAAATTTAAGAAAGGAAAAGTGACCAAATGAGGATAATAAAATAAAGGAAAGGTTTTAATAAGAATGCTTAAGGACTTTTAGGGTTAGTTTGGAACCCTAGGATCTAGTGGCCACAATTGAATTGATCTAAGGGTGGAGGATCAATCCTACTTTTGTTTGGTAGGAATGTATTTTTAAATGTTTAAATTAAATCCTCAAGGGTATGTGTAGATGGGTGAATGGGGCCATTTAATTTCCTTAGGGTGCAAAGTATTTATTAGTTCTTAGTATGTTTTAGGAATTTAATAAAAGGACTTTAAGCTATTAGGATAATGAAACTAAAATAATTAAGCATGAGGTTAACCATATTAGGATTGAACATTAACTAAAGAGGAGAAAACACTTAACCAAGTAAATTAAATTAGGGCACCTTACTAAGTGACTTTTAATTAATCGACCTTAGAGGTAAAGTAATTTTAATATTTAATCATTTAACTAGACCTGGTCTATCATTTGTAAAGTTGAGATTATTGGTGTAAATTAATTTGATGTACCCTAGGGGTTAACACCCCTGTAACCTTTTAACTTATAACAAAAAAATTAGTCACAATTTTTAGGATAAGTGTTAGGTTTTAACGTGTTCCTAGAACATTGTTTTTCTTTGGCGTTGCATTATGGGACTCATCTTTAGCCTCACATAATTTCATTGAATTCATATGTAGTGCCCACTATATTTAAAAAAAAATAATAATAAAAGAATAAGTTGAGGTGAGTTGTTCGAGTGGTATTAGGTAAGGGGTGGATTTTTTTTATGGAGACGGGAATGGAGTAGGTAACCCCCATGTGAAGGCACATGGGCCAGTCAGACATGTCTTTTCATAATAATAATACAATCACTTTACTTGATCCTCAAGGTAAAAACCACGCTGAAAAACAAAAACAAAAAAACATGTAACTTTGTAAATTTAGCAGTAATTGGAAAGTTATAACAATGGTAGTGGTAAGACACACGTAATCCATTGTTTTGCCATAACAGACCACCGAGATATGAAAATAATGTTGGTGAGTTGGGTTTGGGGTCATCTCAACTGCACTGACGTGTGGATGGATGAAAGCTGGACTTCAAAGACATTAGAGTTTACCTTTTTCAGCTTTCTCCTGCAACTGTGTGCTAAAGTGGATGGTTTTGTCAAATGCTTTAGTTGAAAGCTACGGTAGATGGAGAAGACAAGAATGTGGAAGCATGGACATGCACGTGAACTATTAGCCAAAATTCCTCAAAGAAATGTGTCTCTTGGACTGCATTCTCCTCTCAACCTGCGCCAAAAAAGGGTAAGCTCTAGAATAGGTTGCAGGTTCCCTGGTAGATATGAATGCAAACAAAATAAAAATGTGCTCTCCTGAATATCATAGCTACAATGATAGAAGGATTTGCACAAAATGGGTTTGTTGAAAAGGCTATAGAAACTTCTGAGAACATGTAACTGAAAGATTTAAAGCCAGATTCGATAACCTCTGCTAGCATCTACCGTCCGTGCCAAATGCGAGTCTGTGGAATAGAGTATTGACATCCATCAAAGCATATAAGATAGAGGAATTTTGTTAGATGGCAAGTATAAACGAGATTCACATTTTTCCCAGTGCTCCTACCCGACCTGCAGTTTGCCACTGAGGTTCATCCACTCATACATGAATAAGAATGATACAAAATGTAACTTGATCCTACCTTGCATTTTCCAGTGGATTCACAAAGATATTTCTCAGTGGAGGGTGTCTGGAATAGGAGAATACAACATCAGGGCTGCCAAAGAATTTTCTTGCCTTTTGGGTGGTCATTGTGGGTGGTCTACTATATGTGGATCTCTACTATGCATGTGTTCAAAGCAGAAGGATGTTCACAATTTGGGGATTATTGTAGCTCTTGGAACATTATCTTGGCTTGGTTCCTGATGAGGACCTAATGTTTGATTGTATGGATAGGCCGAGGATTGAAAGATCAAAATTCAGACGATCCAACCTATCACCACCTCTTTTTTTGATACTGCAGCAAAAGAGATCATCTTGACATTCCTTTTTCCAGTTTGGTCCTTCTAGGGATGGATTACAGAAGATATACGAGGTGGGCCTTGTGAAAAAGGCTTGAAACCCCTCTAGCAACTTCAATCGGTTCTTGGAACACCAAAACCGTGTGGATTACCTCATCGCTTTGCTTCACTCATCGTTCCCAGGCATGGTTCATCTCTCCTCACCTCTCATAATTTTTGTTCTTTAGTTTTTCTTTTGCAATGGAATAAAATTTTAAACCGAAGGATTTTCGTATAATTGATTGTATTAAATAAACTTGTTTTAAAAAAATAAAACGTTATATCTTAACTTATAAAATCCAATAGTCCTTGGTAAACAATGAACTTAAACCCTCATTTCGGGATGATCTAGCAACGTCCCAACAAAACTAGTTTGCTACAGTACCTCTTTTTATTGACAAGTTGAAGTTGACTTCTTGGTAAATGTGTGGACCATTTCTTAGTTTAAATAGATAAATTATGATTTTCAAAGACGTGTAAAGTAATCTTCATAACTCTGGAAAGAAGATGTTAACTTTCATATGTGTACATTGTTATGTGAGGATTCACTTCAATCCTTGAATTGACCTCAAATGATCGTATGTGATATTTTTGACACCCTTCTAGGAGCCTTGTTACACCGTCTCACAGTTGTAGGAAGTGTTAAATTTGAAAAGTTGGGTTTCATTTTGGCTCGTCGTTGATCCTTGAACAACGAAATGCCTACCCGCCTTCACAAAACCTCTAGTACTTTTACTAGACAATTCCCTGGAACCTTCAATTTGAGGAAAAACATTTTTCTTGATAGTTTAGAAATGACATTTTTAGGCCTCTGGTTGCATTTTGACTAGGTCAAACTAGACCAATTATGACTGGTGGCTCTAGAAAACATGTTGTCGTTTGATAACCGTTTGCTAATTCTCAGTCCTGTCGACTTTGGTGAATTCTCCATATATAGAGGAACTTGTAGGATGTTTCTCGTTTCATGTTCATCTAGTGAACATCAGTTTTGGACGTGGTTTTCTGAGCCCTCGAGCTAACTTTTATTCATTTGCAACTAGGTCAATTATGACCGATGGCCCTGGAAAACTAGGACGCTAAACGTAAACCGTTCGCTTAGTTCCAAATTCATGGCGATTCTTTATAAACTCTTGGTATATAAGTGGACACGTAGAAATTTAACCATGGTGTGTTTTCTCATCGGAAGACAACGTTTGAAAGTGGTTTCTTAGCCTTTGAGCCCGATTTGAACGTTTTGTAGCTAGCAAGAAAATGTAAAAATAGAAAGTTGTGGGACCCTCGTCGGGTTTCCAAACCACCATGGAAAATTTTGACACATGTAAATAACTGTTTGAAAACTCTATAGTGTAACTTGTTGTGTGAAATAGAACTTTTGACAAAATGGTGTTTCTCTCTCTTCCTTTCTCTTTCTCTCTCCTTGGTTACGAAATGAAGTGAAATGAATACATGTCCCTAAACCTTTTATTTCAAATGCAAATTGTAATTATTATTATATGTAAATGGGAAACTGAATAATGTTAATTATATTAGATTAGGGTGGATGCCATGCTAGCGATTTATCGCTGATTTTATCATCACATGGTTTTGCAGGATGTAAAAATGATGGCGAAAAGGCGATGTGAAATTCATTGTAAAGTGAATATATGTATAATGTAGTCTCATGCTACATAAATGTTATATTTGAAATTTGCCAATATGTATGGGATGCTAGTTTTAGGAATATCTAGGAAATGTGCATTAAATCACAGGTTCATTTTGATTCATAGTTGCATATGGTAAAAGGGTTTGTTATATATATAGTAAATGAATTTGAAGTTAATATATTGTAGTGCTTTTTCAGTGTTCAATAAACAATTAATTAATTACTGTGTTGTATTCTTACCTTGTAAATGTAATAAAGAGATTTAATCGAAACACTCAACCCTAGTATAAGATCTGTGCATAACATGTCTTCATGTGTGATCCTTTTTACCATAGAAGATATTGAAACCGTAGAATGAACTTAAACTTTACACTCGATGGAACCTCCTAGTTTAGGTAAATAAGAGCCCAATAATGGGTTTATCATCTTAGGTGGTATGTTTAGTGACATCATCATAAACTTGGCGATAGGAGAGGCACGGTCAAACTTTATACGGAGTAAGTGTGTGTGTGTGTGTGTGTGTGTGTGTGTGTGTGTGTGTGTGTGTGTGTGTGTGTGTATATATATATATATATATATGTATATGTATATGTATATGTATGTATATACATATACATATACATATACATTTGAGCAACAAAAATCCCTCCTCCACCATCTCTCAAAGACCACGTAAACACATAATCCTCAAGATAATACATTAATGTGTAAACATATAAATGGGAGTTATGGGGTTATTTAGACACATGTACACTTAACAATTAAAAATAAATCTTCAAAGTTCATAAGCAAACAATTTTAGTTTTAGTTGATTTAAAATTTTTCAAACTTTGCCTAAAAATAAAAACTTAAAAACAAAAATGATGAAGACACAAACACATCAAATCAAAAGAGGTATATTGATAATAAATTAATGTATGTTAACAAAATAATAATACTAAATAAATCAAATTATAAAATGGATAAAAAAATTCTTAATCGTTATTATTGTTTATATCGTACTAGGCATCTCATAAAAAACTTGAATACAAATTTTATTATAATAGCCACTCAACCGAATGTATGAGTTTTAAAAAACAAAAAAATCCAACATTGTTGGAAAAGTATACAAAGAAGAAGAAAAAACCCAACCTAGAAATAATTTTAAAAAATGAATTCACATCTACATTCTAATAGACTCGGAAAAATAAGTGCCTTTATTTCCCTGTTAACCTTTTTATTCTAGTTGATTTTCATTCCATTTGACTATTTTTGGGCTCAAGTGCAAAATAATATTGAAATTATAATTAATTTGTAACTATGCCATTACAAAATTATATATTAATAATTAATATAAACGATTATCCTATTGAATACAATGTTTGTTGAATATTAAAATTGTCTTAATAGGTTATCATTTAAAAACCATTACTTTAAATTACTTTGTTACTATTTGGGATCACTACAATTACACTATTATGTGTTTTAATAACATAAAGGTTAAACTAAACTAAAATGATTTGTAAACACAATGAAAATAGAAAATACATGAGAAGAAAAAATGGTATATTAGGAATAAATTTTGACACATATTGTAAGGATAACATTAAATATTGACAAATGTTAACCATGGTGGTGGATCGGTGGTGAAAGGAATCTTGATCGAGAGAGGTGACAAGACTGCTAATTTGTAGAATTAGTCAATGTGTCATTGTAGGTCACGTTGAGTATATAAGAGAAGCGGAAGAACAAAGACCTAAAAATCTTTTATATTGAATGGAGGTGAGCATACAATCTATCTTTGAGTTGACATAGTCATGAGTGGTAATGTCAATGTGAATGATGGATGAGATGAACAAAAATATAAGTACTTTTGAAGGAGAATTATGTATTTCACAACATAGAGGCCTCGATTGTAAAAAGATGCACAGTTCGATGTGCTTCAATTACATCATATAATACATGTTGTGACAATAAACTGATTCAACATTTAGTCGAGTGAACATCGGTGTGACAATCTAAGGAGGTGAGCGAAGAGTCCCAAACTCAATGCTTAGCATTACAGTCTGCTATAAAATTCCAAATATCAATTATAATAATACTTTCTCCATGTAAAGCCAATTACAATACAAGGACTAATTATTATTGTTAATAAAGAGACAAATAAGAAGGAAAAACACAACTACCATGCCTATGTTTGTGATGGAGTGTAATATTGTTCATATGCATAGAGATGATCGCATTAGTGGCTCACGAGATAACACATATGAACTCTTTGCTAAGATTGACCTTTATTACTTTCATTTTGTGATTGGCATCATGGATTTGAACCCAAAACAAAGGAGGTAGAGAAATTTACAAGGATGAGGTTTGAAACCCCACAAGAAATGGCATCGACACCTCTAACATGATGAATAAAAATCCTTTCAAAGCACATGAATTTTTCTACGATTGAGAGATGTTGGAACCCAAGTTGAATATATTAAAGATGATCACATTGTTAAGAGACATGGAAGACAATAATTTGTTGGATTATCAAGTGATATATGCTTAGATTTCATCAAACGAAGGAAGAAAAATGGATTGGATGAGAGAATCAACCAACAAGGGATATATTGATGAAATCTCGGCATGTGTTTGTAAAGGAGGGTTTGTTCATATGGGACATCAAAGATGTAGCAAACATCATCACCGAAACAGTGGATTAGAGATAACACACATATTATATTTGTTAAGCTTGGCCTTTATTACCTTCTTTTCCAATTGGTTTTGTGGGTTTGAATCGACCAAACTAAGGAGATTGAGAAATTTTAGAAGGATGAGAGTTAAGGCCTCACTAGAAATGGCCCCGACATCTTTGACATGATGATGAAAAAGTTGTTGTAAAGCGCAGGAAATTCCCTATAAGGGAGAGGAGCCAATCGTTGAGCATGGACCAATACTTGTGAGGGTACATGAAAATAAGGAGCTAACAGTACATGTCACTTTTCCACTTACATTTTGAAAATAATGTCCCTATAGAATAAGTCACATCAAGTCATTTCAAACCAAGTAGCCAATCAAATGATGACAAATAGGTAGAAAAATATATGCGATTGATTCTCAAATAATGCTCTAGCCTTGAAAGCGTTTTGTAATTAAAATCACCATATTTAAATATATAAAAATGTCCCTTCCACATAATTTTAATTTCTAAAATGAAATATATAATGGGAAACCATAACCTATTAAAGGGTACTTTTTGTTTTGAATTATATAATGTTATGGTGGTTATGTGCACCATTATAAATGTTATGGTGCACAAATAATGGTTCCTCTCCCTTAATTTGTAATTGATAGAACTTGGGTTTAATATATCAAGGATGGTTGTCTTTGTTGAGAGACATGGAAAATGATAAATTGTTGGAGTATCTCGATATTTGCTCGATTTCATCGAGTGAGGGTGGTTTGTGCGATTAAATGAGAGGATCAAGCGATGAAGAAGATGGTGATGGTAGACTAGAGGGAAGTGTCAAACTATACCACGGGCATTGACCCCTAAACCTCCAACACTTTGATTTGAAAAATCGAGACTTGAAGATTCATCATGTACATGTGAGGAGGTATTGGTGTGAGTTATGACGAACAAAATTTATTCCATCAATTAATCAACGTACCACGATTATGAATCACTTTGTTGATTTCTGATTGAGTTGACCCATCTCTAATATGAAACTCCTATCCACGTAATATATGCTTTATTGTGCTCCACTTTATCATCTCCGTTTTGCTCACATTATTCACATGTGTGCAATTTGCATAAAGGTGTTGAAATAAGAAAAGGAGAAAATCCAATAGGTTATGGGTTTGACACCCAAGTGCAATGTTTGCTTGTTATAGCACTTTATAGCTTGTCTTTTCATTTTTAAGCTCAAATAATTGTAGGAAAATAGACAATACATAAACAATCATCGATAATTGAGTCCCTACAATAGTTACTCATATGAATGATAGGTAGATTTTGTATGGGTATCAAATATAAGACCAAGACTTCATTTGATTGCTTAGGTTGTTGAGTGCAAATTACTCTCTAATTTACAAAAATATTCTAATATCATAAATCCTATTTTAGTGGGCCATGATACACCTTTGTGTTTCCTTTTGTGACTTTGAACCTACGGTTACGTGTTTGAATAGATAGTCTCTCATGTACGTTCGGAAACTCCACGCATTCAATGGAATTCTACTTCAGAAATTGACGTCGATAGGTATTGAAAGCAACTGAGATATGCGTGAGTAACGGTGGAAATTGTACATGAGACGTTTCTACGATACTTCGCAGCCTCCCTCCCACTCAAATATGTAAATACATTTTCCTCTATTTAAACTCTTGTGATCGAACATACTCACTCAACTCACTTCCATGGCGAACTTTGTACTCATCGTCACGTCGTTGATGACAGTGCAATTGTGCGCAAACACGCCTCTCAAAGCGGAAGCGCAAGCCGACCCCCTCACTACTGTCTTGTATCAGGTCTGCGCTACTTGTAATAAATTCAAGCTTGTGTTTATTTTCTATTGCTTATAATTCTTCCACTTTCATTTGACTAGATTAATGGTTAGGGTTTCAACTGGGAGTCGTGGAAAACTCCTTCCTGGTACGACGTGCTGAGAAATAGTGCAAAAGATGTGGCGGATGCGGGCATAACACACGTCTGGTTTCCTCCATCCAGTCAATCCGTCGATCCTGAAGGTACCGTATGAATGCTACACACGGTATTCTATTTGTTGGATAACGAGATTTGAGCATGTTAATTTTTGTATTCAGGGTATCGGCCGGGTAAGCTGTATGACTTGGATTCGTCCAAATATGGAAGTTTACAGCAACTGAAGCAGGCGGTGGAGGCGTTCCATGCGAATGGAGTGCGGTGTGTGGGCGACATAGTTATTAACCACAGGAGTGCTGCATCACAGCAGGACAACTCTTGCATTTTCGAGGGCGGAACGGACGACGACCGGCTTGACTGGGGAGGATGGGCCGTTACTCGCGACGACAAACCTCTCCCGACCTGCGGCGCCGGTAATAACGACACTGGTCGCGACTTCGGAGGTGCTCCCGACCTGGACCACACAAACCCTAAAGTGCAGAAGGAGCTGTCCGACTGGATGAACTGGCTCAAATCAGACATCGGCTTCGACGGCTGGAGATTTGATTTCGCCTTGGGATACTCCCGCGAACTCCTGGGCATGTATGTGCAAAACACCAGCCCCTCGTTCGCAGTCTTGAGTACTGGGACGACTTCATCTCTGGACAGGAGGACGCTCATCGCCAGAAGCTCGTAGATTCGGTCCATTCCACGGGTGACCGCTCCACCGCTTTCGACTTTACCACCAAGATAATTCTGGGGACGGCCGTCAAGAATAACGAGCTGTGGCGTTTAAAGGACTCGAACGGTAAACCCTCGGGCTTGATCGGCCTCCTGCCGGAAAAAGCCGTCACTTTCATCGACAACCACGACACCGGCTCGACGCAGAACAAGTTGCCCTTTCCTTCCGATAAACTGTTCTTAGGATACGCCTACATTCTCACGCACCCCGGAATCCCCACCATTGTAAGACAGCCACAAATTGCGTAGAATTAGAGTTAGAAATTTAGAATTGGGCTCTGGTCTTGGAAATTGGATTCATTTTCATTGATTGGAGGTTTTGGGTGTCTGTGCAGTTTTATGATCACTTTCAGGACGCGAATTTGAAGGCGGCGATTCAAAACCTGACGGCCATACGAAAGAGGAACAACATAAGGGCCAACAGCGGGTGCAGGATTATTGCGGCGGAGACAGACCTGTACATGGCGAGCATTGACGAAAAGATTATCTGTAAAATCGGGGCGAGGTATGTCCTTGGAAACTACATGCCTTCGCAAGATTTTGCAGTCGTGGCTTCCGGAGTGGATTATGCCGTGTGGGAAAAGAAGACTTCAACTCCCACACCATAATAAGATAAAAAGCTATTTACTTGGTGCAAGGCAGTGCTGGATTCCACGGGGGATTAACAACTCTCTAGGGCGCCAGTAATCAAGGGGTGCCTAAATATAAATATTTTCATTATTTTTGGTTGTTATTAGAACTCAACCTATTTGATATTAGTAAATAAGATCACCAACCTTATAAAATATTGTATTTGTTGCATTATGAGCATCTCTTGTGCTAATTCTCTACATCCATAGATTATTACTTGTCATTATTTGAAAAAGATTTAGGATATTTTAAATTTTTTTTGTATACCAATTTATCTAAGTTAGTGATTTATTATGATTCTTATACACATTTTTAAATATAATAAAGTATGTAACTTTTTATTCATTTATTTGATGGGAAAAATTCTTAACTAAAATTATAAGAAGGCGTCCACTTCACTTATTGCCTAGGCGCTCCTAACCTTTAATGCGACTTCATTTGGATTTTGACGTTCAATGTTATATGTCATGATAAAATTGTTTGGCGGCTTAGAAAATTATATGGATCTCATTTGACGTGTAAAATTTAATATGCATGTTAAATTTCTATATTTAAAAATTATTACAAATTACATAAATTGAGTTAAAATTTATATGGATGTTGTTCTTTATAATATTCCCTCATAGTTATGTGACTTTTATTTACTTATGGATAATACATTGGACTAATCACTTTCATTGTTTTTCACATTTTATTTTTTTTCTCAAAAAAATTAATGTTGCATTAATCAATTTCAAGATCCGTAAACACCATTAAATTTTATGAGAATATTAAAATTGAAATTCAAATTACAATTTAACAAACAAATTTGAAGAAAATGATAGAAATGACTCACTGAGTGCAAACTTGCAATTTTGTAGATAGATTCGTACAAAATCTCAAATCCAATACATGTAGTCTTATCCGATTTTCAATTAAGAAATAGAACAAATAAAAAATAAAAATAAAAAACCAATTACAAATCAAAATTAATAAAATACGAGCTAAACAAAAAATCAAATAAAAAAATCAAACAAAACTAATTAAAAATCAAAATTAATGGATGTTTCAATTTTATCAATGAGATATCCATATATTTATATTTCATTAATAAGATATTAAGATAATTCTATTATTTTTAATTTATTTACATTCCAAAGTTTCCATTTTCATTTATGTTATATTTGTCATGAATCTCACAAATTTATAATATATAGTGTCTATTTAATATTTAATTTATTAACTTTCTTATATATAATAATCAAAATTTGAATATATTTTGACGTTTAACTTATATATTTTCCTATCAATCATAATAGTCATATTTTAAAAGTGGTTGTATTTTGACATTTAAAATAACTAAAAACTTCTAAATGCCTTGCAAATTGAAATAAACCTACAATAAAATTTCTATATTTATATTGTGAGCGGCATTTATATAAAATTGATACATTGAATAAAAAGGTTTAATATTTGGTCGATAGGCTTTTATAAGTGAACTCTCTTGATATCGATTATTTCTATTTTCTTCTTCATCATGTCATCAATATTTTATGTATTGTTGGTGATAGTTGTAATTTTAAGCAATTAAAAATACAAATAATTGTAAAGAGAGAAAATCAAAAGCCAAACATAAAAATTCCGTGTGGAAGAAGAAGAGCAATAGTTAAATCAAACGGTAGATCTATTTCTAGAAAGATTAAAAATTAATTGCAATCCCTCAAACTCACCACAGGACATTGGGATATGCCTTGTTTGTTTGTTTTGAGAAATATCTAGGTATTGAGCCCTAGCGGCCTCTCCCAGGCTCGATGAGATTCAATTGCTCAATATGTTATCCCAAAACGCATGACCTTTGTGAGCCAAGGCTTTGAGATAGCATCCCAAATGGAATCACTAACCGTTAATTGGTTGGTTTGAAGCAGGTTCTCTACAAAGTACATTGGCGACCATATATC
Organism: Taxus wallichiana var. yunnanensis; assembly: GCA_018340775.1. NCBI lineage: Eukaryota > Viridiplantae > Streptophyta > Pinopsida > Cupressales > Taxaceae > Taxus > Taxus wallichiana. Next base: position 181,955,989 of record CM031239.1, on the reverse strand, counting down.
TCATGTGGGATTATACCATTTAGAAGGTTTCTACGTAGGTATGGACATTATTGTGACTTTTGATTTAGTATGATGATTAGATGTTAGAGCATGGACTATTATTGACTTTGATTCACATATGATGCATGATGATTGTTAGAGACATTTTATATAGATGTTGACATGTTGTTGGACATGGTTATATATATTTATGGATGTTGTTAGGACATGTGATATTTGGATATATTGAGTAGACCAAGAAAATTGAATTAAAATTGATGATGATATAGTTGTTGATGAAATTGTAAGTGATATTGTTGGTTGCCTTGATGTTGTTGTGATTATATATATATATATATATATATATATATATATATTGATGATTTTGGAAGTATATTTATATTCATTTGGATGTTTTGATATGGCCACGAGGCCGAAGGAGGTATTTGTGTTTTGCAGGTTAAATTATCACAACAAACATCGGGGATTGAGACCAACCACATTGGAATTCTAGATGAATTCAACAAGGTCACCATGGCAACTTGTATTGTTTGTGTGTGTGTTTGATTGTTGTTAGGGATTCCCATGGGAGGGATCACCTTTAAATGTGACCAAGGGTTATGTGTATTTATTTATTTGGTTCCTTTGTTTAGTATGTATGTGTTTTATAAGTGATGTGTTTCCCTTTCTATTTAAATAAATTGTGGTAAAGTAATATGAGTAATCATATTGGTAAAAATTAATTAATCAAATTGGGACATAAGAAAGTAATTATTGGAGTTGTTGGCTCTTGTATTAAATGTTGTGAGATAAGTGTAAGTGATGTGTAAGAGATATGTAAGTAAATTTTGGAGTATGAAACACTCCACCTTCTTTTGAAATCGAATTTTTCCTTGGAGGCTGATTTTGGAGGCTTGTGGGACAAGTTAAACTTGTCCCATACCTCTTAAATTTGCATACCAACCTTACCTATGGTTGGAGAGTTTAAATCTAGCCTTCATTATACATTTTTGTAAGTCAAGTTGTATGTTTTAATTGCACTTTCTTACATTTTATTAATTTCAGTCCTTATGGGGTGTGGGCTTGATTTGAGTGTGTAAGTAAAACTGTCATTTATTCACCTACTTATTTATTGTGCCTTGGAGATTGAAGTTGACTTATGAGTTGGAGTTGAGGATGTGTGATGTGGCATCCCACTTGGATCCACCTCATCCTCTTCTCTTCCCTCTCTATATATTTGAATTCCTTGGCTTGTTTTTGGGGGTGGCTTCACTTTTGCATACTTCATTTGGGGCAAATAATTTTTTGTTTTGAGCTCTTGCTTTTGGAGAAGATTGGAGACTGTTGCATGCTTGTAGATTGTTGATCTTGGACTATGTTTTGCATTGGAAAGCTTGTTGTTTTGGAACCTTGGAACAAAACTCCATCATGGAGAGGTAGGAGCTTGGCTCTTGAAATGATCTCTTATCTTTTTTATGCACTTAGGAATGGCTGAATGTTTGAATGTGTTGTTTTATTGTTGGTTGGTTGGGTAGACTTGCCTAGGGATGGTGTAGGAGAAGACTATGGGGTATTTTGGGGGAGGCATAAGTGTTTTGGGAGGTATAAGTGTGGAGGGAGTTGGGATTTGGGTTCCACCTTACAAAGAAATAGCTTGCATTTCTTTACTCGTTATGGGGTGCCATAAGAGGTTTGGGAGGCATAAGGAAATGGGAGGAATAAGGGGTACTTGGGGAGGCATAAGGGCATGTAAGGATTTGAAATGATATATATTTTGGTGGTTTGTTCTCAGGTGGTGATACCCATTTCCCTTTGGGAGGCATAAGCAACATCCCCATAGTTTCTTGCTCCTTTGGCTTGCATGATGAAGCTTGAGTGTTGTTTGTTGTCTTTATTTTGTGGTTGTAAACTGTAGTTTTTGCTTTGGACTATGTTTTAAATGTGAAATTTGCATGTGTGTTTGTGGAAGCTTGTTGTTGCCATGAGTTGAAACACATCTTCTATTGCATTGTGGTTGGGGCTCGGGGGCCAATGAAGAAGGATGGATTCTCCCTTGTCATTGGATGTCTTGGTTGGGTGGAGAGCGTTGCCTTTCCCCTAGTTTTGTTGTGATCAAATTGAAATAAAGAAAATGGAGGATATTCATGTTGTTGTTCTAGAAGCAAAGGAAAAAGACAGATTTGACAGTCATTGTTGAGATTATTCCTTATTGTAACCTTTTCCCACTTGAAGTGGATGACCTTGTAAATTATTGTGATGGAAAGATGTTTTGTATTGACTATGAAAGTTGTAATTGAAATGTGAAAGAGATATACTTGTTTTCTACTTTTGAAAGAATGTGAAAGAGATTATATTTTGTATGTTGTATTTGAGGAATGGAAGAAAGAAGTTGTAAAGATATCCTTTTGAATCAATAAAATATTGTATTAATTTTCCCAAATGGCATTATTAGGTATTAAAATCTGATTGTTGAATGTATTTTGAAATCTCTGTTGGAAAGATGAAAAGTGAATACGTATGAAGAAATGTCATAATGCTCTATTCTTTAGAAATGAATGTTTTGAAAAAAGAAGTTGTAATTTGGCATTTGAATACCTTGCTTGAATCAACTTAATAGGTTAGAGTGTTTTGGAATGAATTCATAGTTGAAGTTGGTAAATGTAAACAAATCTATTCGAATTGGATCGTTGTTAGATGTTTTCAAACTTTGACAAATGTTTTATCAAAAAGCACAAATCGACCCTGCAACCTTGGAAAATGAAATAAAATGATTGAATTGAGGTTACATGATCAAAATGACCCCAAACAAACTAAAACACTTAAGAAAATTTTTAAAGAACCTTTCAAATCAAGCAAAGAAAAATTGCAGTTTTTTTGTCAAAAGTTGAAAATTTTGAATTGTTAATCAATCAAACAAAATATACCTTAAATCCATCCTAAATTCCTCTAAGATAAATCCTCCATATTTTTCTTGGCATGTTGAGAAAGGAAGGAGGTCGAATTGAACAAAATTTTATAAGTCAAATGTTACAGTTTTCATTTTAAAAGCCTGCAGATCATTTTCACAAAATTTCCCCTTTAAAATTTATCAAAATTAAAATCTTAAGATTCCTGTGCAAAGAGGACTTTGAGAGCTTTCCAAAAGTCTTGTTTTCCAAAAACCTGAATCCCAATCAAAAGTTATGGCCTTCTGAAGTTTTACTTCATTTTGGCTTCAAAAAAATCTAACTGCCAAAATTAATTAATAAATTATTCTTGGGTGGACCCGCGGGAAAAATATTTCCTTTTTTGCACTTTTTCCCAAAAGTGCTAAAGGAATTATGTCCCCCGCCACTCTGCTGACCCAAAAAGCTTTTTTTTCCCTAAAATAATCTAAGTTCGAAAAAGAAAATTTGGAAAAATTTCCCCGCCCCCATCGTTGCCTTTTGAAATGTATTTTCACAGGCGTGCGGGCCCGCAATCCTTAACTTAGCTTTTAAAATTTTCAGCAAAATTTCCTAACTTTCCCTCCCGCCCCCTGAAAACAATCAAATGAGGTGTTGCCACGTGGCTTCACGAGGAAATGGTGGAGGCGCAAAATCTCTTAAAACCTTAGCACTTTGAAATTAAAATTTGGAAAAACATTTCCAAGTTGCTCTAGTGGCCCGATGACCCGCAGCCAATGTGAGCTTAACATGTGGCATCGATTGGAGTAGTTAGAGGTGGGTTAATTTTAACCCTTGCACTTTTTGACACAAAAGTCTAGACTTTCAAGTTTCCCCGCAAGTCTATTTTCCCCACGTGCGAATCCGGGCTTGACACGTGGCGCCTTGGGTCGGCGGAGGTGGATTGATTTTGATCCCTTAACACATTTTTTGGTAAAAATACTAAATGTCTTAAGTTTCTCTGGTGACCCAACTTTGAATTTTTGCCTGAAGGTTAGGAAATGTTGACATGTGTCCCTTACGAGGGGCTCGTGGGCGCGTGGAGGTAGATTGCGCTTTTGTCCCAAAAAGGAAAAAATGCTAAAGTTCTCTTCCTCTCCACCTGGCCCCACATGGGAAAAATTTACCTCCCCACTCCACGGTCCGCATTCCTTCTCCAGGTGAAAAATTTCTCTCCGAAGCCCCAGTAGACCCGAGCTGGGGAAAATTTTTTCTCCCCCGAGCCCGCTCTTGGGAAAATTTTCATCCCAAGGTCCGTCGGCTCATATCTTGGAAAATATGAGGAGTTAGGAGGACTTCTTTATATCACTGGAAAGGTGAGGAAATTTCCTATCTAATGGGAATGTTTTTAGAAAGTTTTGAGTATGTTAAATATGAGAAAAATCAGATTGAATCCTTAAGTGAGTTCTGGGAGTGGGTAAGTGAGAATTTACCTGTTAGTTTAAATGTATTCTCCCCTTACAATTAGACCTTGTTAATTGTTGAAACCTTGTAGAATTAAATACCTAGGGTATTTAATTGTTTTGGCTCTTCTTACCCTCTGAGTTTAATTAAGAATTGTTTGGCTTAGTGTTAATCTAATTTTAAATAGTTAGATTATCACCTAAGGGAAATCTAACTGTGCTCGGGATAACTTTCTCTCTCTTAGTGTTTTGTAAGGTGATTTGATAATTGTTGTAGTGGACTCTGAATTTTTTTGTTATGAACCCTTTAAAAAAAAAAAAAAAAATTATTCCATATTTTTTCTAACTAAACCTAGGTTGTTCTTTGGTCTCAAGTGGTTGTTTTAGCGGGCGTTACACTTGGTATCAGAGCCGTGGGTTCAAATCTTGGACCCTTGGGCACACTAGAAAACTTGAGACATGAACTGTAAATCTAGCACACTTTTAAATCTAGAAAAACAACCTTGTTTGAAAAAAAAAAAAAAAATACGTATGAAGAAATATTACATTACTCTATTCATTTGAACTACAAAATTAAAATAATAATAAAATAATAAGTTGTTTGAATTGTTGTACTCACTCAGTGGCATTTTTTCAAAACCGGGTAACTGAAAATGTTAAATTAAATTGATATTTTTGTGAACTTCTAGCGTAGCGGAACTTGTTTCTACCTTGAAAAGATGTTGTTTGAGGAGTCCTAACCCTTATTATAGTTGTATGATGCAATAAATCTCTTTTGAGACTCTCCCTTATTGGATTTGTTGGAATGATAAATTGTATGGTGTGACTCTTGTGGCCTAGTGTTGGAGGTTGTGTTTGGGAGCCTATCAGAGTCAATTAGGAGTTGTTAATCATCTAAATCTTCCCTCTTTCCTTCAGTGGTTAGACAAGTTAGTTTTGGTTGTCGCTTTGGTGACTCAATCCTGTAAGAGTAAGTAGAATGTTAGGTCTTGGTGTCACCTTTGATCCAACTTTGTGTGAGTGTCATTAGAGTGGATCTCGAGGCATAGTACCCCTATTGGTGGCCATGAAGGGTTGCGTGGAGTGACTGTGATGTTGACTTTGTATATTTTATATTTGTAAACTTGTGTTATTTTATCAAGGACCAACATCTTATTTTATGATTGGATTGAGAAGCTCTGAGGCTCTTTTAGTTATTTATATTTTTGTGAGAATTTTCAGACTTTGCAATGTGGCTACTTAGCCACTTTCCTTGATTGCCGATATTTCTTGGACTTTATTTTGATTGGTGACTCGGAGCTCATTGATATTGTTGGCTACTTAGCTAAACATTACGTGATTCCTTCTTGCTTAATGATGAGTTGGTTCTACATTGTTTGTATTGTGACAATTCGTCATATGGGGGTACACCCTTGGTGTCTTGAATGTCTTCTTAGGTGCTTTAAGTTGTGCCTTGGTGTTGGATGCACGGAACCTTGAGTGTGTCTAGGATCTTAGAGTGAACTTTTCATTACTGACCTTGTTGGGAAGAGAGTTTGTTGTGTAGTATGGTCTAGTTAGTAGTCCGATGGCATTGGTGGTGATTCTCTTACAATCTAGTAAGAGCTTGAACCTCGTCGGAGTAGAGGTGTTTAATTGTGGGTTGATGAATTATGTTAGGATCGGATTTCTTTTGGCTGGCTGTGGATGTTAGTGGAAAAGTGTTTGTCTAGTAGTGGCTTTTCTTCGATGGCATGCTAAGTTTTATCAGGATTTCCTTATTTCATTATATAAAGTAGTGACTTGTGGATTGTATGCATCTTGGTAATTATGGTTAGAATTAATCCCATTCGAGTATTGTGTGTAAATTAAGTGTGTTTTTTTTCCTCTTGACCTATAAATAAGTCTACCCTTTCCTTAACTTTTTAAGTTACTATGAATAACACTCTATGACCTATTAATTTTGAATTACGTGGAGACACTTATGGATGCTTTGAGTCTTTTGGACCATGCCACTGGTGATGTTAGTGTAATTAGACCTTGATGATTTAATCTCGGTGGTATTTTATAATGTGATTCTTCTTGAAACTATAACTCTTGGTCGTAAAGCACATGTTTAATAGATTAGTTGATTGACCACTTGCATTTGATTTTCTAGTGGAATGTGGTGTCCATGGAGTAAATATTTGCATTGTCATCTTGTTTGCTTGGTTGGAGGTACCTTGTGGAAATATGGGTGTAGATTTGAATACTTTCCTTGTCTTTTCATGCGAGTAAAATGTTTAGCCAAAACAACAAAAATTGTTAAACCTTAGTAGGTTCATAAAAGTAATTATGCTTCCTTAATGGGCCTTCCTTGTAACTTCTTTTGAGAACTTGTAGAAACCCACTAGGAATGTTTTATGATACTTGTAATTAGTGGAAAAATATCAAAATATTGTTGTGATCCATGTTGGTTGATTGTTTCCTAGTTCTTACAAAATTAATAATGTGTTTGCTATGTTGAATGCCTCTTATTCCTTTAGAATTAAAAATGTGATATGTTGTTTTCCATAAAATTAATAATGTGATATGTTTGAATATTCCTTCTCATTAAAAAAAAAAAAACTAAGTGATAAGATGATTCACCCAAACACCATAAAGCTATAATTGAGGAGATTTGGCCTTGAAGCTTAACAAATAAACTGGAACATAGAAAGAGAAAATGGTCCTTGCTTTAACCTTGGTAGATTAATAGAAGAAATAAAAACCATGTAGAAGAACAAAAAGGAAAAATTTGTCCATCTACCTCCCTAGGAGTAAAATAAATACTTTTTCTCTTTTTCGCCTTTATAGAATGAGAGATATCATGCCCCTTAGTGGTCCTTATAACACAAACTTGTGATGTCATAATAGGAGGAAGTTTAATTAAGAAAACTCGTAAAGGAATGTGCTTAGAAAATGAAACTACAACTTTTGACTTAATTAGTTGAGTTATAAAATAAGTAAGATTTATGTGTATTGAGTGCAATGTATAGTTGAACTTGTAGTTCTATCGCCTACCCAAAATTGTGAAACACCTAGTGGATAGTAATGTGTTCTAGTTCTTAGTACCTTCTTGTTCATAGATGTATGTGCCTTTCTTGTGGGAGTTTTGGGTCATCATACCCTTATCATCCCGTAGCTCAACGAGTGTGAGTTGTGGCTTTTTGGATTGAGACTTATCTCTTGTTTAAGAAGCAACCTCCTTGCGTATGTTGTCTTGTCCTTGGAGACCTAAGTTATTGTAATTTTAAGGCAACATATGTTAAGGATATAAAATAACTTTGGGAAGTCTTCTTTTCTTCATATTATTGGGTCACCTTGTTATTGTTGCCCTTTTCCATTAGGATGGAAAGTGCAAGATGATGTTATTCACTTTTGTCACGATGCACCCTTGGATTGTAGTTGGACCCCGTGTTACTTGTTCTTCTCCCTAGCGACCTTGAGTGCTCTTTGGTGTTACGATTTATGCTTGTGCTCTCCTTGTGATTATTTAAGAGCTTGACCAAGAAATAAGATAAATGAATCCCATTGTGTTATTGTGAATGGTACTTCTTGTATTGATATGTTAGTTGTTAGGGGAGATATATATATTTTTTTTTTCTAAATGGTTGACGTCTCTAGATTTGGTTGGTGTGGTGTGTTTGATTCTTAAAACAAAAGTGTAAAAATCAGACTATAGGAAACCTTGTGGTCATGAATTTGCTTAGTATTACCATGAAAATTTGATTGTACCCTCTCAAGTTATATAAGTGCTTTCCATAAATAGTTTCCTCGATTGTAAATGTTTTTTTGATTTAGGTGTCCTTCCTTGTTGATTAACCTCATCTTGTGTGACCTCAAATTGTGGGACCTTGAGTAAACATGTCTCTCGTACAAAATTTTGGCCATGGTTGATTCTGCTAGCCTTGTCTAAACAACGAACTATGAAAGCATAATTTAACCTTAGTGAAAACCTTAAATTTTGTTATTGTAGTATGTTGTATTCCTTGGGAAACTATGTGGTCATTCTTGAACTCATGAAATTCTCCTTGTTATTCCTCTACTTGGTGGTTATTCTTGAGACTCCTTTAACCTCTTCATGTTATATTGTTAGGTGTGGTATCTTGGTTGTTAGCGTAAAGTTACTCCTTAGAATTAAATGTTCGTAGCCTTGCATGCAAGAAAGCTTAGAACTCATCCCTTACAATCTCCCTTCTTCTTGTTGAATTGCATTGGACCAAACTTGGGTTCTGTGGACCCAAACTTGTTTGAAGCAAGAAATCCCATAATGGGAGTGATCTTTTTTTTGTTTCATTTGTCCTATCTCTTGTTCCAATGACTTCTAGGAGGAATTCAAGTCTAAGGGGAGGGGGATGTAGTGCCCACTTCCCTTCGACACATTTTGATATTGATTATGACACTGTTGACTATATTATGGACATTATTGTGACTTTTGATTTAGAATGATGATTAGATGATAGAGCATGGACTATTATTGACTTTGATTCATATATGATGCATGATGATTATTAGAGACATTTTATATAGATGTTGACATGTTGTTGGACATGGTTATATATATTTATGGATGTTGTTAGGACATGTGATATTTGGATATATTAAGTAGACCTAAGAAAATTGAATTAAAATTGATGATGATATAGTTGTTGATGAAATTGTAAGTGATATTGTTGATTGCCTTGATGTTTGATGTTGTTATATATATATATATATATATATATATATTGATGATTTTGGAAGTATATTTATATTCATTTGGATGTTCGATATGGCCACAAGGCCAAAGGAGGTATTTGTGTTTTATAGGTTAAATTATCACAACAAACATCGGGGGATTGGAGACCAACCACATTGGAATTCTAGATGAATTCAACAAGGTCACCATGGCAACTTGTATTGTGTGTGTGTGTGTTTGATTATTGTTAGGATTCCCATGGGAGGGATCACCTTTAAATGTGACCAAGGGTTATGTGTATTTATTTATTTGGTTCCTTTGTTTAGTATGTATGTGTTTTATAAGTGATGTGTTTCCCCTTTCTATTTAATTAAATGGTGGTAAGTAATATGAGTAATCATATTGATAAAAATTAATTACTCAAATTGGGACATAAGAAAGTAATTATTGGAGTTGTTGGCTCTTGTATTAAATGTTGTGAGATAAGTGTAAGTGATGTGTAAGAGATATGTAAGTAAATTTTGGAGTATGAAACACTCCACCTTCTTTTGAAATCCGAATTTGTCCTTGGAGGCTGATTTTGGAGGCTTGTGGGACAAGTTAAACTTGTCCCATACCTCTTAAATTTACATACCAACCTTACCTATGGTTGGAGAGTTTAAATCTAGCCTTCATTATGCATTTTTGTAAGTCAAGTTGTATGTTTTAATTACACTTTCTTACATTTTATTAATTTCAGTCCTTATGGGGTGTGGGCTTGATTTGAGTGTGTAAGTAAAACTATCATTTATTCACCTACTTATTTATTGTGCCTTGGAGATTGAAGTTGACTTATGAGTTGGAGTTGAGGATGTGTGATGTGGCATCCCACTTGGATCCACCTCATCCTCTTCTCTTTCCTCTCTATATATTCGAATTCCTTGGCTTGTTTTGGGGTTGCTTCACTTTTGCATACTTCATTTGGGGGCAAATTATTTTGTTGTTTTGAGCTCTTACTTTTGGAGAAGATTGGAGACTGTTGCATGCTTGTAGATTGTTGATCTTGGAATGTGTTTTGCATTGGAAAGCTTGCTGTTTTGGAACCTTGGAACAAAACTCCATCATGGAGAGGTAGGATCTTGACTCTTGAAATGATCTCTTATTTTTTTTATGCACTTAGGAATGGATGAATGTTTGAATGTGTTGTTTTATTGTTGGCTGGTTGGGTAGACTGCCTAGGGATGGTGTAGGAGAAGACTATGGGGTATTTTGGGGAGGCATAAGTGTTTTGGGAGGTATAAGTGTGGAGGGAGTTGGGATTTGGGTTCCACCTTACAAAGAAATAGCTTGCATTTATTTACTCATTATGGGGTGCCATAAGAGGTTGGGGGGCATAAGGAAATGGGAGGAATAAGGGGTACTTGGGGAGGCATAAGGGCATGTCAGGGATTTGAAATGATATATATTTTGGTGGTTTGTTCTCAGGTGGTGATACCCATTTCCCCTTTGGGAGGCATAAAAACATCCCCATAGTTTCTTGCTCCTTTGGCTTGCATGATGAATCTTGAGTGTTGTTTGTTTTCTTTATTCTATGGTTGTAAACTACATTTTCTTTGGACTGTGTTTTAAATGTGAAATTTGCATGTGTGTTTTGGAAGCTTGTTGTTGCCATGAGTTGAAACACATCTTATATTGCATTATGTTTTGGGGCTCGGGGCCAATGAAGAAGGATGGATTCTCCTTGTCATTGGATGTCTTGGTTGGGTGGAGAGCGTTGCCTTCCCCTTGTTCTATTGTGATCAAATTGAAATAAAGAAAATGGAGGATATTTATGTTGCTGTTCTGGAGCAAAGGAAAAAGATAGATTTGATAGTCATTGTTGAGATTATTCCTTATTATAACCTTTTCCACTTGAAGTGGATGAACTTGTAAATTATTGTGATGGAAAGATGTTTTTTATTGACTATGAAAGTTGTAATTCGAAATGTGAAAGAGATATACTCTGTTTTCTACTTGAAAGAGATTATATTTCTTATGTTGTATTCGAGGAATGGAAGAAAGAAGTTGTAAAGATATCCTTTTGAATCAATAAAATATTGTATTAATTTTCCCAAATGGCATTATTAGGTATTAAAATATGATTGTTGAATGTATTTTGAAATCTCTATTGGAAAGATGAAAAGTGAATACGTATGAAGAAATGTCATACATAGTGCTCATTCTTTAGAAATGAATGTTTTGAAAACTAGAAGTTGTAATTTGGCATTTGAACATCTTTCTTGAATAAACTTAATATGTTAGAGTGTTTTGGAATGAATTCATAGTTGAAGTTGGTAAATGTAAACAAATCTATTCGATTGGATCTCTGTTAGATGTTTTCAAACTGACAAATGTTTTATCAAAAATGCACAGATCGACCCTGCAACCTTGGAAAATGAAATAAAATGATTGAATGGAGGTTACATGATCAAAATGACCCCAAACAAACTAAAACACTTAAGAAATTTTTAAAGAACCTTTAAATCGCAAAGAAAAAGGAAAAATTGCAAAGTTTTTTTAATCAAAAGTTAAATTTTGAATTGTTAATCAATAAAACAAAATATACCTTGCAATCCATCCTAAATTCCTCTAAGAGAAATCCTCCATGTTTTCTTGGCATGTTGAGAAAGGAAGGAGGTCGAATTGAACAAAATTTTATAAGTCAAATGTTACCAGTTTTCATTTTAAAAGCCTGCATATCATTTTCACAAAATTTCCCCTTTAAAATTTGTCAAAATTAAAATATTAAGATTCTGTGCAAATAGGACTTGAGAGCTTTCCAAAAAGTCCTCATTTTCCAAAAATGAATCCCAATCAAAAGTTATGGCCTTCTGAAGTTTTACTTCATTTTGGCTTCAAAAAAATCTAACTTCAAAATTAATTAATAAATTATTCTTGGGTGGACCCATGGGAAAAATATTTCCCTTTTGCACTTTTTCCCAAAATGCTAAAGGCATTATGTCCCCGCCGCTCCGCTGACCCAAAAGCTTTAATTTTGCCTAAAAATAATCTAAGTTTGAAAAAGAAAATTTGGAAAAATTTTCCCCACCGCCCCACCGTTGCCTTTTGAAATGTATTTTTGGGCACACGGGCCTGCAATCCTTAACTTAGCTTTTAAAAATTTTCAACAAAATTTCCTAACTTGTCTCGCCGCCACAAAGAAATCAGTGTCTTTGCCACATGGCTTCACGAGGCAACGACGGAGGCACGGAATCTCTTAAAACCTTAGCACTTTCGAAATTAAAATTTGGAAAACATTTTTAAGTTGCTCGATGGCCCTGACGACCCAGCCAATGTGAGCTTAACATGCAACATTGATCGGAGTAGTCAAAGGCGTGGGCTAATTTTAACCCTTACGCTTTTTGGCACAAAAGTTTAGACTTTCCAAGTTTCCCCGCAAGTCTGTTTTCCCGCGTGAATCCGGGCTTGACATGTGGCACCCTAGGTGTCGGTGGAGGCGTGGATCGTTTGGATCCCTTAATGATTTTTGGTAAAAATACTAAATGTCGTAAGTTTCTCCGGCAACCTGACTTTCCCCTGAAGCTAGGAAATGCTGACATGTGTCCCTTACGGGCTCGCGTGCGTGAGGCAGATTGCGCTTTTGTCCCAAAAGGGAAAAAGCGCTAAAGTTCTTCCCCGTTCACTGGCCCGCGCATGGGAAAAATTTACCTCCCCGCTCCCCTTGTTTGCATTCCTTCTCCGGGTGAAAATTTCTCTCTCAAGCCCACAGACCCAAGCTAGGGGAAAATTTTCATCCCAAGTTCTACCGACACATATCTAGATTTTGATTCTCCTCTCCCGAGTAGCTATGCTCTGTGGATCTAGGCACACATATGTTTGCATTGGGTAAATCTGTAGCTTTTCGGAGAAGAGACTAGAACAAGTAGTCAACATTTGACATACAAAGGGAGGATGAATAGTAAGAAGGCTACATGGTAGTCGGAGATAAGAGGAAAGCATTGTTGGAGTGAGCGCGGTCCGTGGCGCTAGTCTAAGATGCTAGCAAATCTTGCTGCGGGTAACCTTGGAGTTGTACAACCATTAAAAGGCCGAGGTGAAGCCCTTAAGAGCACCGACTTCTACTTTTTTCTGCTACACTCTCCAAAACACCATCAATCTATAATTAGATGAATTACTTGAGAAGAGCTACTAGAGTACTTCTTGTTCGAGTGTGGTGACAAGCAAAGAAGATATGTGCTAAACTTGAGGAAGACAACGATGTAGATGATGAAGTGAGGAGGAACGACCATACAAGTGTCTACGCCTCACCGCACAAGTATACCAAGCTCATCTCTAAAGCTGTTCCTAGTCCATAAAAGGGCGTGTATTTTAAAATAAAAAAGAATAATCTTTTTATTCTTTTTGTCATCATGTCATCTCCAAAGTTTTTATTATTAGATGTTTAGTTACTCAAGGGACCCAACTCCTCGGCTCGAAAGACAAAGATTCTTGTGATTCTCTAATTTGAAGAGCTATGGGGATTGTTATTCATGTAGTGTCACGTCCAAATGACACCGATAAGTAGACAAAATATGACAAGGCCTATGTGAAAGCCTTGATGTTGATCACACTCATCATCTACGATGAAGTTCAACCACACATTCGGGATGCAATAATGTCAAAGGAGGCATAAGATGCTCATCAACCATATACGAGGAAAAGAACCAAATAAATATCCTCCATCTCCAATCAAAGATTCATACACTTAGTATGAAAGATGGCGAGAAAGTAGAGGAGTTTTTGTGTCGGTTAGCGTAACAATGAGCAAAACTTGTAAGCAGTCGGAGAAAAGGTGAAGGAAGAAGCGCTTGTCTCAACCACTCTAAGATCTTTTCCTTCCTAGTTAGAAATTTTGTCACGAGATTGAATATTATAAAGGAGGCGGTTTATTTTGAAGAAATGGTTAATTTCCTCTAATTGGAAAAATCTATCTAGACAAGATAAGATGAGTTTGAAGAAAAAAACACCGATCTCGAGACACAATCATGGTCGGAAGTTTGAAAGGGACCACCACAAAATTAGCCACATAAACAACCACAATAATAACAAAAGCCTCAAAAAGTGAATCGATCATGTAACATTTTCGCTAGAAATACACTTGACACTAACAGTTGTTGGTATAATGACTTCACTCAAGGAAATTCCTATAAAGAAGGCACATTTGGTCGCAGTATTCTCAACAATCGAAATGACGTAATCACCAAAGGAAGCACACATGACATGTTGTGGCCCAACACGATGATGCATCAATTGACAAAGTACTGTAAGCAACTAATTGTGGAGCCCATCAAAATTTTGTTCCTATCTCCCAAACCTCGTAGCCAATGAGGAACATTTGGTTGATTGAATCTAGTGCAAACAAGCATATGACAAGCGATAGGAAGCTATTCGATTCACTGATTAATTAACCCACCGGTGATCAGGTTTGGATTGTAGGTGATAAAGAGTATGTTGTAGAAGGAATTAGAAATGACACCATTCCTCTCAAGATGAGAAGATGTATCGTCACGAAGGTGCTCTATGTTCATGGCTCCACAATGAATCTCTTGTCTGTAAATTAGTTCTTGAATCATAATCTTAAGGTGGAGTTCCTAGACTAGAAAGGCATTAAATCCTATTTGATCTTCCAAGAAGGTATGATAATTGCTAAATATTTTATGAAGGATCCTTTTTTTGCATTAGATGCAGTCTCATCCTCTACATTTTCTCTATATGCCTCTACGACTGAATTTACTACTCTATGGAATTATCAATATGGGCACCTTTTTATCGCCTCCATGTATCACCTCCATTCTAAAGAGATGGTATGAGGAATTCCTCAACTTTCCCATTCCTTTCCTATATGTTCTAGATGCCTTCAGGAAAATAACATCGGGATTCGTTAAAGATGAGTACATGTTCTATCGAAAAAGTAGCACCTCGGGAATTACGCATCACAAAACCCTACTTTTGACTAATATGGGATTGCCTCAAGGTGTGGGACCCTACAATTGAGACAAACCTCTAGAGAAGGCTGGTTCCTCTACCTACTCTTAATGCTAAAACTACTCCTAGAAAGAGAAATGCAACTATTTTAATACTAACCTAGTATTCCAAGGGACCAAGGAAGAAAGAGATGCATGAAATGAAAGTCCTAAATGAAGGGAGGTGATAATACCAAGAACAAGGGGTTGGATACATCCTTAGTGAGTGAAAAATGGAAGAAACTAAGGTGAAATAGGGCAAACAAAAGTGACACAGTTCAAAGAACGCATTAAAACCTCCAATTTCATGGAGCACAACGGATCTTGAACCCTGTAAAAGAACACAATATGCACAATATACCTACAAATGTAATGAAAAGAAAAGAAGGAAATATAACTCAAGATAGGGCAAGAAAAGCTACAAAACACTAATTTTATTGCTTAAAATGATGTACAATCCATTACAATACAAACACAAGGCAATAGTCCTTTACAAAATGCATAAATTCAAGGCTTGCAGCTCATGTGAAAGTCTTTGGAACAATTTTTTATAGAGTTCCTTTACATTCCAGAATGTCTCCCCTTAAAATGAGGAGAAATTTACAATATATAGAAGAAGATCCTCGAAATTGCCTCACCAACCGAAATATTTCATTAAAGAGGTATGGGAGGCCATACAAATTTGGTACTTTGCTTGCAAGGGTGGTCATGGGCGTCATACCTCATTAAATTGATAGTTTAACAACTTTGTAGTGTCTCCATTAATTCTGATTCACTCATGTGTTCGATTTGGTTGCATGTAATTTTTTTCTCGAGATGGTAGCATTTTTTTCCATGTGTCGTCTAGTTGCATAATTCATCCTGGTGTCGGCCAGTTACATAAATGCAACCAACTGATAATATACCACACTAGTACCGAAACCTTGCTTCAATATGGCACAAACTCTTTTCCTCATGGTTGGTAGCGTAAAATCTTGTTGTCGGCCAAGCAGCATCTCAGACAGATGCTACCGGTGCCATTCTGTCACTCGACTCCTTCCCTTACTCTACCATTGAAGCACTAAAAAATGCTACTGACCGATAACATCCGTACATGCTACCAGCCGATAGTATTTTGAGTGCTGCCAAAGTGCGTTTGCTCCATTTTCCTACGACTTGTCCAATCTGTTACTAACGACATTCTACCGCCGATTTTCCCCAACCAATCAGCTCAGACCTTTGCCACGGTGATCCGGTTAAATCTCAAAGTGTTGCACCTATCGACCGCCAATGCTATGACCTGTTTAGTGTCCATTTTGCAGTGTGCAAAAATGGATAACAATACCTTCCATGCCAAAGAATGTTTTGAGGTCATGCATCTTGATTTGTGTGGACCCCCACCTATACTTCATTTTAAGGATTCCAATACTTCTAGTTTTTGGTGGATGCCTTCTCTCGTAAGACGTGGGTGTACTTGTTATAGTAGGTATTTACCTTAGCTCATGTTCACCTAGGTACTTTATTTACCTTTATTGTATTTATCCTCACCCACTTATGTGTGTGGATATTTCTTTTATCTTATTTAGATATTAGGAGATATTATCTAGTTGTTAGGTATAGTTCTTTCCTTGATCTATGGTATTGACTAGATCCTTGATGTCTAGTTCTCTCCTAAATCTATGGTCTTGACTAGTTCTTTGATGACTAGTTATTTCCTTGATTTATGGCTTGATCTATGACCTTGACTAGTTCTTAGATTGTTATTCCTTGCCTATTTAAGTAAGGCCCATTCTCAATGTATTGCATTGAGTTCCATAATAATATATGATATTGCTTCTCATTTATTTGCAAAGGTTTTATGTAAAGTTATTCTGGCGAATTGCTTTCATCTTATAGATCGTGGTGTTTGATTAGCATTTATGTTCTTGGCTTGGTACGATTTGGTTATCATTCCTTTCTATACTTCATTGAGAGGATTCCAATACTTCCAATTTTTGGTGGATGCCTTCTCTCATAAGACGTGGGTGTACTTTCTCACGAATAAGATTGAATCCTTTGAAAACTTTTAGATCTTCTACTAATGAGTTGTACAAAATTCAAGGAGGCCTCTTCTTCACCTCCGCTAAGACCGAGGGGGGAATTCACATCAAATAATTTCCTGACATTCCTAAAGTAGCACAACATCAAACAAAATTTGACTTCCCCCTATACTCCCTAGTAGAATGGAATTGTAGAATGTTGCAATCGAATTGTCATGGAGATGGCTCATTGGATGCTTTCCACAGCTAAGTTAGAGGATCAATTTTAGGTAGAAGAATTCTAGACAGTTATGTATCTTCTTAGTGGGGAACCTACCAAGATATGCTTTGATTTTTAGATGATTCCCTCATCCAGATTAGTGGGAAAATGAGAATTTTAGAAAAGAGGGAATAATACTGAGAGAAAATCAGTCCTCCATATCTCAAAAATCATCCACCTCATCATGCAAGAAATGGCTTGGATGAAAACTAATTTTTGAGGAACATTCGCTCCAAATTTTAGGCAATTTGGCTTGCTGGATCACTAGGAAAATGTAAATTTCTTCAAAGAGGGTAGAATACTGAGAGAAAACTTAGTCCTCCATATCCCTAAAAATTATCCACTTCATCATGTGAGAAATGACTCAATTGAAAGCTAATTTTATAAGGATCATCTGCTCCAAAATTTAGGCAATTTGGCTTGCCAAGTCACTAGGAAATTGCAAATACATTTTCAATTGTTCTGTGCAAAAGTGGAGTTCATGGTTGGAAAAATCAGTCATCAATAAAATTTGAATGGTGGAATCACATGCCATGAATCATAGGTCATCATGAAGGTGTTTTCAAAAAGAATGCATTGGTGAAGTTTTTGGAGGTCAGTGCAAAGATTGAGAGATATGCAAGCAAAAATCGGTTTGCGAAGCTTGATGTTCTAGGACAAATGAGCAACATACATGTGTAACAATGAAGTTTTGGGAAAAAATAGCTCTTTCCAATTCAAAAATGTCTAAGTGCTTTAACATGAATCCTTTTGATTTCACTTGCAAATAGGGTGAAATAAAGGAAAATATAACAATTTTGTAGCATGCAAGCGATACCGCAACCTTTACTTTGGTGAAATTAATGTGTATTGAAGCTAACCTCCATGGAAGCATTATAAGTTGGGGTATCTAGAAAATATTACAATGTTATCTTTAAAAATGCTTGCAAATGGGGAATTGTTCCTTTGTTTGGTATTCAAAATACAAATGTGGATGACACATCCACTGACCTAATTTAAACCTGTAGAATACACATTCGAATGCTCCACATTAGCCCATCAACCATTGACCTCTCCCTAACATAATGATACCATAATTTTTGCAGCACAAACTTTTACGATAACATTCCTAGCGGTGGTGAAGTTGCGAAAAAAAGTGGTAGTCGTGAAATCCTTGCATGATATAGATACACATAGCAATAATTTAAAAATAATGAGTGGTATAAACTTGGAATGTTCATGTGGCGGTGTCATCTGCATAGCCACAAGAACAACTCCTACATCTAATATTTATTGTTCCGTGATTGTTACCTAGTCAAGCATGGATAATGGCCTTAGATAGATGGAGTGACCCTCCTAAATGACCATGTTTTGTGGTTGTCAAATTCAACTATGGCAAAGACTCGACATAGTATGTCGAGACCCTTCCACATATCCCTATCTAGTAAAAATGTCAAGGGATATGCATAAATGAAATCCTTTTAAATTGACATGTGTTCTAACTTCTCGCAATCACAAGGATTGACATTGCAAACTTTTTCTAGTGCATCGCCTTTTTCCTTATAACAATTGACAAAAATACCATGGGATCCATATACCCGTCATAATGAAAAAGATACCACCTTTGTCTTTCTTTTGCGACTTTGAACTTAGGTGTTTGCGCCGTGTGATTTAAGTTGTTTGCCAATCTTCACACACTTTGAATAGTCTCTCGCGTAGTTCGGAAACAATACACATTCAATGGAATTAGCGTGATTTCTACTCCAGAATTCGACATGTATAGGCATTGAAATCAACTTAGATATGCAGGAGTAACGGTGGAATCTATACATCACACATTTCTACGATACATCGCAGCCTCCCACTCAAATATCTAAGCACATTTTCCTCTATTTGAACTCTTGTGATCCTCTCAAACAACATTTACAATGCACCGGGCTGCAATCTCTCATCGAACATACTCACTCCATGGCAAACTGTGTACGCGCTCCTTTACTCATAGTCATGTCGTTGATGACTGTGCAATTGTGTGCAAACAGGCCTCTCAAAGCTATTTTGAAATCGTGGCTTCCGGAGTGGATTATGCCGTGTGGGAAAAGAAGACTCCCGCTGGTACACCATAATGAGATAAAAGCTATTGCTCGGCGGAAGGAATTTCAGGATAAATAAATAAAATTGAAATAAGCCTGCAATAAAATTCTGGGCGGAAATTTATATAAATTCATACGTTGAATGGAAAGGTTTAATATTTGGCCGATGGGTCTTTATAAGTGAACTTTTTTATAAGGGCTATTTTCATGTCTTCCTTATCATAAAATTCTTCTTATTGATGGATAGGTTTCAACTTTACGAAAATCAGCTTTATATAAAAATTATTCATATTTATTGTGAATTTTATCTCCTCCAAAATATCAGAAATATCAAGGAAAGATATAAAAATATCAAAATGATCTATAATATATAATATTAGATATTACGAGATGTTTTCTTTAGCTTGTAGAATCTAAGGTATGTTGAATGTATTTATAAACTAGCAATTGCATGTGAAGTGCACAATGTTAACAACGAAGGGGTAGCTCAAGAAGAGGTTGATTTTGATGGAGCAAAACATAAGAGGAGGAAAATGGGTGTAGAAGAGGGGGTTGGAGGGAGGAGAAGCAATCGGGAGAGGAAAATATTGGGTGGCACTGTTTTTGGAATCTATGTGTCTTCTGACGAGGCACATATGTAGTTGGTGTACTTGTTGGAAATCGTTTCAAAAGGAAAAAGGTACAAAGTGTGCGGGGCATGTAGGTAATATAGTTCGAAGATTTCTTGAAAAGCAAGGTGTATGAGGGACTTGATCCTTGACATATTGTTTGGAGGTTTTAATTTGTTTTTATGAAATACTAAAGAGATATTTAAGCTAGTTGCAAGACCAATACCATATTAGGGAAAATAACTATATATGCTTATAAGAGATGTGGATTTTGATTATGAAATGAATAATTTGAACATTGCCACAGTGGCGAGCTTTTAGGATACAACAATGAAAATAGTGCAAAAAATAACACGAATAATGATCATGATAAATATGTAATAATGAGTTTTAACGTCCATGCCTGGATGTCAAATCTAACATAAGATGTATTGATAGATTCTTGTAATATGCAAATATTGTACAATACAATTATTTTCTTGCACTTCTATGATTTTACAAACTGAAAAGTTCAATTTACAATATTTAAACGACAATGGTAATATATAATGAAGATTGTACTATAAGTGTTTGTCGGTATTCTAGCAATCAAGGTAATGTTCTGTGTAAATGGAACCTCTTTCAAACCTTTAGAATATCAAATAACTCTGCATGTTATTATTGTCAAGCGTGATGAAAGTTGGGAAAGCGGGCCATTTTGATACAAAGAATAACGCCTTTATTAAAATCCATGTAGCAAATTTCGAACATGGAATTAATATTCTTAAGGTGTCGAAACTAAACTAGACAAAGAGGAAAACATTTTGTTAACATATGAAAGATAGATCACAAGAAATTGAGTTCAAAACATATTGATTTGAGGCAACAGAGAATGAAATAATATCTCATGAAGTATTCTTTATTTGTATAGCGTTACGGAATCAATGTAAAACCAAGCCAAGAGATGAGATGAATATAGTTGGTGAAGCAATAATTTTTTGAAATTACCTAGACCATCAATGCATGTAGGGAAATTACAACAAAATATTAGGTAAATACTTAATGGGTGTTGTACGCTACAAAAAGGATGTGTTGAAATGGCTTTGGAAACCTTCAATCAAACACATAATTGATAGGTGTGAATCAAACTCCATGACCTCTGCTGACATCCTCCCTACCATTGTCAAATTGGGAGCATAGAGCAGTCATGGACATCCAACAAAGTTTTGGAAAGAAAATATTATTTAGGTAGTTGTGTTTTTATAGGCGCTAAGGAGACCAATTTTCAGATGTATAAGCTTTCTGGTGACATATGCAATGCCTATATGGGGCACTTGGATGGTTTGAATGATTACCATAAAGAAATGCAACTCTTAGAATGCCATACATTGCAAGTTTAGCTCAAAATGAATTTTTTGAAAAGGCTTTGGACATGTGTAAAGCCATATTCCACAAACTATACTCTCATCCTCCCTGCATGCACCAAATTTTTGGTCACTTATATTGTCCAATTAAAATTGGAGTGATGCAGAAAAGATAGCATGGCCCTACACATGCATATGAACTATTTGATAAAATGTCTAAATGAATATGTGTTTACATGGACAATTGTCAAAGCATAATAAAAGATGATTTTTGTCTCATGTGGTAACATGCACATCACATGTGAACTGTTTGACTAAAAGTCTTGAAGAAATGCAGCCTTATAGGCTTGCAATGATTGTTGGATGCGCACAAAATGGGAGATCTGGGAACATGGCATGGAAACCCGTTAAAGGATAGTTTAAAGTGTATTTTTGTCAAATGATTTGTTGTAATGTGAATACCCTCTTTGGCATGTATGAAAACATGGAAGCGTGATCTTGGCATGCAAATGGTTTGACATAATACCTAAGAGAAGTGTGGGTATTTGGGTCTAACTTTGGTGTTTTCATTTGAATTGGAGATTGGTTGGCTGCTCCAACACTCGCCATGTGTGCCCCTCTAGCTCAATTCAGGCATGATCATCTTACCCTTCTTGCATGTTATTAATGACTCTAGTTTTCTTATTTTAATATAGTAGAAAATCAAACTAAAGTAGAATAAATTATTGGTGAACTAAATGAGACATAGTGGCTTATAGCAAATTTACCTTTGTTTTTTTGTACGCAACTAGAAAAGTAATCTGGAATGTAAACTCTACTCCCAATCTACCTCGTGAGATATTTGGAAAAATCTTATACTAGTTTTGGTTTTGGAAACCACGCGAGTGGCGTGTTAAACAAGAAACTTAGTGAAAATACTTCTTGACAACCTTGGGTAATGTTAATAAAACATGTTTTCATAGAGGCATAAAACATCCCTATAAACCCCGAAATGAGAAAAACAAACTTTAGCCATGTACCTTTTCATGTGGAGTGTTCAATTGAACCTTGGTTTGTTCTTGGAAGTTAATTTGACCTTTTTCGTAACGCATTTAAGATAACAAGCGGGCTAGTTTGCAACTTTAAATTCTTGTTGAAAGTTAAAAATGCAATTTGGTTTTGACCCATTGTTTTGGCCTTGGGTGTAGAAACAGATTTTGGCTTCGTATACCTCTAATATTTCTACGAGACAATTACTACAAACCCTTAGTTTGCATAAAAACATATTGTAAGAGAGTTTTCTTGATAGGTTTTGTAGGCCTCTCGGTCATTAGGCAACAAGGCCGATTGGGTGTATTTACGATCGGTAGCTCCGAAAAGATGAGCACCATTTTAATTGTGTTTTCCAGTTTGGGGTTTCGTAATCTCGAGTGTTTCCACTGTATATAGGTGAATAGGTAGAAATTTGTTGAACCCTTGTGTTTTCGAGTCTCAAAGATGGTTTTTGAACACTGGTATTTGAGAAAATTGTTTAAATTTTGACGTTTTGGAAATTTGTGACTAATTGGAGAAAATTGTCATATGACCTTATCTAAGAAAAATAATGATAGAGAAACCTTGTAAACATGAATACATGATTGTAGAAAACTTTCTTTGACACTTGCTTGTAAAGAAATTGATTGTGGGAAAATGGTGTTTTCTCTCTCCTCTCTCTATCTCTCTCATTGGCTTTGGAAACGAAATGAAATGGCATTGCATTTCTTACTCCCCCTTGAAGTGTGTTAAATATAGTTTCATTATTGTTAGAAAACTGTGAATTTGTATATCATGCTTGGTTGTAGTTTGATGTCATGCCAATGGTTTTGTTAATAATCTGGTCATTGTAAGTATGCAAAATAAGAAGAAATGGTAGTATTGTTTTTTTTTAATATGGAATATCGTTGAAATATACATGTACTATTAAGTAGATGTATCAACACTATTTTTATGAGCATGAACGCTATTTATTGATTATTTTTTTTATGAGTAAGAAATTTTGCTATATTGATGTATTGGGAAAACATGCACTCTATTTGGTTATGAACTTGATTATGAGTTTGTATGTTGTTATATGGTTTAGATGTTTTGAAACACGTTTATTTAATGTCAATTATTGTTTTCTCCCTTAATACTTATGTTGATGGTAGGAACTTTCTATTCCTAAACTATTAAAAAAGAAACATGCTCTTACCCATTACTATGTATCTCTCTCTTAAATGAGTCTTGTATAGTTTTACAATACCCCTATCACTTTAGAAAAGACTTAAACCTATCTCTTTTCGTCTCTTTCCTTTCACCCTTGAATGATCTCATTGTGAGATCTAAGTGACGTGAGTGAAGTCAGTACTTGTTTACCTTCACATTAAATCCTCATGTTCAACACCATTAACCCCTCTTGCATCTAATTGATGTAGTGCCCACTCCTCTTCGACACTATTTCACTATGATTTTGTTATTGCTAGTTAGATACATTGACATTTTGATTATTATATCTTGATCAACAAGTGATAGACTATACAAATATTTGGACTATTGATATGTTGTGATTCACATTTTGATTATGATACACTAGATGACATTGATAGATAGTTCTATATATGTTGATTTACATTATTATGATTTTATACTGACATGTTATATTCTTGATGCATTGCTTATGTCCTGGATGTTCAATGGTACTGTGATTCATGGGTGATAATAAAATAATAGAATCAAATTATTTTGATATGGTTTATAGATGATAGAATTGTTTAATTTTGATGACGACTATTGATTTCTATGTATATATTATTTCTTGATGTTGTTGATGCAACCTGTAATGCTAGAGAGGTATTTCTATTTGTGTTTGTAGGGGTATTATATCACTATACATCGAAAGGGGATAAGGGACCAACCACAGAAGAATGTTGAGTGTTTTGTAACATGGCCAAATTTGACAACTTGTGTCTAATGTATATGTTGTGTTGAATTGCATGCTTAGTTAGGAGGTTTCCCATGGGGGTGACCTCACATGTGTGGCCATGGGGTGTAATATTTTCC
Source organism: Taxus wallichiana var. yunnanensis (assembly GCA_018340775.1). Lineage (NCBI taxonomy): Eukaryota > Viridiplantae > Streptophyta > Pinopsida > Cupressales > Taxaceae > Taxus > Taxus wallichiana. The sequence continues at coordinate 181,931,670 of CM031239.1, read as the reverse complement.
TTTATTTTAATTTTGTGTGTCTTATTTTTTGTGCATGTATTTAATTATTGGGAAAATTTAGTCACTTTATTAGCACTTGTTAATGTGTCTTAATTAGCTAATTTAACTTAAATTTTAAACTAAAAGAAAGAGGTGACATTTGGGTAATAAATAGAGTAGATAGTCCTTGATTTGTGCTTGATGTGGAATGAATTAATTACATTTAGGTGGTGTGTACTCTTCCTTTCTTCCCAAACTCGAATTTTGCCTTATAGGCCACTTTTTGAGACTTGTGGGACAAGTTAACCTTGTCCCTCACATCTCAAACTCTTCTACCAACCATACTTATGAAGTATGGGGCTTATTTTGACCATTTTAATGCATTTGTTGAATGTAAAAGGGTAAATAATTGCACTTTTCTACTTACCACATTTAATTTGTCCTTGATAAGCATGGAGTGCATGTTGGAGTGTCATGTGTGCATGTCATAAGTCTTACATGTTCATTTATTGCATTGGGTTTGGTGTGTTGACTTGTGAGTTAGAATGGAGGGATGATGAAGTGGAATCCTACATGGAGCCACCTCATCATCCTCACCTCCCTTTTTCTATTTATTGAAGGAATTGGAGTTACTTGTCTTATTTTCTTCTCTTGCACTTTTGAAATTTGGTCTTGAGTTGTATGCTTGGATCCTTTTGGAGTTGCATTTTGGATTGTGCTTGGTTTGAAGGTGTTGAAAGCTTGTTGGAGTGAATATTTTTGGAAGCTTGATGGAGAGGTAGGATCTCCACTTGTTGTCATTATTTTATTTATGCATTTAGATGTAAAATTTGTGCTTGTTTGAATATTATATGAGTGTTGTGAATGTGATTTATTGGGGTTGGGTAGCTTGCCTTAAGAAGGGTGTGGGAGATGGAAGTATGAGACCATTGGGGAGGGAAAAGGGAGTTATGAGGCATGCATTTTGGAGGGAGTGTGATTAGGATTTCCACCTATGGGGAGTGAAAAGGAAAACATGGACATATTTTTGCATATTTGCAAGGGGAGAGATAAGGATGTATTTGATTGTTTTGTATTGTGCACATGGAGGCTTTTGGGTGGAACTCCTACTTCACTTGGGAGGCAAAAGGAGGTGGTTCCCATATTCCTTGCTCCTTTTGGCTTGATGTCAAGCCTATGTGTTGTTGGGAAAGTTGTAAATATTGTTGAGTATGTCCATTTGAATGTGTTGTATGTTTTGTGGAAGCCATTTTTGTAAAGGTTGTCAAAGTTGCATTATACTCCCCATTGTTCTTTGGTTGGGGCTCGGGGCCAATAAGGAGGATGGATTCTCCTCTTATTGGATTATAGGTTGGGCAGAGAGTGTCACCTATTATCCTTTTATTTGTATTATGATTCAAGATTTGAAGAGTTGAAGAGGTGCAAGATTGAAGCTATGAAGTTGGGAGAAGACATTGAAATGAAGATTTGTGTTTGAACCTTTGGAAGAATCTCTATGTTTTAATTTGACCATATTGTTCCCACTTAGAGTGGAAGTTTGTAAATCTTGTATTATCAAAAGAAGGCTTTGTATATTTCATTTATTCAAATTTTTAATGTTATAGTGAAAGGAGAAAGCTTAAGTTGTATAGTTTGTTGGAAATGAAACTCTCCAAATTTTGGATGCTATTCAAAGTTAATATGTATTTTTGGAAAAGAATGATGTTATTGTAAAGAAAGAGTTTGTTGAGTTCTTTTGTTGTTTTGTTGACAAGTTTGAAATTTAAAAAGGAATGATTTGAGTTAATTTTATAATCAAACTTTACATTTTGTTGTAATGGTATTGGCTCAACTATCTCACAAATTTAAATGTATATAATTTTATATAAATTGCATATGCCTTATATTTTGTTATACAAACGAACTTGGGTTGGAAAGGTTGTTTAAAATAAATTAAAACAAATTTTTTTATACAATTTTGAATATATACAATTATATAGGTTTAGAGATTAGCTTAATTGCTAGTTCAACCACAAGATTTAAACATTTAATAAAATATTCATTATATATATATATATATATATATATATATATATATATATATATTACTAAGCAAATTTAAGGGTTACTGATTTAATTGTGAACCGACCACATTTTATAATGTCACATAGTTTATACTAGCAATCGCATGTGTACAATGCAATGTGAATGCCAAATAGTATATGTTATTTGATTTAGAGGGATAGTTATTACTTTTGTAGTTGATGTTGATAATGGGTGTGATTGCTTTTGTAAGTGTAGGAATATAGATGAACCACTTCATTTAAAGGTTCTATCTCTACATTTCAAATTTGTTACAAATTCATACATATACATTTGCATATGTTGAATGTATTCATGTTTAATGACTAGTATATCATTGGACCAAGAGCCGATTATGCAGTTGAAGATTCAATTGTTTAAAGTGATTTCCATTACAATGATTTTCAGGTAGGTAAAATAGTTACTGTCAATTTTTAACAAAACAAGTCGTTACAAAAGATACCATCTTAAACAGTTAGTGAATCAATACGATACACATGGCATACATCATGATGAAATAATGTTTTGTATATTGCTGCATGGAGGAATTGAGAATATGGCATATCGGCTCTTTAATCGTTGGAGTCATTGGTATCACACTGAAGGAAAGAGGTAAGTCTGGTCCTAATCTCTAATAAAAGGGTGTTAGATTAGGCCTCACATAAACATGGGCCCAACAACTCTTAAGAGCTTGAGTCAATGAAAAATGGAGACCCACTGGTTCTATAGAGATACTCATGATGTAGTATTCTCTTCTAAACAAAAAAGGGATCATATCTTCCTAGGGGAACCATGCTTTATGAGGAAATCAGGGCTCTTCATGACTATAAAAGTTTGTAATGCATTTCCTATGATTGATAATTATGTGATGTAGGGTTAGATGAAGACCTAGTTCAGAGGGTGTTCCAAGTAAGTTACAGAAACCTAGATGCTATAAATGAAAAATGTGATGAGCCAAAAAAAACACAGGCATATGTAGCAAAAATTTATATTGTTTTGAAAAACTTGGGAAAAGCTCTAGAAAATAGAACAACAAATATGGTGGCTCTGGATTAATCACAAGTTTTCCGGAAGTAAAGCTACAATGTGATGTACTACCATTCCATTCATCTCTGCTAGGGAAAAGCGTGCTTCTTTAACCTTTACCAAGGCTCCATCTTTTAATGGTGAATAACTCAATCACTGAACTTCTCACAAATTCATGCCTATGACTGCATACACTATTAATGTTCACAATTACTAGACCATTACAAGGTAGATGTTGCATGTATGTTATGCAACATTATATACACTGATTTTGCACCATTAAATCTGGAAACCATGATGGCAACCCTTGGCTCTTTCTATTATTGACATTGAGAAATTAAAAGATTTGGAAACTGTAAACAAACATAGGGAAGATAGAGGCGGATCTGACCAGGAAAAGATGGTATGCCTGAATGCAGTTGAGATTAAAAAATCTACTAAAACGATTGAAAACCCTATATCTGTCAAGTGTGTGTGTGAGAGAGACAGAGATTGAGATGTCACTTTATAGATTATTCAAGTTTGAAAATGGACTAGAACTTCACCAACCTCATAATTTTGATGGATGGCATTATTATAGTACATGCATTGGAACGCAGAACCTAAAGAGGTAATTCAATACCGCAAATGGTGTGCACTAACATAGGGGTGATAATTAGCCTACCTGTATCACCTCCAATGACATGCCTCTGCTCTATCAATTGGTTTTCAAAGTTTAAACCTTTCCCTTTGACATCTGATGAGTCATTGTTTGCTTTATCAAGTTGCTTTGATAATCCGGTCTTTTTGTTTTCAGGTTCTGTAAAGTTGTATTCTTGATCAAGAGTAGGGAAATTAGAATGGTGAGAGGAATTGGATTCCTCCTCCAGGTAGCCCCTTTCCCATGTGGGCCTGTGGTAAGCAACATTACTATCTCTTGAAAGTTGTTGCTGATCCTAGATGAACATAAGCCTTGCTAGATTTCTTGCGGTCATCAGTTCGATTCAGCTTGTCTGCATGTACATCACTAGAAAAGCTTGCAGTTGAACAATTATCAGGCAATATTAGCTCATCTTTCTGGTGTCCAAGGCCTGGGTAATTTGGACTATGAAAAGAATAATTTTCCATGCTATTAGGCCTCCCAAATCCTTGACGAAATCCATACATGTGAGATCCAAGCATCGATGTAAGCCCATGGCAATGTTCTCTTCTGGAACTTCCAGGCTTCAAAGGATTGGCTTTTACATTTTGAAATGTTTCAGGCTTCCCTATTGTTTGCTGATTTATAAAACAATGATTGCTATAATTCTCGGCTACCTGCATCTGTTTGAAAATTGTATAGTGGGATGGTGAATCACTTGGTGTGACATACTGTCCAAAGCCACGCGAACCAGTTGTGGCGTTAACATTGTGAAATGCATTGGCAGAAGGCGGCGTTTGACCGCCTTTCACACCCAATTCTACCCATCTTTTGATTATCACTGATGACATGTTTTCCAGATGAGGGCACAATTTCCTTGCAAAATCCTGAATTATTCCACATCTTCTCTCCAGGGCACTGCCACTGAAATTGGGTTAACTTCTATTTATCAAACCTTGGTGTATCAGAGTCAGTGCCCAAGGCGAGGTTGGAATCGGGATTGGGATTGGGATGTTTGTTTATGTAATCAATCATCATTGGCTTGTTGTGAGACACATAAGTAGAGGCAACTTCAGAATCGAATAACCCACCTCTGTATTCTTCCCCGTCTTCTTCTTCACTGTAGGGTTTGATCATCAATCTTCTGCTCCATGTTGTTGCAGAGGGGTTCTGTTCGGTGGCCACCTCTTTCCCTCTTTCCCTCTTTGCCTATTTGATTCTCTTTTAAACCCTCCTTCCAAACATCATCTGCTGAAAAATTGGACAAGGAATCTAGCTCATGTAGTGAAGCGAATCGCATGCGCTGCAACTCAGATTCATTAACCTCAACATGGCCCTCATAAATAAGGCAACATGATTCATCCAACCCTGGCACAGGCTTCAAACCGTGAAATTTTATCTTCCTAGAAAATGAAAAGATATTTTTAATCCAGGAAAACCTACCTTTCCTTTTCGATGATCTAACATCGGTGGCCCACAGGTGTCGACTACCGGTGATGGAGACGGCCTTGAACTTGCAGATCTGTGCAGCGCCGAAAATCCATCAAATTCGGAAGGCCAAGCTTCTCAGAGCCTGTTGGAGCTTTGCAACACTGATCAATTACACAAATCACTCCTAATCGAAAAAGCAACTGTTAAAAATAGCCAAAAAAAGTGAAAATGTACAAACGGCCGTCAAAGTTAAATGCCCTGAAAAAACGTCTAAAAGGTTGTCAAATTTAACATAGTCGTGGAAACATCCAGAAGTGCCTTTCCCATAGGGGGAACTCCTTCGGCGTAATAATAAAAAAGGGGTTGAAATTTGTGTATTGGGTCGAATGGCCAATGTTTTGAGTTTATATAAATTAAAACTTAGTAAAGGGCGCCCCACCCCAATGCTATTCTATTAATATAAAATATATGGGGTAGGCGGTGCCCCCCCCCAATACATTAAACCCTATCTTCTAGCAGATCGCGACTATTATTCAAACTTACACATTAGCTTTTGAGTCGATCGACCCACAATATGTGTGTGTGTGTGTATGTATCAGAAAATCGATTTCTTTTAATATGGAATAAAAATATAGATATATTGATATATATATATATATATATATATATATATATATATATATATATATATATATGTGCACACATATACATAAATACGCATTACCTAGTTTCATATATATCCATCCAAAATTGGTATATATATAATTTATATACACCCAACCTGCAAGAGAAAAATACCAAATAACATAAATACATTAGGGAAAATAATACCCACAAAGGACATGGGTAGATCCCTCATTTTAACACAAATACAAAAAAAGGAGTTTGTAAACTCTCCCAATGGCTCTAATGGCCTCCATGATTTCTCCTCTTCCTCTTCCTCGAACCGTAAAAACAAAATGAAATGGGTTAGGGAAAAATGAGAATAAAAAGCAAACTTAAGGATTTTAGGGCATTTTGGAAAACCTAAAATCTAAGGGTCAATATCAATCTAATCTTATGGTGGAGAATCAATCCTACAATTTTAAGTTGTGGCATTTTGTGGGAATGAAATTAAATTAAAAAGGGTATGAGTAATTGGTTGAATGGGGCCACTTAGTGGCTAGACCAAGTTGTTAAACTTTTGTGGTAGGAAATAAATTAAACATTGTGCATAGTAATTAAATAATGAACTAAAAGGGGTTTATAAATAAATATTGGTAAGGGTATAATTTTATAACCTAATGGGACATGACTATTAAATATTTGAAAAATACCCTAATTAAGTTACAGAACTAAATGGGAGACTTTTAAACCATAAATTATTTACGGAAATAAATTAATAATATTTAATTATTAACTTAATTTTGACTTCTTCAAGATTGTCTATAAATATTTAATAAGGAAAATTAATTAAATTGTGAATAATGTTTACCCTTGAACTTCTAAACAAAAAAAAATTACCAATTTTTTTCCTAATAAATTAGTTGGTTTTGTTATGGTTTTGAACGTCGAAAATTGTGGGTGTTACACTTGGTATTAGAGTCATGGGTTCAACACTTGGACCTTGGGCCAACACGAAACACAACAAGTAAACCTAACACAACCTACACCTAAAACACATAACATTGCATGATATTTTAAAATGTAGAAAACTGAAACAAAACCTAGATGATGATAAACTAACTCCCATCTTGGTTTTGTGTATAAAAGTGCTAACAGATGAGGAGATATTTCGTGTGGAGTTAGATATACCACCCCTAGAGCAGGTAGTTGTCATTATATTGTTGCAGATCCTACATACATTACAGGATGTCAATGCAGCTAAATGAGGTGGAGTAGTAAGGGATGATCTAGTCGGTATAATAGAGAGCTATCGGTGAGAGGCTCGTATCCCTTCATGACACAGTGAGGAGTATAGGGCAGAGAACTCCCATGAGGAGTTGGTTAGATGAGATTCACCTCAAAGGGGACATGGAGAGAGGGCTACAAGGCACAGAGATAGGTCTAGGAGCCCTAGGCCGAGGAATGATCATGCGGATAGACCTAGATGCAGGAAATTGACAATGACAGATCATATCGAGAGAGATATCAAGCTCCACCCACCCCATTTTTCTAGAGACACATGAGGATTTGAGGCTGAGGCATGGATGGTTAGCTTGAACGAATGCTTCAAGCTATGTCTGTGTACCAACAACATGGAAGCTCGTGTTGCCATCCACCTTCTAAGAGACGGAGCCATAGTTTGGTGAAAAATTGAGGAACATAAGCTCCATGTGGATTTATAGATGGTTACTTGGGAGATCTTTGAGGAGTGGTTCAGGATTAGATACATATCCAGGAGGTTTATCTTGTAGCGGATTGATGAGTTTTATGATATGTGACATACTTCCATAACAATAGCTGAGTATGAGAGTCAATTTTTGGACTTATTACGGTATGTTGAGTACATGCAGGTGAGAAGGTTTGGGTATACGGGTTTATCGGGGGCTTGAACTTAGATTTGGGAGGGGCATTACATATGCATTGTCCACAAACTTTAGCAGAGGCCGTTGAGAAGGCCTACATTACAAAGGAAAACAGGGGAAGACTCATTAGGCCGAGAGAGATAGAGTGAGGAGTCATATTTAGTAGATGTAAGATAGTAGTGGAGGGGGTTAACTCCTCCTCCTCGTGGCAGGCATGGTTCAACACAGTCCTCTTTCAGGCTGCCACAATAGGTACAACAACAACAAAAACAAACTCAACCACCTTTTAGGCCTTCACAATGCTAGGATGCACAGAGAGGGAGCAATATGGGGTCTCCACTTGGGGATCCAATAGGCATCTTGAGCTCGGTCAACAAGAGTACGTCCACCAAAACACCCACAAAGGTCTATGATAGGGTCATCAAGATCTACAACACGGACTACTGGGGCACCAAGAGGAGTATCTGTTCATTGGAGGACCAAGTAGTTGATTTGGGTGAGGTGTACATGGACATCACTTGAGAGAGTGTCCATAGAGCCCTATTAATCATGGTAAGACACCTATTTCAGAGCCTACAATTAGTGATATGTGACGTAGCCATCAGATTTATGCAGTGGTCGAGAACTGCCAGGAAGAGCATCAAGGTACAATGATTGAAACTATAGGTAGTATTGGTGGTATCCTTACATCTATATTGTTTGATTCTCGCTCTTCTGATTCATTTATTACACCATCATTAGTAGAGAGATGCAGCAGGCTGGTGAAAGTTAGGCAGGGCCTTATTTAAGATGTTGAGATGGCTTTTGGAGCCAAACTCTCAGTGGATGTTTTAGTTAAGGAGTGTGTAGTGGACCTAAGACCCTTCACCACAACTTTGGATCTTCATATCCTTCCCTTGGGTTCATATGGAGTTATCTTGGGCATGGACTAGTTATCTACACATAGAGCAATAGTAGATTGTTACAACATAGTTATATCTTGTACAGACGATTTGGGAGTTGAGTTGGTGATATTTGGAGTTAGGAGACTGTCTCTATTCGCACCATATCCGTTATGCGGCTGAAGTGGTGTGCGCGACATGGTTGTAAGTTGTATTCCATTAGACTTAATGACTAATCGGAGAATGAGACTCATGGACCGTCACTTGATGATCATCATATTTTGAGGGAGTTTTTAGATGTTTTTCCTAGTGAGTTGTCAAGGTTACCTCCCCACGTGAGATGGACTTTCATATTGATATGTTTCTGGATCGAGCCTATCTCATGCGCGTCGTATAAGATGACCACCCTTGAGCTATGTGAGCTCAAGTTACATTTAGAGGGCCTTCTTGAGAAGGGCCTAATCCATACTAGCGTATCTATTTGGGGTGTACCACGGTGATTTTTGTGAAGGAAAGATCTTTACGTTTGTGTGTGGACTACATATAAGTGAACAAAGTAACGATCAAGAATCATTACCCCCTTCCTCACATAGATGATTTATTTTATTAGATGAATGGGGCTACTGTGTTTTCTAAGATTGATCTTAAATCCGGTTACCATCATCTGAGGATTGCGGAAGAAAATATCCACAAGACAACTTTCCGCATGAGATATGACCAATACAAGTTCACAACGTTGTGTCATTTTGTCGACGAATGCCCCACAATATTCATGAGTTTGATGAATGGTGTTCATGACTTTTCTAGACCATTTTTGTGCTCATGTTCCTAGACGATATTTTGATTTAATCACGCACGTGTGAGGAGAACGAGGAACACCTTTGTCAAGTTCTCCAGTGTCTTCGAGAGCAACAACTTTACGGGAACCTAGAGAAGTGTACATTTTTCTAGACAAAGGTTCAATATTTAGGTCACATTATTTTTGGGGAAGGTATTGTAGTTGATCCTTCTAAGATTAGAGCTATCATGGATTGTCCAGTGCCAACCAATGTGACCGAGGTGCGTAGTTTCATGGGATTGATAGGTTATTATAGGAGGTTTGTTTAGGATTTCTCTCATATTGCGCATCCTATCACTTCCCTAAAGCAAAAAGGGAATAAGTTTGTTTGGTCAAATTGATTTGAGTAGGCCTTCAGGACACTGAAGGAATGCCTTACGACAAAACCTATTCTTATAGTGCCAAATCCTCAGAGGGATTTCTTCGTGTGTACAAATGCTTCTTTGGTAGGATTAGGAGGTGTTTTTATGTAAGATGGCCAAGTAGTAGCTTTTGAATCTCGCAAACTTAAGGATTGTGAGATCAATTATCCGACTCATGACCTTGAGCTTGCGGACAATGGTCCATGCATTGGTGCATTGGTGAAATTTCCTTGTAGGCAATAGGTTTATTCTTAGGACATACTATTTGAGCTTACGACACCTTTTCACGTAGTCCAATCTCAATGCCCATCAACGGTGTTGGATAGAGCTGCTATGTGAGCATGACATGGAGATAGAGCATGTGAAGGGAAAGGAGAATGTGGTTGTAGATGCTTTGAGTCGTCGAAGGCATTTGGTTATGGCTACTTCAATAGGTACATACTTACAGAGCATGATCTTGTGATGCTTCCACATGACAACTTCTACCTTTCAGCTAGAGTAAAGATTGAGTCTCAGAGACCCCTTGAGGGGAATTTTGATGGATTTACATTAGAGTCGATGGACTTCTCAAACACAGAGGTCAGATCTATGTACCTATGGATGGAGGTTTGAGGCATGATATATTGGTAGAGGCTCATCGTGCACCTTATTTAGCCCATCTAGGGTGAAGAAGATGCACACCACATTGAGACAATTATACCATTGGAGAGGACTTCAGAGAGATGTAGCTCATTTTGTGTCTCGATGTTTGGAGTGTCAGAGGGTGAAGGCCGAGCATCAACATCTAGCTGGCCTTCTTTACCCGCATGCTATACCGGAGTGGAAATGGGACACCATTTCCATGGATTTCATTGTGGGGATACCGATGTCGAGATACCACCACGACGCCATCATGGTCACGGTGGATATATTGACGAAAGTGGCTCATTTTTCTTCGACGAAGACCACCTATACAGCTATTGCAGTGGCTCGGGTGTATTTGGATGAAATTGTTAGATCGCACGAGATTCTCGTGAAATATTATTTGTGACCGTGATCCATTGTATGCCTCTCGATTTTAGACTACCATGCAACATGCCCTTGGGACGAACATTAATTTCAGTACAACCTATCACCCAAAGACAAATGGACAGACTGAGCGGGTGAATCAAATTTTAGAGGACATGCTTTAGATGTACGTCATGGATCATTAATCGCATTGGGAGGAGTACTTGTACTTGGTTGAGTTCGCATACAACAAATTTCAGAGTTCTATTGGTATGGCTCCTTTTTAGGCTTTATATGGCAAAGAGTGCAGGACTCCATTGAGTGGGACATGATAGAGGATAGAGTATCTCTTGGGCCAACTTTGTTACAGGACATAGAACAACAAAGTTGTTTTGATTAGTCGTTTGATATAGTCTAATACACACACACACATATCTCGATCCACTATTACGCTTATAAATATAGTATTATATATATGTATTATTATGTATACACACACACACACATATATTGTGAAATCTATTTCTTTTAAAATGGAATATATATATATATATATATATATATATATATATATATATATGGTGTGTGTGTGTGTGTGTGTGTGTGTACACATATTAGGGTTTCATATATCCATCCAAAATGGTATATATACAATGTCTATACACCCAACCCGTAAGAGAAAAATAACAAATAACATAAATACATTAGGGCAAATAATACCCACAAAAGAAATGGGTAGATCCCTCATTTTAAAACAAATACAAAAAAAGGAGTTTGTAAACCCTCCCAATGGCTCTAATGGCCTCCATGATTTCTCCCCTTCCTCTTCCTCCAAACCCTGTAAAAACAAAATGAAATGGGTTAGGGAAAAATGAGAATAAAAAGCAAACTTAAGGATTTTTAGGGCATTTTGGGAAACCTAAGATCTAAGGGTCAATATCAATCTAATATTATGGTGGAGAATGAATCCTACAATTTTAAGTTGTGGCATTTTGTGGGAATGGAATTAAATTAAAAGGGTATGGGTAATTGGTTGAATGGGGCCACTTAGTGGCTAGGTGGCTAGGCCAAGTTGTTAAACTTTTGTGGTAGTAAATAAATTAAACATTGTGCATGGTAATTAAATAATGAACTAAAAGGGGTTTTTAAATAAATATTGGTAAGGGTATAGTTTTATAACCTAATGGGACATGACTATTAAATATTTGAAAAATGCCCTAATTAAGTGATTGAACTAAATGGGATACTTTTAAACTGTAAATTATTTTGGGAAATAAATTAATAATATTTAATTATTAATTTAATTTCGACTTCCTCAAGTTTTTCTAGAAATATTTAATTAGGAAAATTAATTAAATTGTGAATAACGTTTACCCTTGCAACTTCTACACAAAAAAATTACCAATTTTTTTCCCTAATAAATTAGTAGGTTTTATTATGGTTTTGAACGTTGAAAATTATGGGCGTTACACTTGATCCATGGGAGGTTGAGTTTTTCTAACGTTATCTTGTACCAAGTTGTAGATTCCTTTAGCATTGTGCTTACTCATGTGTCTTTCACCATATAAGGTTTCTTGTGCTCGTGGAAGTATGCATGTTATTATAGTTAAGGGTGTAATGCCCCTTTGGGACATGATTGATGTATTGGTGATCAACGTTTGTAGATGGTTACCTTTTATGTTAAGTCTCATGGGATGGGATAATCATTGTAAGTGTATGAGATCATAAGAGAAATAAGAAATTTATGTTTATTCTTTGAAATGTGATCATGTCTACCTTGGAAAACAATAAAGCGGGGTGGCACATCACTTAGTACCTCTAATAAAATCCCAATTTTGTTAAATGTGAGTGATATAAAAAAAGACACATATAAGTGAAACTTGGAGTTATCTTATAACTTAGTTAGGCCTTTTTTTTATTAAAAGTACCTCTAAACTTATCCATGCGAATTTGATCATTCGAGAACATAATCTCTTATCTAGAAAATGAAATTTATGACGTATAGCTATTAGAAACGACTATATCCTATTATTTTATCATAGCAACAACAAGAGTCAATTGATAATAATGGTATAGCTTTGATACCAAATGATAGAATAGAATAAGATTGCAATGACCAAAGAGGGACGGAAGCCTCACAAATATTATTGATCATGAAATCAGATTACATAACAATGCAAGAGCTGTAATATTTATAGATATTAGACAGCCTCATGTGGATAGACATGACACCCTAGCAGACACCAACTACGAGATGATAAGACCCATCTCACATGCACATGTAATTACTACTAATACCAATATTGAATGTTATCCAACATAACAATATTGAATGCAAGTCACTAGACTAGAGTGCACATGTTGCACATTATTAAATAAAAGACAATGCAATAAATATGCCTATGCTAAATTATGCTAACATTCCCCCCCTTAATTTTGCATTGTTTCCAATGAAGTGGAGAGGAACTCTCTCGGGACAAAGGTGAATTTGTCACGTGCAAGTGACTTAGTGAAAACATCTCCTTCGTCTAGCCATTTGTAGGGAGTAACTCGGAGTCAGTGTATGTTGTGCTTCAAGACATGCTCGCGTATGAAATGAACCTGTACTTCAAGATGCTTGGTTCTCTCATGAAATACTGGATTACGAACAAGCTTCAGAACTCCTTCATTATCAACATATACTGGAGTAGATTGTTGTGGTAGACCAATTCCTTCCAAAGATTCGCGTAGCCATATTGCTTCACATGCCTTCACTGCAGCTCGATACTCTGCTTCTGTAGAAGAGCGAGAAACAAAGTTTTGTTTCTTGCTTCCCCATGATATCGGTCCAGATCCCATAAAGAAGATGAAGCCTGATGTTGACTTCCTATCATCCATGTTTCTTGCATGATCTGAATCTGAATATCCAATCAAGAAGAAGTTATCGTTCTTCTTGTATCCTAGACCAAGGTCAACTGTACCCTTTAGATATCTCAGTATTCTCTTTGCTGCTTTCCAATGACATATTTTTGGTTCTTGCATGAAGCGTGATAAATAGCTGACTATAAAGCTGATATCTGGTCTAGTATATATCAGGTAAATGAGACTCCGATCAACTGCCGATAGAGAGTTGCATTCACCGGTGGTGATGGATCGGAACGAGATAACTGAAGTCTCACTTCCATAGGTGTAGCAATAGGAGTGCAGTCCATCATCCTGAATTTCTCAAGCGTTGTCTTGGTGTATTTAAACTGTGACACAAAGATATGATTCTCTTTTTGCCATACTTCCAACCCAAGACAATAGTGCATGAGCCCGAGATCTGTCATGTCGAACGATCAATTAAAATCCTTCTTTGTTGCATCGATCATCTTCACAGAACTACCTGTAATGACTAGATCGTCGACATAAACAACCACAATGACAATCTCCCCCTTGCTTTTTGAGGTAGAGATTGGGGTCATAAGGATTCCTTTCAAATCCATGACTTATGAGATGCTCATCAATTTTGATGTACCATGCCCGGGGTGCCTGTTTTAGGCCATATAGAGATTTTATGAGTCTGCATACCATCATCTCTTTTCTTGGTATTACATAACCCTCTGGCTGAGTCATATAGACTTCTTCTTGCAAATCTCCATTAAGAAAGGAACTTTTCACATCCATTTGGTGGACTTTCCAACCAAATTGTGCAGCTAGAGAAAAGATCATCCTGATTGTCTTGATCTTGGCTGTGGGAGCAAATGTCTCCTCATAATCAATGCCTTCTTGTTATGCATACCCCTTTTCTACAAGCCTTGCTTTATACTTGTCAATAGTCCCATCTGATTTGTACTTAGTCTTGAATATCCATCTGCATCCAATGGGTTTCTTCCTGGTGGAAGGTCGACAAGTTGCCATGTGTTGTTCTTCATCACTGACTGATACTCTGAATCCATGGCATATTTCCAAGATTTTGATTGTAGGGCTTCCTGAACTATAGATGGCTCAACTATTTCAACAACTCTACTCATTAGGGCATAATTGACCTCTTCACGAGCTTGACTGCGAGTTTGAGGTCCAGGATTAGATGATGTGCTAGGTGCTTCATCCAAATTTGCATCTCTTATTAATTGGGTATACCATTTAGGTAACTTCTTAGTTGTTTCATTGGCTTGTGGTGGATCCAAGTTTTCACCATCATCCAATTCATCACTGTCATCTTCAGTGGGAACATCAAATTTTGTCTTCACAAGAGGTGTATTTTGCATGTTTGTTGAGTCGTTGAGTGGAGCATCTGCTTGTTTCTTCTCAAAGAACTCAACATCCCTACTTGTGTATACTTTCTTTGCTTTCGGATCCCATAATCTGTACCCAAGTGCTTCTTCACTATATCCAATGAATATCAGTTTCTCAGCTTTCATATCCAACTTGTTCCTATTCTTCTTGGGTATGTGCATGCTAGCTTTACACCCAAATACTCTTAGGTGTGCAATTGATGGTTTCCGATTTGACCATGCTTCTTGAGGTGTCACTCCTTCAAGAGCTACTGTGGGTACTCTGTTCAACAAATAGACTGCATTCTTGCAGCTTCTGCCCAAAATGTCTTTGTTAAACCTGAGTCATCAATCATACATCTCACCATTTCCATGATAGTACAATTCCTTCTCTCAACTATACCATTTTTTTGTGGTGTGTGAGTAGGAGGCATTTGTTGACGAATCCCATGAGCTTCCAGGTAAGTCTTGAACTCATTGCTTGTGAATTCCCCCCCTCGATCTGAGCGGAGAGTTTTGATCTTGCGACCAACTTCATTCTCAATAAGTGCTTTGAACTTCTGAAATGTCTCAAAGGCTTGACTCTTGTTTCTTAGACAATATATCCACATCTTTCTTGAGTAGTCATCAACACAAAGCATGAAGTATTGACATCCATAATGACTTGGTTGCATGGGCCCGCAAAGATCAGTGTGCACCAAATCAAGCTTTCCCTTAGCTCTATATGTGTTCTTCTGGAAGGGTACTCTGTGTTGCTTTCTAGCTAGGCAATTGTGACACTTTTCAGTGTTGTGCTTGAGTGTAGGCAATCCTTTCACCATGTTTCCATTTTGAAGTGTTTGGAGATAGCCAAAACTGATGTGACCATATCTACGATGCCATAGTTCTGCAGATTGTGTGTCTTTGGCCACTAGAGCTTGATCATCCTTGTGGACAAAATCAAGTTGGAACATGCGTCCCACATTGGAGCCTCTTGCTACAATCTTGGAACCTCATGACTTATCTCTTATCAAGCACAATTTTTCTCCATTATTACTGTGAAAATCCAACTTCAAGTTGTGATCAAGGAGTTGACTAATTGATAGCAAATTCTTGGTCAACCTAGGGACATACAATACATCTGTGATTTTACAGTCATGCTTTCCAAGAGGTAGTGAAATGTTTCCAATCCCCTTGACACTGTATGATGAGTCATCACCTAATGACACATGGTTCTTGTTAGGTGAGTCACGTAGTGTGTAGAACCAATCCTTGCGTCTAGTCATGTGTCGAGTTGCACCCGAGTCAACATACCAGATATCTTGTGTGGACTTGGTTTCTTCATCAAATTGAGTAGAATACATGTGGTGTCCTTCATCTGAATCATCCTCATGTTCAGAAATGTACCCTTGTTGTTTGGGTTTTCTTTTCCAATTACCATTTTTCTGCCCTTGATTGTTGTTGTTGTTGGACTTCCCTTTATTTGAATTATTGTTACCATGTTGGTTATTGGGTTTTAAATTGCTTGATGAACCCTTTTTATAGGAATTGTACCAACAATCTTTGATGTCATGTCCCCCTCTATTGTAAATGGGACACTTCTTGGTGTTGTCTCGTTGACTTTGGTTTTGTTGGGACTTCTTGTGATTGGACTGAAATTTCCCCTTTCCTTTATGATTGGAAGATAGTGCTTGCTCATCTTCATGATCTTTGTTGTTCATTGCCTCTTCTTGTTGGAGTAGATTGACCAACTTCTCAAAGGTGATTGTGTGTTCACTCATATTGATAGTTGTCACAAAGATTCTATAGGAAGGAGGAAGTGCTCACAACACAATTGGTACGAGGTCTTCATCACTTATCTCTTTTCCCAATGCCAATAGAGATGCCCTCAAAGTAGCAACTCGTCTCAAAAAAACTTCAACCTTCTCATTGTGTTTGAACTTGAGAGTATGCAGTTGTGATAGTAGGTTGAGGATGGCATTCTTGTTCTTTACCTCATAGATTGTGCTCAACTTATCCCATGCATCCTTGGCTGATGTGGCATCTCTAATGTGGGGTTGCACATCGTCTGTTACGCTAAACAAGATGATCAACTTGGCCTTTTGATTGGCCCTGTCAAATTGAACTTGTTGTCTTCCATCATTAAGTGATCTTGTTGTTTGTCCATCTACAACCTGTCCATAGGTCTTCAAACTCAAGTAACACCTTGATCTTCGGTTTCCATGTAAAGCATAGTTATCTCCTCTAAGCAGTTGTGAATCAGGCAAGAAGAACTTTGGTGCATGTGCACCCATTTATGTAATATGAATTTCTAAAACTCGAATTTTTGACAAAGGGTAAGGCTCTTATCACTCCAGGTTTATGGTCTCCCTCTCAATATACCATCAGGACCGATATACCAAACCTTTCTATATACGCTCCCTTCCAATATACTCATCGGTACGTGGAAGAAGATCACCCTTTCAATATACCCATCAGTATGGAAAGAGGTGTTAACGCACGTGAAAGAATTTAGTACGTGGTACTTAGACAGTACGAAGAGGGGTTTGTGCAAGCACAAACGGATGGGAGGGCTCAAATGTGTGTGTATTGTGTCCTTATTACTCCCCGTCGATTTTATAGGGTCGATACCCAGACGATGTTTAGGCAGCTGTGTTAGGCGTTAAGTGCAGTAGTAGTCGCGATGGCATCACTGTAAGCGCTTCCCAGAGGCACCATATATACCGAACGCTGCTATGAGATCAAAGATCTCGTGTGATAGAACCAAACATAAAATAAAAAAATTGTACTTTTTTTTTTTTATTTTTATTTTTTTCACTTTATGCACCAAAATTAGTACAAAATGCTCCAAAAGTACATCAAAATGAAGTTTTTGTGTCCACCCCTCTTTACAAAAAAGGGTCTAGAATCACAAAATACACAATTTAGGCCAAAAATATTTTTACCCCCAATAGGTATTTTTCCGCTAAATTTAGCGGTGACTCTAAATGTGTTTGGTGAGCTTCTAAATTTAGAAATCTCCCAAAATTTAGTAATTTCTCCAAATTTTCTAAAAAAAATAATTTAATAAAAAATATGGAGAGAGTGGGAATTGAACCGCTGACCTGTTTGTTCCCAAGATCCAAACAAACAATCTGAATATTATTTTCACCTTTTCTCACAAACCGTGATCTGAGTTTTTTTAAAATTTTGACAGCAGTATCATACAATATTTTTCTTGAAACCCACAAAATTTCAGAAGAATTGGAATTTTAGTTTTGAGATCTTACCAAATTACCAGCTAGATCTGATTTTTTTAGAAAAAAATGATCCGACTTGTACAGACTTTTTCTCATATGTAGATGCCGAATCTGAAGATGATGTAAACTAAAAAGTTGTGCACCTCCTTCTTATATTTCTAGCAAAAAAATGGTACATCAATTCAACACTGTATGAAAAAGTTATGTCCTTTTTTCTAAGAGCTATCTCTTTAGAATTTTGTTGTGGACTGCTTCAACCTTTACTCTCGAATTCTTCACACCTCCACTTTTAGATCTGATTTTTTTTTTTTTTTTTTTTTTCTAGATCTGATATTTTTTTTTCTTTAGATTTGTAATTTTTTTCAAGATCTCTCTCCTTTTTTTTTTAAAGTTTTTTTTTTTTTCACAAATCTTTTTTTTTTTTTTTTTTTAGATCTGCAATTTTTTTCAAGATCTTTCTCTTTTTTTTAAAGATTTCCAAATCTGAAATATTCCACCAATATGTTAGATCAATTGGCTATACCAATGACTAATAAAAATTTTTACCTTCCAAATAAGTGGATAGGTCAAATTTTAGTTGAGGGATGCTTGGAAGGAATGGAGGTTATGGGATGCTTCAATGGCTCTCCTTTGATGCAGATCTTCTTCTCCAATGGATCCTCTCCAATAGTGCTCCTCTTCAACCTTGCTTGGATAGAACCTGCTCTGATACCAAATGATAATAATGGTATAGCTTTGATACCAAATGATAGAATAGAATAAGATTGCAATGACCAAAGAGGGACGGAAGCCTCACAAATATTATTGATCATGAAATCAGATTACATAACAATGCAAGAGCTATAATATTTATAGATATTAGACAACCTCATGTGGATAGACATGACACCCTAGTAGACACCAACTACGAGATGATAAGACCCATCTCACATGCACATGTAATTACTACTAATACCAATATTGAATGCTATCCAACATAATAATATTGAATGCAAGTCACTAAACTAGAGTGCACATGTTGCACATTATTAAATAAAAGACAATGCAATAAAATGTAATAAATATGCCTATGCTAAATTATGCTAACATCAATTATGAATGAATTTGTTATTAACCTTTATAATTAAATTTGTATTGTTGAGGTGATGGTTTTGAAATAAAATAAAACTTGGAGGTTTGTGAGATAAAGGTGTTCGAACCACTCCAAAATTGAATTTTAGTTGGATGTAGAGTCCTTGAGTGAAAATTGAAGTAAATTAAAACATGTGGCCCCCTTTCTTATGCTATTGGTGTTTAAACCTTTACAACTATGTATATCTAAATTTTTTCCCTAAGATGTTTTCCTTTTGAGTAAACATAATATGGAATCATTTTCCTTTAAACCAATGTTAACTCTTTTTGTGTGATTAAGTGTACTTGTTATAAGTTAAATATGGATCAAAATAAATAATATGTATAATTGTGAATGAGATTACATGCTCCCATGATAAATGGTTTGAGACCTATAAGGTTAAATAATGGAGTGTAAATGGTAGCTATGAGGGAAACATTTTAAACTAAGTATTAAATGAAATAAGAGGATTGCGGTCTAGAGGAAAAAGGAAAATGTATGTTTTCATGCTATGTGCTCTTAAAAATTTAAGGATGATAATGGAATATGAATAAAACAAATATTTAACCATGAAAAATGTGATAATGTTGAAGGTGCTTACGTGTGATGTTCATGTTGTGGTTAGGTCGTGGTTTCATACTTGCTTGTTTATATGAGTGTGGCGTTAGTTGCATCTTGTGTCATTTTTCTAATTACATGTCATTCATGTTGGTGTAAATGTTGCATGTAGTGTTGAAAATATCTTGTGAGTCTTTATGGTGTTGCATGGTTGTGTCCGTAAAGTGAAAGTCAAAAATATATCTTGGTATATTTGGTCTTGTGTTTAGATCCCATAAGGGTAGGCACTACAAAAATGGAAAATAAATGTTAAGGGCTTGATTCAAGGAATAATGACCCAATCTAATTTTGTCGATTAGATGGATGAACATAAGACTTATGAACTAAAGGTAAGTCAAAAGAGGATTGTCAATAAACCTTGAAATTTTTGTAGCTTGAATTTTTACATGGGTCAAGTTCAACGAATAGGGTCATTTTGCGACAAACATGTTTGAGGTTGTTGAACCTATATTTTACTAATCTAAAAGTTCTCCAAATTATATGTTCCCCTATCTCTACTCTTGTACAATATGACTCTAAATTCTTGGGATGTGATGTAATACCTCAAAATTGGCTTCTTATTGGCTCAAAAACTAGGAATATAAAAACAACACAGGTGAATAAGCCATATATTAGGTTCAACCATCCTCCCATGCCTTAAAGCATTACATTGTATATCAATGATTAGGCTTATGTCATTCCCCCAATACAACTAAAGTGTTTTTGCTCCACTCATGATCATATATACTCAATCAATGCTACTATAAATTGAGTACTCAACTAGGATGATCCTTCTTTTAGCATAAGAAACTTAGAAAGCGCAACTTGGATTTGGGAGTACTTCAAATTTTAGTATTCAGTTTATGGACCACTCTTGAAAGATTTAGGATGTGTATAAATTTTGTGTACTTATGTCTAAGGTGTTTTCGATCGAATTAACCTTCAGGATATTATTTACATCTAGCTCAACTTAATGAAAACACCCAAATTGAAAAATGTTTTTTTCGTGGAGAAAGTCATGTTTTTGTTTGAACATGTATATAGTTGTCAAACTTGACCATGAGGTGAGCCAACATGGATTTTGAAATAGAGAGACATTTGTATAAGTGATATTGAGTATGTAAAAGTTTGAAACTAGGAGATAAAGTTAACGCATGAAATGATGTATAAATAATTGGAATGGGAAATGTATGGAAAAAGATTTAAATATGTGACATTGATCCAAATGTCTTAAAATATGTCAAAGCTGATATCACCAAGTTTCTCAAACTGAAAATAGGTAGGTGTCTACATCATCACACATGCATTATTTTATTTGACGGATCTATTCGTCATGTCCGGGCTTTAAAAACCTCACTTCAATTTCTAAAATTTGTCGCATATCTTTAAAAAATTGGACTTCTTCCTCCAAACCCTAATAGGGTAGCTAGGCCTACATAATGAATTTGAAAATATTTGTTTTGTGGCATGTGGTACACCAAACAAGAGTATAATTCCTTAATATTCATCGGTGCCCTCGATGATGTATAATATTAAAAACACGCCAAACATAATGCAAAGCCACAATAGTCTAACATGATGGAATGTTATATGAATTTTTCATGCTATGATGAATACTTTATATAAGGAAATAAATGTTTTAGAGACACCACTCCTCTAAATCATCCTTGGTTTTTAATCTTATAGATCCATGTGAAATTAAAATCATTACAACTACTTTTGTATGTGGTTCTAAATTGCAATTTTTTACCTACAATTTTTTTATGGTTTATTTGAATAAATATTAATATGTTTATATTTTCTTAAATTATATATGTATATTTCTTAGAGCATTAAAAAAGTCTATTAAATTACCAACTTATAATTAATTAAATTCTACCGATCATATATAATCAAATTACAAAAAAAAAACGCACTGACCATCAATTTATAACCCACTCTAAATACCTAAATTCAAAACGAGATCCTTTCATCTAATTGAATGTTGAACTACTCCAGTTATTGGGTGTGAACTCTACAATTTCCTACTCACAACAATAACCTTCCCTTTCCTAATTTCTCTCCTTCACCCTCACCACTTTGCATTTTCCTACCTTGTAGCTCGTACAAGCACTTTGCCACGAGTTCGGTGAAGTGTCCTGTGTGATCCCGACCTATTTGGCCACCCCACAATAATAGATAGGAGTAGATTAGTTTACATTAAATAATGGGAGACTACCCATACACAAGAATGAGGGCGTAGCCGTAAGCGTTAGTGAAAATCAACCAATTTGCCATTCGACAAATTATTTCACCAATAGAGCAATAAGGAAGTTAATGCTTATTATTTGAAATGTGATCATGTCTACCTTGGAAAACCATAAAGTGGGGTGGTACCTCACTTAGTACCTCTAAAAACACCTTGATTCTTTTAAATGTGAGCGATATAAAAAGGACACATATAATTGAAACTTGGAGTTATCTTATAACTTAGTTAGGCCTTCCTTTTTGTTGAAATTACTTATAAACTCACCCATGCCATTGGACCATCGCGAGAACATAATCTCTTATCTAGAAAATGAAACTCATGACGTATAACTATTAGAAATGACTCTAGCCTATTATTGTATTATAACAACAATAAGATTCAATTGTCAATGAATTTTTTATTTACATTTAGAATTTAATTTGTATTCTTAAGGTGTCATTTTTGAAAGAAATTAAAACTTGGAGGTTTGTGAGATAAAGGCATTCGAACCAATCCAAAATTGACTTTTAGTTTGATGAAAAGTCCTTAAGTGAAAATTGAAGTAAATTAAAACATTTGACCCTTTCTTATGCTATTGGTGTTTAAAACTTTAGCCAACTACATCTATCTAAAATTTTTCCCTAATATGTTGCCCTTTTGAGTAAACAAAATATGGAATCCTTTTCCTTTAAACCAATGTTTTTTCGCGTGATTAAGTTTACTTATTATATGTCAAATATGGAATGAAATAAATAATATGTATCGTTATGAATGAGATTACATGCTCCCATGATAAAGGGTTTCGATGCCCATAAGGTTAAATAAGGGAGTTTAAAGGGTAGCTAGGAGGGAAACATCTTAAACTAAGTGTTAAATGAAATAAGAGGAATGTGTTCTAGAGCAGAAAGGAAAATGTATGTTTTCATGATATATGATCTTCAAACTTTAAACATAAGAATGGAATATGAATTCAACAAATATTTAACCATGAAAATTGTGATATTGTGGAAGGTTCATACGTGTGATGTTCATGTTGTGGTTAGGTCGTGGTTTCATACTTTCTCCTTTATATGAGTGTGGTGTTGGTTGCATCTTGTGTCATCTTGCTAATTTCATGTCCTCCATGTTGGTGTAAATGTTACATGTAGTGTTGAACAATATATTGTGAGTCTTTATGGTGTTGCATAGTTGTGTCAGTAAAGTTAAAGTCAAAAAATATATCCTGGTATGTTTGGTCTTGTGTTTGGGTCCCACTGAGGGTAGGCACTACAAAAACGGAAAATAAATGTTAAGGGCTTGAGTCATAGTGAGATGGATGCACATGGGACTTAGGAACTAAAAGTAGGTTCGAGAAGAGGATCGTCAATAAACCTTGAAAGTTTTGTAGCTTGAAACTTTGCATGAGTTAGGTTGATGAAAAGAGTCATTTTGCGACCAAACATGTTTGAGGTTGTTGAACCTATCTTTCACTAATCTAAAAGTTCTCCAACTTATATGTTCCCCTATCTCTACTCTTGTACAACATGACTCTAAATTCTTGGGATGTGATATAACATCTCAAAATTGGTCTCTTATTGGCATAGATTATGTTCTACCATCCTCGAATGCCTTGTTGCATGAAAGCATTGCACCGTATATCGACGATTAGGCTTATATCATTCCCCCAATACAACTAAAGTTTTTTTCTCCACTCATGATCATATATGCTCAATCAATGCTACTGTAAATTGAGTACACAACTAGGATAATCCTTCTTTTAGCACAAGACACTTAGAAACTGCAACTTGGATTTGGGAGTACTTCAAATTTTAGTATTCGAGTTTATGGACCGCTTTTGAAAGATTTAGGATGTGTATAACCTTTGTGTACTTATCTCCAAGGTGTTTTATGATCGAATTAACCTTTAGGGATATGGTTTACATCTAGGTAAACTTAATGAAAATACCCAAATTGAAAAATGATTGTTTTTGTGGAGAAAGTCATGTTTGTGTTTGAACATGTCTATAGTTGCCAAACTTGATCATTAGGTGAGACAACATGGATTTTGAAATGGAGAGATATTTGTATAAGTGATATTGAGTATGTGAAACTAGGAGATAAAGTTAACGAAGGGGACATATAAATAATTGGAATGGGAAATGTATGGCAAAAGATTTAAATATGTTAGAATGTCCTAAAATATGTCAATATTGATATTGCAAATGCCTCAAATTGAAAATAGGTAGGTTATACATCGTCACACATGCATTATTTGATTTGTGAATCTATTCATTGTCTGGGCTTTAAAAACCTCAATTAAATTTCTAAAATTCGTTGCATGTCTTTGAAAAATTGGTCTTCTTCCTAGAAAGCCTAATAGGGTAGCTAGGTCTACATAATAAATATGAAAAGATTTGTTTTGTGGCATGCGGTACACCAAAGAAGAGTATAATTCCTTAATATTTATCGAGTGCCCTCGACAATATATAATATCAAAAACGTGCCAAACATAATGCAAAGTTGTAATAGTCTAACATGATGGAATGTTATATGACTTTACGTGCTATGATGAATACTTTATAGAAGGAAATAAATGTTTTAGAGATGCCACTCCTCTAAATCAGCCTTGGTTTTTAATCTTATAGATCCATGCCAAATCAAAATTTGTTGACAACTAACTTTTTATGTGGGGTTCTAAATTGCAATTTTTACCTACAATTTTTATGATTTCTTAGAATAAATATTAATGGGTTTTATATTTTCTTAAATTATATATGTCTATTTCTTAGAGTATTAAAAAAGTCTATTAAATTATCAACCTATAATTATTTAAAATTTTACTCATCATATAGAGTCAAAATTACCAAAAAAAAATCCTACAAACCATCAATTTCTAGCCCAATCTAAATGCTTGAATTCAAAATGAAATTTTATATTTTATTTAACTTTCTTTATATATGTTAATTGATTGATATAAATGCACAATATATTTATTACACCGGAGGCGTGGTACCGTGCGATTTAGGTTGTTCGACGTCGTCATCAAGCTTCCCGTGCTTGTCACTCACCTGCTTCCTTCAGCCAGGCATGTCGACAATGGTCTCCTGGTTGAGGAGCTTGTAATGTTTATTCTCCACCTTCTCGCCACCTCTTGTTGCAGCTCTCAGTCGGTGGTTGTATCAGTGACATGGTCTGATGTTGCGGTGACGGGCAGGGTTGTTAAATATGGCATTTGGTATTTTTGGCCAATTTTGTTTCTACCTTCTGTTTTCATGCGGGATTTCACCTGCAGTTTCTTCCTGTTTGCGCTACATGTCTGCCCAGTTTTTGTTGTTTTGGGATTCCTGCTCTCCTGTCGACTTCAAAGGTTTGTCTTCGCCTCTTCTTTTTGTTCCTCCTTTCTGTAAATGCTTGTTTTCTATTCACCATTGTGATGGCTTGAATACGGATAGGGACTGCATCTAATATTTACTGTGTTGATTCTTTGATAAAATAACAAGTTAAAAAAACATTTTCTGGATTCCTCTTACAAAAATAGTTAGGTTTTGAGCTTTAATCCAGCCACGGTTTTGAGCTTTAGGACACCAAAACAAATCGAAAGGAATTTGAGATTCGATTAATTAAAAACATACAACAACATCCCTCATTCATAGTAGTTGTCTTTTTAAGTTGTTTCATCAGTTAGAGGGAATTTAAGATTTCCACACACAAACTATTACATGACACTCTTATACGCATGTATGCCAAATGCGAATGTTTGGTGGATGCTCACCAAATGTTTGACCAAATGAATGAACTACACATCTCCTCATGCAATATCATAATTGCAGCTTGTCAAAGACATGGCCATCCTCGTGAAGCATCGATACTGTTTCACCAAATGCAATCAATAGGTTTGCAACCTGATCTCTTCACCTTTGCTAACATAATATCCATCTGTGCCAAAATGGGAGCTTTGAAACAGGGTATGGATATCCATCAAACAATAATGGAGAAGGCACTTTTATTAAATGTTGTAGTTGCAAGTGCCTTGGTAGATATGCACACAAAATGTGGAAGTATACACAAGGCGCGTGAGTTGTTCACCGAAATGCATCAAAGAGATGTGGTTTCATGGAATCACCCATGACAGGTAGAGAGGAAACTAAAGGTAGTATTGTTAGTCTCTTATTTCTGCCTTTAGAGAAATGTAAATTATGCCTTTGCCCTCGAGTACCCTTTCTGGAAAGGCATCCCAAGGATAAAGCAGCTGCAAGCAACAAAGCATGGAGAAATATTTTCAGTATAAGCACAAGTAATTTCTTTTAAAAATAAAATGAACACACAAGCATCATTTATCTAGACCTTTTCCTCGTCTTTGAAACCCAAATATATGAAATTTGGAGGAACATCTATTTGAGTATAGAAATTTGTGAGTAAGATATTCTTAGTTTTTTTGAAGGAAAAAACTTCCAGTAGATATCATTGCAGACTCCAAAACACTTGACAGATTGGTGCAGTAGCTGAGGAAACCTTCAGGCAGGATTTCTACTATACTTATAACAGAAGTGCAAAGTGAATAACTCTACTGACCTTCCACACAAGGCTCCAAAAGTTTACCGCCTTCAGTGCTTTCATCTCTTCGGACCATGGTATTTGTGATATCATTTAGGCGAAAGCATAAAGTTTTAATGTCCACGTACTCAGCCTGCAAAAAAAACATACTTCCATATAAAAAATGTAGAATGAATTTTTTTTTTTAGGACGTTGAATGTGTAGAAAACTAAAAAATAACATTCTTGAAACGAGGGTTTATTGTAAACTAACTAATCTAAGTGATGATACAATTATTTGGGTACCTCTAAATTTTCTTTGGAGTAAAAATTTCCTTTTCTCTTAGAACCACCATAGGAAACTTCTCTTGCCATTCTTTCTTTCTCCTTGTTGTTGGACAATGAATCTCATTAACAACCCTACAAGGCATGGCCATAAAGGTAATGAAGGAAATAACTATAAAACTTATATTTCACAGCGAGGTAGCTGATTGCAATGAAAAAGGAACTGATTCACATGCCTTTAGCAAGCCCTCTTTATCAAATTTCCAATAGTTAGATGAATTGTTACCTTTCTGCTATGTTTGGACAAGCTTTTAAACAAATGCCTGAAAGAAATGCAGTCTCATGGAATGCCATGATTGCAGGGTATGCACAAAATGGGTTTGTTGAAGCTTTTAAACAAATGCAATTGTCAGGTGAAAAGCCAAATTCCATAACATTTGCTAGTGTCCTCCCAACCTATGCCAAAATGGGAGCTTTAGAACATGGTAGAGACATCCATCAAAACATAATGAAAAGAGGTTTTTAATCAAATGTCGTAGTTGCAGTGCCCTGGTAGATATGTATGCAAAATGTGGAAGTACAGACAAGGCACACCAACTGTTCTAATGATAGCCGGGTTCAAACCCCAACATGTATGCTCCCCACATAAAGCGATTTTGGAAATTTCCATGTCTTCTCTGACTCACTTAGAGAAAGGAATATGATACCTTGCTCCTCAATTCCTGGCTCCAGAAGGCTCCCATCTATTCTTCAACCCTATATCCTCTGTACAAAGCAGGATGTTCCTTATCCACTATGGATTCTGCAGAAACAATGAAGGCATCCATTGAAGGCCCATAGAAGGTAGGAATAGACATTTGTGCATTGGATGTATTAGTTACAACCTGGTGCTCTGCACTCTTGAATCTCCCATTGCTCACAACCTAATCAAAGTCCACAAAAAACAGAGGAATAAATCCTCTGAAAACGTTTTACAGATGGAATATTTGATAGTATTTTATCTATTAAGAACCCATGATTGATCGGCTAATTCACCACAAAGGCATTGGGTATAGGTTCTACTGAAACCCATTTATCATTCTTGAGCACTTGCAGGCCGCTCACATCTCCTTGCATTAGGATAGTGATGCCATATGGGTCTGCATGCGGTGGTAAGCCAAAGGTAAGATCTGGATTTGGCCACGAAGGATAGTAATTTACGAGCAACACCTAACTATGTTTCCCAAACATTCTATTCAAATAATAATAATCCTACCAGCTGACTTGAAATGGCAGCTAGAGGCATTGCTCTCATCTCCGTAGCATACTTCTTTGCTACCTCTTTGTACAAAATTTCTAAAAGGGGTTACACTAAGCTAAAGAGGATGCAATAAATAAGTCTATAAATGTCCCCAGATAAACATAATAGGTGAATAGGGCCAAACAAGTACAAACAACTAAGGATTAACATGAGGAGTTTGTATTAGCACTGTAAATTTGTAGGTATTTAGGGCCAACAAGGCACGCCCTCCTCCAGAGGATGAGAATAGAGACATGACCCGTCTTCTACAAGCATTTCGAAAAACTCCTTGGCAATATCCATCATGCTTTTCATGATTTCTGTTATGTATTGAGGGGTTTGGTCATGTGTGGTTTCAAGAAAATTGCAATGAAAAGGCATATCGCTTATTGGCAAGGCAGGGGTCTATCCATCTATGTCTATATAGCTAGGGGATATGTAATAAAATATCTATGGTCTATCTATGTATAAAGGATGCCAACATTACCTTTTAATGTTATGGTCAAATTCGAACCATCACGTAACGAATACATAATTTTTGCATGCATTTTGGTTTACCAAAACTAGAAGGACTGTGTTTTTTTTGCAATAATGGTTTTCCCATGTGTCTTAGAGAAGGTGCATTTCCCTATTTTATAATACAATTTATGAAATTTGGTCATTAATGTGGTATTATATTTAGTACAAAGCATTATGGTAGTGTTGGGTTTTAAAATGGTACTTTAACAAAACTAGAGTCGGGGACAACAAGTCCCTCCTCTTTATGAGAGAGGTTCCCTTATTGAAAGCAAGCGAGAAAAGATTATATACAAATGTACAACTTTCATCTTAAGGCTGGACTTCTGACATCTTGAAATGCTTTTTACCAAAATAGCTTATCAATACAAACGAATGGAAGAACTGAAGAAAGGAAAGATTAGAATATAACAATACTTTCAGGAAATATAGATAGAACAGTATAACCTTATACGTCTTGAGCATAAGATATCATTCCATAGACACAAAGTTCTAGAAATCATATCAATAAGAACACAAAGTTTCTTATTATAGAAGATAAATGATCCATAGATTTTAGGCAAGCAAGAAGAGACAATAGATGAAGATAGAGAGAAAGGGGAAATTCTTCTGTATTGATTGCTTTCGATTCTATTTACACTTCAAAAGTATCAGAGTCCAACATTTGCAATGAGCCAAGATCTTACATTTATAGATGAAGCGAAAAGAGGAGAAGAAGAGAAGGAAGAAAATATGATTTGGAAGCTCAACCACCAACCATCAATGCCCCTGCAAATCTACCTACAATCTGTCAAATCTGGTTCTGCATGTCTTTGGCGTGCTGAAGAAGGAAGGATGGAAGATCAGATCAAATTTGATCTAGTTGAAGCAGTTCGATCACATATTAATGGCACGAAAGATGTTTTCTATATTTTCACCCAAATCAAGATATCCAGTCGGTTCTCCATGTCTGTTTGGTGTTTTGAGAAGGAAGGATGGAAAATCGGATCAAATCTGATCTGTTTGAAGCAATTAGATCACATATTAATGGCGTGAAAGACATTTTCCAGATTTCCAACCATCAAATCCTACTGAAAACAATATTTTATGCTTCCATGGTGTAGAGGAGACCAAGATCTTTCCAACAATATAAAATTTGTTGAATTTCGAGCACTAGATCGAAAGTTATGCTCATTTGAATATTTGAATCGAATCCATACAAAAATGGTGAAAATGCAATTTTCGCAAAATGGATCCGCAGGCCCGAAATTGAAATTGTGCCTTTAGCGCAAAATATGCAAAGTGCAAAAGTCTCCCTCAAACCCCGCAGGCATGCAACTTCACTTTTGATATAGGTCTAACATGTGGCTTTACCTGAGTGGTAACGGAGTCACGACTCACTTTATAATTTTACTTCTTTTGGAAACAAGGCTCAAAATCTCAAAGTTCTTTGCCGACCCACTTCCCCATTTTGAATTTTCAACGCGGGCTCAAGACCCCAGCAGAGTCATGGAGCATTTTATAACTTTTAACTCTCTTTTTGGAAATAAAACCAAAATTCCCAAAATGCTCGACGGCCCGCCTTCCCGTTTTGACTTTCGATGCGGGCTCAACATTTGAATTTATCCCTTAGCATGAGCGGGCCGCGGTTCACTTTATCACTTTACGCCTTTTATGGAAACAAAGCCAAAATTCCTAAAGTGTCCCGACAACCCGCCTCTCCACTTTGACTTTTCAACGGATATTCAATACATGGCTTCAGCGGAGTTGCGGCTCATTTTTGTAACTTTACTCCTTTTGGCAATAAAGCCAAAATCTTCAAAGTGCTTTGACGATCCACCTTCCCGCCTTAGCTCGATTCGACCAATTAGGATCCTTTGGGGCCACGGAGCCAATTTGACACTTTTGCAAAATAACAAAAATGATAAGTTCACAAAATAATCGCCACGCCGCATCCAATTAGAGATGTCCATGTACTCGTGGATGTTGGGGCCAAAAATTGACAAGGAAGATACGCTCGTCATCCACGGTACTGAAAAATATAGAGGAGGGGAAACTCCACCATTTATGCCTAAATTTGAAATTGTTCTCTATGGAAAGAGAAACTGCAAACAATACAAGGCTCGACACGATCCACAACCAAAAGAGAAGGATTGAAAATTTCATTCGAATGAAAGAAATAATTTCAATCATCCAGATGGGAAGACAAATTTTATCAAACCATGCGGACTGCAAGATTTTAAATTAATAGGGCGAGATTGCAAATGAGCACAAACTTCTTCAAAGCACGAATTTTTCTATCTCTCCAGACTTCTCAATCTGCTCAAACATCTCTCAAAGGCACCAACTCAAAATTTTTGAAACTTGACTTGAAAAACGAGGGGGATTTTGAGGGCGACAACAACTGGTTCTTTCTGGGGATGACTTGGCTTGGATAGAGGAACGAGGAAATATCAAGAACTCAAGAAAAACTCGGGAAAGTAGACCACTATCTTATCCATTGGGTAAATACAACACACATGGAAGGGAAACAAACAAAAAAAGAAAAAAAAACCAAAAATCAAAACACCGCACGGTATACAAAAGGATTGCCTAATCACCTAGGACTTGAACAACTTCAAATATTTCCCACTATAAGGAAGTGGGAGAGAGGATCCATCCATATAATCCAAGTAGAAAGAATTTTCTCCAGCAAAGTGTCTGATTTTGAAAGGACCAAGCCAAAGAGAATCAAACTTACCATGGCTTCCTCGAGGTTCATGCCTTTTGTCCCACAGTAGAATAATGTCTCCCACTTGAAAATCTCTGGGTCTAGCCTTCTTATCAAACACAACTTTCACTTTCGGTTGATGAGTGAGATCCTATAAAAAAATTCATCATGTCTTCATCCAACTTATGGAGATACATGATCCTCTTGTCCAAGGAAATGATAATCCTCAATAGCCTTCATTAAGTGCAATCTTTGGTAATTCCCTTTATTCTTGTGGTCGAGCTTCAACACCATACACCACGAAATGGAGACATCCCAATTGCTCTTTTGGGTGTAATTCTATCGCCCAAAGAGCGTCATAGAGCTTCTTGTGCCAATTCTTTTGAGAGTCATTGACAAGCTTCCAAACGATGATTACCAAATTCTTTTTGTTGATTATGCTTGTCCATTCCTTGGGGGTAATAGTCGAAGAATGAGCAAGGAAATTCCATAACCATAGTAGAAATCCATCATCTCGAAGAAGAAAAATTGAAGCATTATCAGTCACAATTTTGTTTGGTACCCCAAACCTTATCAAGATGTTCTCCTTGATGAAATTACACAACACCTCAAAAGTAGTGATTTTGACTGGAATAGCCTCTACCCATTTTGTGAAGTAATCATAGCGATTAGCATGTGGGTATGTCCAGCATTGGAAGGTGGGTCAAGAGTTCCAATGAAATCTAATCCCCACTGTTGAAAAGGCTCATCAATCACTACTGGTTTGAGTGGTAAAGCAGCCAACTTAGGTCTCCCAACAAAATTCTGACAGGATTCACACTTACCTACCCATTTTGATGCATCTCTGAACAATGTAGGCCAATAGTACCCTACACGAAGGATTTTATGGGTAATGACAACAGAAGAGAAATTCCCTCCACAAGCTTGATCATGAAAAGATGAAAACAACTTCTTCTATTGCTCTTTGTCCACACACTTAAGGAATCTTCCATCTATGCCTCGCTTGAACAAAACATTTTCCCATAATACATACTATATGCGAGACCTTAGCTTAATAGCTCTCTTTTCCTAGGCACTCAAATGGGATGGACACTCTCCATAAGTAAGAAAATGTGCAATATCAACATACCACTCCTTTGTTGGCGAGGAAGAGGACAACATGGACATCAACCGCTTTTGTGGACAATTTTTCATTAGCCCCTTCAAAGAATAAGCTCACACAAGCCTTTACCCCGAACTAGCTTAATTGGCTTGATATCAAGGTCATATGCTTGGACTTTTGCTACCCAATTGCCCCTCTTAGTTCCAAACTCATGTTGTGTAAGAATAGACTTGATGGTTGTATCAGGTACAAGCACAACAGAGTGAGAATTAAGAATATAAAAACAAAACTACTTGACAAATCTTTGACCACTGCAAAAACATGTTTCTCCATCATAGTATATTTCAATTCATGAGCTTTTAGAACATAGCTCATGAAGGCAATTAGAAGTTAATGACTCTCAAAAATTTTCTGAGTTAGCACAACAACCAAGGTATTCTCTGTGGCATAGCAATAGATAATAAAATCCTTGTTGAAATCAGGACATGCTAAGATGGGAGTTTTAGCAATGGATTTCTTGATATATTCAAATGTTTCTTTACCTTCAGAAGACCAACCAAAGGTTTGCTTTCCTTTTATCATTTGAGCAATGCTCATAGTCAATTCTGTAAAATCTGGAATGAATCTCCTCAGAAAATTTATCTTGGAAAAGAAAGAGTGAACAACCTTTTTGCTTGTGGGAAGAGGAATTTCTTTGGATTGCTTGAATTCGACTAGATCTATCTTGATCCCTTCTTTGGAAATAATATGCCCCAAACAACTTGCCTTTAGTAACACAAAAGAAAAAATTCTTAGGATTGAGAGAAACTCCATGTTCTCTGCATTTTTAAAGAACTATTTCCAGATGTTGAAGATGATCTGCCCTTGTTTTGGAAATAATAGTCAAATCATCAAGGTACACAATAATACACTTTCCCTTTAGACTAACAAAAGCTAAATCCATTGCCCTCTAAAAAGTGGTACCAACATTGATAAGACCAAATGGAATTCTCTTATAGGAAAAGATGCCCCAAGGGGTAGTAAAAGCGATCTTGTCTTTGATCTGGCAGTCTTGAATTCCACTTGATTGTATCCATATAATCCATCTAGTATAGAAAAAATCTCATAGCTGAGATAGCTTGCAAAACTTGATCCATCATGGGGAGAGGATAGTTGTCTTTTAGAGAGGCTGATTCAAATTCTTGAAATTCACACAGATGCGAATCTCACCATTCTTTTTCCTAATAGGCACACTTGTTGGCAATCCATGTTGAATGAGATAGGGAAAATAATCTTGGCTTTTAGTAACTTGTGGATCTCTTGAAAAATAGTATCAAGCAACTTTAGGATTATGCTTTTGCTTCTACTTGAAAGGTTTAATCCCAGGTCTCGAGGAATATAGTGTTGCATCTCCCTTGGTTGAAAAGCCTTGAGATCATCATATGAATAGGCAAGAACATCAACATACTTATTTAATAGGTTTCTTTGCTTTCTTCTTCTCTTCTTGAGTGCAACATTTTCCAATATTCACCACCTTGGGTTCATCATTGCTTCCAATATTGACCTTCTCATACTCAGCACATTATCGAGTCCCTTAAGAAGCTTTAGATTTGATGAACCTATCATGTTTATCAAATAGATCTTCTAGACTCACCAGCCCTTTAGGAATCTTGTTACCTTTCAACTTAATACAACCATCCTGATCCATTTCTTCCTTGATGTCATATTCATCAGAGGGAACACTCTCTAGGCAAAGTTTCACTTCCTTCAAAATACAATTGATCAAAAGCTGTCTTTAATCTCCAAGAAAGAGAGCAAGTGTTAATCATCATTGAAAACACCGTCGAGTTGATTGCATTATCCGTACACTTTGGGCCTATGAATCATTTCAATGGTAAATTGATCTTGAGGGAAATCTGGATGAGGAATCAACAAAGATCTTGAGACAACTAGAGAATCAGCTTTAGCATTCCTTTCTCTTGGCACAACTTCAATTGAGAAAGCATCAAGGAATTCAATATAATCCCAAATAAGACTTCTATAATGTTTTAATCTCATATTCTTGACTTGGTAAAGATCCCTTACATGTTTCACAATCAACTCTACCATGGGCACAATATTCTTCACTCCCATTTCTTTCGCCATGTTTAACCCAAGGATGAGGGCCTCATACTCAGCTGTATTATTTGTATTTTCAAAATAAAGCTTGAAAGAAAATAGATGAATCTTCCCTTCGGAGAGATTAACACCACACCAGCTCCAAATCCATTTGAAGAGCAGCTTCCATCAAACTCCACAGTCCAAATTCCATTGGGATTATGAATCACTCCCTTAGGAAGACTTGCCACATTTTTACGACATGATCATATAGTTACTATGCCCTATATCTTCATAGAGTATTTGTGCTTTTGGATCATCGTATTTTGCACAATATACTCATCTTTCTTCTCTAGTAACAACTTTCTTATTTTTCCATTGGCCGGGATCAAAGCATGTGACTAGTCCATCCGAGATTTTACGTGCTACCTTTTTGCAGAAATTCCTACTCAGTAACATACCATATGAGGGAGGAATATCAGTAACCAAATTAGTGGTTATAACCCTTTTCTGGAAAAGCACCGAAGGCTACTTGTGCATCTTTAATCCTCCCAACAAAAGGTACTTCTCTACTCTCCATGGAATAACGAGGAACCGAAGGTACGTGTCGAGTCGAGCCAAAGCATGAGCTACTTTTGTAGGCATTACATTGTTTAATGCTCATGATTCTATAACACAAGATCGAGTTTATGGCCAACTATGAGGAGAGTCACATAGAATGGTTTAATCTTCTCATTAGGGGAAGTGACTGCAGCCACAAGACTTGGTTGAGATGAGGAAGAGGGAGTGGGAAAAAGACCTTTAGAAGTATTGGATGAAGCTTTGGATTTGGAATTGACAAAGTTACCATTTTAGCAAAATCTTTTGGATGAGTTTGGTAAAACTCTACCTCTGAGATTTAGATTTTGGTCTTTTGAGGTGATCAATAATATCAAAAGATCCAGAGGTGGATGGGGAATCATTACTAGGAACTTGAGAAACTTTTGATTTATCAGTTTTAGGAGTTGAAGGACAAGAAGTTTTGGAAACAAAAGTAGAAGGAAAAGGATTAGCATTACTCACCTTTTGTGTGGAGGCAGTGGGAATAGGGGCTCCTCTTCTAGTAACCACTGGAATAGTTACATGATACTCTTTGGATTTCTTAGCAGGATGCACCACTTTTCTTTTCTATTTGCTTGCTCCTGAGTCATGACAACATATGACTCACTATTCATATCTGCCACTCTTTCATCATATTCATCTTCATCATTGATACCTTCAGTGGTGAGGAAATGAACTTGAGATCCACCAAGTTCCTCTTGTTCTTCATCAACCTCTTCTTCTGGGTCTTCAAAGTCTTCATTAAATTCCTCCTCATCAGGTTCTTGAACTTCACAAGTTACATTGACTGGAACCTTGATAGGTGGGCCTTCGATAGCCAATTTAGTCTGAGAAGGAGTTAACTGGTTCTTAGGCTAAAAATTCCTTCTTGGAATATCTTGATAAGGAGTATGTTGAGCCAATTGCTTTTTGATGGCAATGAGATCATTTGCCAACTTCTGCACTAACTGATCTGAGTTGGATCTAGGAGAGGAAGAGGAGGATGCTTTAGATTTGGAAGGTTCTCTTTTCAATTTACCAGACATGATCAAGTCATCCTCAACACTGATAGTCAATCTCTGATCAACATCCAAAGTTGCAAGGTTAGCCCTCGGTGCATAACTCACTTTAGGCAACTGAGCATTGAGGAAGAAACATTTTTGGATTTTATCTACAGGGACAGAGTGTTCTGTGGAATTTTAAGAACTAGCTTGTTGAATTTAGCCACAAACTCCCTCATGGGTTCATGTGGTTCCTTCTTGATATGAGAAATTTGAGCCAAGAGGGCATGCACATCTTCAATAGGTTTTAAACATTTCTCAAATTGAGTTGTCAAGGTGGTCGAATCGAGTAATTGACCCCAATGGGAAGATGTGAACCAATCAACAACATTATCCTACAATGTTTCCACAAAGATCTTGACAGAAATGTCTTCATGTTCAACCCCAAGAATCCCACATGCAACAATGAAGGCTGCAATGTGTTCATCTGGGTGTACTTTCCCATCACCTCGGAATTTAGGAAAACCTTTCCTACTACTCCTAGGTAACTCATTTAATGGTTGAGGAAGAGCAAGGGGTCAATCTGTTGTCCCCAAGGCGGAGAGTCTTTGCCATATGTGGGAAGATTGTCTGAAGGGGAATTGAAACACCAGCAAGTATCAGAGCAAGAAGATTAGGACTGAGTTGTTCTGGAGGAATGCTATTCTTGGAATTTCTGTCTTTAACAGGAGGTGTGCTTGAAGAATGAGTTCCTCTATTCCTTCTTGCTGGAAGAAGAGAGAAGTTTTGTTGCTCCAGAAGTTGAAAATGAGAATCTTCAACCCTAAGAGCTTTCTTCCCACATGTATACCGTAGAGTCGCCAGATCAAAAATGATCTTGAAGTTGTTCTTTTAAAAGGGATATGTTTGAAACAAAATCCCCAGTGGAGTTGCCAAAAACTATTGGGTTTTAAAATGGTACTTTAACAAAACCACAATCAGGGGACAACAAGTCCCTCCTCTTTATGGGAGAGGTTCCCTTATTGAAAGCAAGCAACAAAGCTTATATACAAATGTACAACTTTCATCTTAAGGATGGACTTATGACATCTTGAAATGTTTTTTTACCAAAATAGCTTATCAATACAAACGAATGGAAGAAGTGAAGAAATGAAAGAATAGAATATAACAATACTTTTAGGAAATATAGATAGCAGAGTATAACCTTATATGTATTGAGCAAAGGTGATACAGAATAGAATCATTCTCATTCACAAGCATAAGATATCATTCCATAGACACAAAGTTCTAGAAATCATATCAATAAGAACACAAAGTTTCTTATTGAAAAAGATAAATGATCCACAAATTTTAGGCAAGCAAGAAGAGACAATAGATGAAGATAGAAAGAAAAGAAAATTCTTCTGTATTGATTGCTTTCAATTCTATTTACACTTCAAAAGTATCATAGTCCAACATTTGTAATGAGCCAAGCTCTTACATTTATAGATGAAGTGAAAAGAGGAGAAGAAGAGAAGGAAGAAAATATGATTTGGAAGCTCAACCACCAACCATCAATGCCCTTGAAAATCCACCTACAATCTGTCAAATTTGGTTTTGCATGTCTTTGGCATCTTTGAAGAAAGAAGGATGGAAGATCAGATCAAATTTGATCTATTCAAGCAAAGATGCGATCACATATTAATGACATGAAATATGTTTTCCAAATTTTCACCCAAATCAAGATATCCAGTTGGTTCTCCATGTCTGTTTGGTGTGTTTGAGAAGGAAGCATGGAAGATCGGATCAAATTTGAACTATTTGAAGAAATTAGATCAAGTATTAATGGCGTGAAAGATTTTTTCCATATTTCCAACCATTAAATCATGTTGAAAACAATATTTTATGCTTTCATGGCGTAGAGGAGACAAGGATCTTTCCAACAGTATAAAAATTTTGAGCCTTTGGAGTGAAAGCTATGCTCATTTGAATATTTGAATCGAATCTGTACAAAAATGGCAAAAATGAGATTTTCGCAAAATGGATCCGGGCTCAAAATTTAAATTGCGCCTTTAGTGTAAAATATGTGTGTTCAATGAAAAGTTACAAAAGCCATGGAATTGGGGTAAGAATCTCTAAAGAAACCCCAAAGGCTTTGAACAAGCTAATCAATGGACCATCTGATAAGAAATGAGCAAGGATTTCTTCTTTGCATACATTAATTTGAAGTAAACAAGCAAAATAAGCAAATGAAACTAACCTCTATTCTTTGAAAGCTTGAAATAATGAACCTAAGAGGATCTAAGCATTCAGTTTGTGTTTTAAGAGAAAGATATCTCCCCATTAATGGCTTCAAGGCCAATGGTTCTTCCCTTTTACTCCATATTTGTGCTATAAAATACAAAAGCAAATACTACTAGCTCAATGGAAGAAAATGAAATACGAGAGAATTCTTAGAAAATGAGGGAGGGGGTCTAGCCCTATTTATAGTTTTCCATTTGGGAAAATGGGAGATTTGGGTGCATGTGGGACAAATGCTAAAGTCCAAAAAACACTTTTAGCAAGTCAAAGTGTGATTTGACTATGTTTAGAAGAGATTGACCATGGTTAAGACTAGCTGACCATGTTTAGAGGGTAATTAATCTTACTTAGAGAGAAATTAGGTTTCTGAAGGGCTTCTAAAAGACTTAATCAATCCAACGAAGTGGATTGATACTCCAAAGAGCTAATAAAGGTGGTAAAGAAGAGAATATTAGCCAAGAAGAGGTTATTATAACCTATTTAATTAGTTTATAAGAGGAAATACAACCAACAAAGTGTCGTAAGAGGGGAGTTAGATAGATCTAACTGACAAAGTGTCGTAAATTTGCAAGGGGAAGAATAGTTAGTGCAATATTAAGAATAATAGTGCATTGATCAAACTACAGGTGTCTACATTTGCCCCTCTTTGGGGTGACATAAGCCACGTCACTTCAAAGAAAGTAGACAAACATAAATGAGTAGAAAATTTTTGAAGGGGTAGAAGAAAAATTAATAGGATGAAGGATGAAGGATGCCCCCTTGAGTGTCGATGGGGTGACGAAGAAACTCGATCGGTGATTGAAAAAGAGAACAACAGAAAGAGGTTATATCACAAGAAACGTGAGAAACAAGAAGAAAGAGGGATATTGAGCTATCCATAAATCAATTGCCATCAATATATAATCATCATAATGCTTAAAATCCTCCTCATCGGTCCTTATTACAATATGAGCATGTGGCGGAAGTGTAAAATGACATGAAAAGCCAAGATACAAACAACCGTCTTGTGCTAAAAATGACCAACTCCATGCAACATACATGAATGCAATGCAATACGAAATAAACAATGTCTCCTAACAGGGAAATAAGTACAATCACACAAACCAACAACGTTCAAGATAGTTACACAAATATTTTGTTATCAAGATGTATTCCCAAATGTTCTGATAAATGACAAGGGTGAAGAATGATGCCCCAAGCAAGGTGTATAATGCAAGGGAAAAGATGGAGGACACTTGGGTCTAGTGAAAAAGCAATGTGCACGACAAAAACAATACCATGCGGTTGATAATGCCCTTGAGTACGGACGAAGTAAGTAGCATAAGCCAGTGCAGGGTGATTTGAAGATTTAGATGATTCACGAGTCGTTTCAAAAAATTTTGAAAATGTCGGCAGGATATGGGATGAGTGCCATGCGATAGAGACAGATTTCAGCGGTAGACGAATAGTTTACCAAGTTTTAACCTATTTCGAGGTTTTTCAATGTTTTTGGTTTTTAAATGGTTTTACAATTTTTTCTTTTTATATTTTTGATCGGTCAGAAGAATTTCAAAAGATCAAAGATCTTCTAAAAGTATGCGCGAGGGCGATAGTGGGAAGGCGAGGTTATTAGAGAGCCAAAATATATTCCCACAAGAAGAAAGACGGGTCGGGAATAATTTCTTTAAAATAAACTAATAAATAATTATCACGACGGGTGAAAATAGATGAAAAATAGAGGAAAAGGCGGGAAAAGGTGCCTGAAAGGTTCATAAATCATTTTAGTGTGATGGAGAAGTAACTGCAGAGGTGGCACGAAGTGCCCCAGTGTGTGAAAATTAGCAAAAATAATTATTTTAATACAAAAATAATTATCACAGTGGATAGAAGAAGGTTAGAATGATCACGGTGGAGAAAACATGCCCCAAGGGCATCGCGATGGGTTAATATACCCACCCGGTCGGTAAATCAATCACGACCAATTCATTTCTACCAGAGTTCTTGCGAAATTTTTACTACGAGCGAGAGCGATAGCCCTAGAGTGAGATGGTGAGAATACCGAGCAGGAGGAGATGCGTAGATCGCATCCGAGAGTTCATGCGGGACCCAGTAGATGGACCCTACATGAGTGGCCTATCCCTTCTAGTTAATTACACATTTAATGCACTTTTTAGGGTTTTTACTAGGGTAGGTAGGGTAGAATTTGACGTATGCGTGTGGGCGTATGCATTGGTTTGATGAGTACGCGCGTGCGTCTACGTCAAAAGGGATAGGTACGCATACGCACATCCGTCGAAAGTGGATACGTGCACGCGCACCCATTAGGAGGGAAACTAGTGGATGCACACGCACGCGTGTCAAAACCAGGCATAGTCATAGGAAATAAAAGATAAAATATGCGGAATAATCCCTTACATAATCGCAATAGGAGAAACTAATATGTAGAAAATATTACAGATCTCAAATAAAAGTGCGAGAATAAATAACACAACACGAGAAGATAGTATTTAACGTGGTTCGCCCAATTTGGGCTACATCCACAAGAATCACTTGCTCGATTTTATTACAAGCCTCCACTCTCTCAATACATACCCAAATCCATTTGGAGCTATGCTCAACAAACTCTCTGAAATTCACACCGAATTCAAAGCACATCTGCAATGCATTTGCTTGTATATGTATCATATGCATAAGACCATATAAATGGACAATTGTTTAAGCAGTTTGATACAAAATCGTGGGTATCAAAACCATGGGCAAAAACCATGGGTAAAAAACGTGGGTATCAAAACAATGGGTATTGAAAAAAATCATGGGCCCAAAAACAACCCATAATGGTTACCCATTACCCATGGGTTAATAAACCGCCCATGAAAATTTACTTCTGGGGCTTCGCCCCCAACCCCCTTGACCCACTCACCGCGCGAGAGGGACGCCATAAAAATACTCGAGTGTAACACATAGAAGGTGTACCACACTCTAACATGAAAATAGGCTCCACAAACATAACAATCTCCCACTTGGAGGTGATTTCCACAGCAAGCTTCTCGACCCTTCACTATTATCCGCGAAGGCCAACCAAAGCTAAACATAGCTTTAGTTTATCCTTGTGACCACCTTGGTCATCATGTCGTAGGATTATGGTGGTATGAATCTTCTCAACTTCAACTTATCTTCCTCCAAAGTTGTCTGATGAAGTGATATCTCAAGCTGTATATGCTTCATCACTGGAGTGGAAAGCGAGTTCTT
Organism: Taxus wallichiana var. yunnanensis; assembly: GCA_018340775.1. Classification (NCBI taxonomy): domain Eukaryota; kingdom Viridiplantae; phylum Streptophyta; class Pinopsida; order Cupressales; family Taxaceae; genus Taxus; species Taxus wallichiana. Next base: position 181,890,045 of record CM031239.1, on the reverse strand, counting down.
AGCTAGGTGTATAACACTCGACTATCACTAAGTAACTTACATTCCTCCTGCTTATGCTGACTCCTCAAGCAATTGTTGTAACCAAATCATCTCTTTGCTTGCCTCTGTGGCGTGACAACATACTCGGCCTCCATGGTTGACAAAGCCACGAACTTATGTAGTCGTGAAATCCACTTACTTTGTTGTCCCACCTACTGATGTAAATATAACATGTCATGCTCCTCCTCTTGTCTACATCTCCGGCCATGTCTGCGAATCTACATAACCACGTAAAGTGGTGTCTCGATCCACTATAGCATAAAGCTGTCCCCATGGTCCCTCTCAAATACCGAAGGATCCACTTTCTGCTTGCTAATGCTCTTTACGGATCACTCATAAATCTACTCATAGCTCTATTGCATGGGCAATATCGGGCCTAGTGCATACCATAGCATACATCAAAGCGCGGCCGCCGATGAGTAAGGTACCTTAGACATATGGTTTCTTTCCTACTTTGTCTTGGGACACTTTACTCCTTTGATAACTTAAAATGGCACGCCAAAGGAGTCCCAACCGGTTTAACATCATGCATGTTAAACCTATCCAATACCTTCTTAATGTACTCTTCCTGAGATAAAGTCAGCTTCCGTTCCTTCCTATCCCGAGTTATCCTCATACCAAGGATTTGTCTGGCAGCCCCCAAATCCTTCATATCAAAGGATTCACTTAGTTGTTTCTTGAGTACTTTTATTTCCTGCATATTTTTACCTATAAACTTGACATGTCATCAACATACAAACATAGGATAATATAACTTCCATCCTCAAATTTCTTTGTATACATGTAATGGTCAGAATGACATCTGATATAACCTTGCTCCATCATGAAGCTATCAAACTTCTTATACCATTGACGTGGAGCTTGTTTTAGGCCATACAAGCTCTTCTTCAGTTTGCACACCATCTCCTCTTTACCTTTGACTTCATATCCTTCTGGCTACTACATATATAGCTCCTCCTCCAAATCACCATGGAGAAATGCAGTCTTTACATCTAATTGTTCTAAGTGCAAGTCTTCTGCTACCACTATTCCAAGAACAGTTCTAATAAAAGTCATTTTTACTACAGGAGAAAAGATCTCATCAAAATCTATACCTTGTTTTTGTGCAAACCCCTTGACCACCAATTAGGCCTTATATCTTTTCTTTCCTCCTTCTTTGTCTTTAACTCTGTACACCCACTTGTTCTGCAATGCTCTTTTACCTTCCGGTAGCTTCACCAAATCCCAAGTCTGGTTCTCCATGAGAGACTTATGCTCCTCATCCATGGCTTACTCCCACTTCTTACTAGCATCTACTGCATTGCTTCATCAAATATCTCGGCTATCCATTATTAGTGAGTAATAAATAATAAAGAGAAGGAGAAAAATGTTCGAGTTCTTTTCTTACCCTAAAGACCTCCTCTTTATAGGAGTTTGGGGTTCTGTTGAGTAGGTTCTGAGGCTGATTCATGGGTCATTGTCCCATCTGGAAGATCCTCTCCCACTTTGCATATTCTTTCTTGGATTCTTCCTTATTTTCCTATATTTATTGCTTATACATGACTTTCTCATTAAAGACCACATCCTAGATGAATGATTTTCTTGTCCTTAATACTCCAACATTTAAATCCAAAGTCATCACCACCATAACCAATAAAAGTGCATTTTTTGATTTAGCCTCTAGCTTGGTCTATCATCTTATCATATGAACAAACACCTCACATCCAAAGACTCTAAGAAATGAGTAATCAACTTTCTTACCGTACCAAGCCTCCTCGGGTATGCCTCCATCCAAGACACTTGAGGGTCCTCTGTTTATTAAGTACACATTTGTGCTCCTTTCACGCTTCTCCTCAAAAATAAAAGGCGATCCTACATGTATCCTCATGCTCCTAGCACGTTCCATTATTGTTTCTGTTCATTCTTTTCGACACCCCATTCTACATTTGGGGTTCTGGAACCATCTTTTTACTGCGGATTCCATTCTTAGAACAATAATCATCAAATTCATTCTTCTGATACTCCCCTCCATTATCGACTGAGACATTTTAACTTAAGACTGTTTCATTCTCTACAAGGATTTCCATTTAACAAAAGTATCAAATACATCGATTTGTTTCTATCTGATAAACCCAAACTTTCCTTGTTGCATCATCGATAAAAGTAACATAATAACTTGAACCCCCAAGAGATGATACAGAGTTGGCCCCACACATCAAAGTGTACCAGCTCTAACTTACTCTCTTTCTTCGTAGGTCGACCTTGAGAAAACCTTACTCGCTTTTGTTTCCCATATATGTCGTTCTCACATAAATCTAAACATGTTTACGTATATCAGGAAAATTCTTCTTTATGATGTCCACACCTTTACGCTCATATGATCGAGCCTATAGTGCCATAATGTTGTATCTGCATCTACGAAGCCACAAGATTACAATCATTAGTACTATCGGTGGATAAATACAAGGTTCGACCTTCTTACCTCTTGCCACCACAAGAGCACCCTTGGTAACCTTCAAGAGTCATTTGTAAATATCACAATCAACCATCACTTCTCGATTGCCTTGTCGATATCAAATTTCTCCTTAATGTAGGAACATGTCGACATCCTTGATAGCCATGTATTCCCATTCTGCATCTTAACCTAAACAGAACCTTTTCAACTATCTTTGCAAGGCTCATCATAACCAAGAAAAATATGCCCAAAATCCCTTGAACATAATCAACAAAATAATGCCTATGTGGAGTAGCATGAAAAGAATCCCTTGAATCTAAAACCCAATATTTAATAATATTGTGCAAAGAAAGAATCAAAGCATCTGACATACATTACCCGATGCCACATTTGCCTCCTTTTTTCTTCTGTTGTTTCTTCTTGTCTCGAAGCTCCCACAGTCCTTCTTTGCATGCCCAGACTTTTCCAGTTCCAACATACAATCTTGCTCTTGGATTTTGACCTTGCCGATCTTTTGATTTTCCACGGTTTCCTCTATTCTTGTCTCCCTCTAGTTTCCCTTTGTCAAGCATTCCTTGAAGTAGAAGATTCCCAGAGCTTTTTCTTCACATTTCCTCACTTAGAATCACCCCTACTGACATCCTCAAACTTGACTTTGAGTTAATTGGAACCGAGTTGCTTACCGCCATTACAGGCTATTCCGACTTTCGGGTAAAGAGCATAGAATTAATAAATCCCTAACTTCTTCATCAAATTCTATTATGGCAAGAAGCTAGCATATTCACAACCGTATTGAAATCATTTAAATGATCTAACTCTTGAACTATTCTCGGACATCTTTATATTAAACAACTTTTTCATTAAAAATATCTTGTTAGAGGCGAGAGGGTTTTCATACAACTTCCTAATGCATCCATTAGATCTTTTGTAGTCTTTTCTTTGAAACATTAAATAATACCGAAGATGTGAGACACATGTTGGATCGTTCCAAGTGCCTTCCGATCAACAAATCCCATTCCACATCTGTCATACTCGAGGGTTTGTTCACCTTCTCGAGACAACGGAGTATAAAGATCCTTCGATAAAGGTAATCTTCCATCTCTTCAAAGACTGAAATTCTACCCGTTGAATTTATCAACCCTAGATCTTCCATCATCTGCCATAGCTCCCACTCAAGATAAAACTTTCGTGTGATTCAACATGACAAACCAAAACCAGGCTCGATACCAATTGATAGGAAATAAGAGATAAAAGATGCGGAATAATCCCTTACGAGAATCGCAACAATAGAAACTAATATGCAGAAAATATTACAGATCTCAAATAAAAGTGCAGAATAAATAACACAACATAGAAAGACAGTATTTAACGTGGTTCAACCAATTTGGGCTACGTCCACCAAGAATCACTTGCTCAGATTTTATTACAAGCCTCCACTCTCTCAATACTGATACCCAAATCCGTTTGGAGCTATGCTCAACAAACTCTACAAAATTCACACCCGAATTCAAAGCACATCTGCAATGTATTTACTTGTATATGTATTATATGCATACGACCATATAAATAGACAATTGCTTAAGCAGTTTGATACAAAACCATGGGTATCAAAACCATGGGCAAAAACCGTGGGTATTAAAACCATGGGCAAAAAACCGTGGGTATCAAAACAATGGGTACTGAAAAAAAACATGGGCCCAAAAATAACCCATAATGGCTACCCATTACCCATGGGTTAATAAACCACCTATGAAAATTTGCTTCGGGGGCTTCGCCCCCGAACCCCCTTGACCCACTCATCGACGAGTGGGACCACCGTAAAAATTCCCGAGTGTAACACATAGAAGGTGTACCACACTCTAACATGAAAATAGACTCCATAAACATAACACATAGGTGTTAGGGGCTCGTCTCGCATCAAGCGAGGCAAGGAAGGCACGCACACACGCGTGTGCCAAGTCGAGCACATAAGCATCACACTAGGTGCATATACGTTCTATGTGGCCTTCGGTGAATGAAGAAAGAATTGAGGGTGGAGTTATTAGTGGTGATGATAATGACGATTGGACGGCAGCGATGATGGTGGTGGGCCCGATGCATATAGGTATGTCAGGGGTAGGGGACGTGGTCCAAGATCGCAGTAGCCTCGGGGACGGGGCCCCGTGCCTAGGCCGAGACGGCCTTTCGGGGCGTAGTTGACATAGAGTTTCCCCTAGTAGGCATTCCAGCGAGATTTACACCCCTCTGCAGCAGTACTTCGGAGGGGCCCACAACCTCATGCTACATAGGGTGGCAGTGATGGTGGACAGGTGTTGCCCTTCACAATCAATCAGCTGTAACACATAGAAGGTGTACCACACTCTAACATGAAAATAGGCTCACAAACATAACACATAGGTGTTAGGGTCTCGTCTGCATCAAGCGAGGGCAAGTAAGGCACGCACATGCACGTGTGCAAGTCGAGCATGTAGGCATCACACTAGGTGCGTATGCGTTCATGTGGCCTTCGGTGAATGAAGAAAGAATTGAGGGTGGAGTTATTAGTGGTGATGATAACGCGACGATGATGATGGTGGTGGGCCCGATGCATACATGTATGTTAGGGGTAAGGGACGGAGTGGTCCAAAGATCGTAGTAGCCTCGGGGACATGGCCCCGTGCCTAGGCGAGACTGACCTTTCGGGGTAGTTGACATAGAGTTTCCCCAGTAGGCATTCCAATGGGGATTTACACCCCTCTGCAGCATGTACTTCTAGAGCAGGGCCCGCCACCTCATGCTACAGAGGGTGGCGGTGATGGTGGACAGGTTGGTTGCCCTTGGCCAGAAGCCTTATAGCAGAGTGAGATCAGGCACAGGCTTAGGTGTAGATTTTGACCGTGGAGAGAGATCAGGCTAGGACACAAGCCACCTAGGGTAGCGATAGTACTCTATGACAGAGTTAGATTTGTGAGATGGCCGCACAAGGGGCTCAGATATTGAGCCTTTACATCGCCTCGGACTCAAGTGCAATTTGGTTATTGCTCGAGGGACCATGCCTAAGCACAGTCACAGGGCTACATTATACAAAGAGATCAGGCACAAGCCCAGGTGCAGTTATTACTGCAGATAGAGATCGAGAGGCCGCTGCCTCTAGATAGGCTCAAGCTGATATTGGTAGGGTGATAGGTGAGCGCGATGCCGCCCTACAGGCAGCCATCGCTTCTGGAGATGCTGATTTGATACGGGATGCTATGAGATTTGGCAGCTAGGCCCGATACTATAGGACTGCTTACTTTAGGGAAGTCCCGGAAGAGTAACGAGTTGTTCCCTTTGATCAGTCAGATGCGAGCGTGACAGGCTCTAGGTCACAGTGATTAGGCCGTTCAGTTAGATCGATTCGGCAGCCCATTCAGAAAGACATCGACTAGACAACAATCATCCGGACAAGCAGGTGGTACCTGCGGTCTAGGTCCATCACAACCACCTCTCTTCCGTGCACCAAGTCATGGACCCAGGAGCCCGATGAGGGCGAGAGCTGTGGTTGAGCTCTTTAATTTTCCTTTTTGTACAGATGTATTTGTATGTATGCCTCTTATGAAGGCTGATTCTTTTGTATAGTTGTATGTACCATTGTTTTGATCATGCCTCTTGATGAAGGCTCAATTCTTTTTATGCATTCCCTTTTTAGATGGCATATTGTATCGATGATGTACATTTTGAGCACTGACTTGGACAATTATACATGTATTATATGGACATTTTGATATACCATACTGTGATTGATTTATGATGTATGATTTCCCTTTCTTCTATGTATGTGACATATCTTAGATTTAGAAATGTGTATGTTCCATGTTTTCATATTGATGATGTATATGTAGATAACACCACATGGTTTTTATATTTATGAGATGTTTCTGAGTTTTTATTCTAGCACTTGGGATGATACTAGATGATATTGGTGTGGGGGGATATATTTGTGATTATGCACAACCCCTCTTGCCCCCATTGATGATACGATATGTGATGATTAGCTTAGCATACATGCATGATGTAATACTTAGCATTTTTGAGCATTTTTGTATATATGATGTAGTGAATGATGTTAGAAATGTGATGAAATGATAGATGATAGATGTGATAACAAAAACTATGCAAAATATACAAGAAAAAGTTAACAAAACTAAACAAATATACACATACAAACAACACAACAAAATACAACTTAAACGAACACACGCAAATGCTAGCAAGAGACTAAAGTAGTACCCAATCTAAGCAAGTAAAATGAATTCTAATAGATGCACATACCAAGCAAAGAAACCTACACTAATATTTTACAAGTATGAGAGTTCCTAAATGAATGCAATGCCATACACAATCAAATCAAACAAGATTCAATATAAGGTAAGCAAATGAACTTATTCAAAGAACAAACAATTCAATGACTAAGTACATCAAGACTATACAAACCAGCAACTAAAAGAAATCTAAATATTACTTTGTTTTTGCGGGACAACATTGATATATTTTCTAATGTTTTTGGGTTATCTCGAAAGATAAAATTTTCAAGGCTACGTTTTTATTGTTGTCTAGGTTTCCCTAAGATAACATTGTGAAATGAATGTAGCTTTATCCCTGAAAAGGGAAATTTTCTAGATGTTTAGGTTTTTGTGTATCCTTTTCCAAATGTTTTTGTATTTTCCAAGGTCATGTTCTGAAAGCAATGTATAAGAACAAAGAAATGTGGATGCCCCAACGTGATGTGGGAATATACAAAAGGTAGAATGCCACACGTTGTATATATGAGAAGGTGATAATGTCCATGTGCGCTCAGCGTCAGATGGGAGTATACATAGGTAATGTCCTTCATGCAGATATAAGAGCAAATAAACCAGATCATGATATGACAAAGGTGGCTCCAGTAGGATCCCTAGACCTAGCAAAGGAAGTCATATCTAGAAAGTGGGGAGGGTTACCCGTCCCGCTGTGTGAAAGTAACTGCGTCGAAAAATCTTCCTTGAGTGCCAAAACTGGTTTTCACTCAAAGACCTCCGCCCATTTGTGCCACAATTACGCAGTTTTCACATGTGGATGACCCGCTTTTTCTTTACTGTTTTCTCAATTTTTAATTTTTTTGCCTGTTTTTTCTTTGTTTTTCAATTTTTTAGTTCTTATCTGATATTCTCGTCATGCTTAAGCGTAGAGCCGCTTGAGGTGCATGGCGTTCATAGATTCTAGAAGCTCTTCGGCGTCGAATATGCAAGTTTTAGGCTCTTGATCCATATTTTGCAATCACTACATAAGGACCTAGCTAGTTAGCCTCAAACTTTCCTTTCTTCTCTCTATCTTTGACAGTGTTCTTCTGATTTTATTTGAGAACTAGATCTCCTACATCAAATTCCTGATGAATGATGTGTTTGTTGTATCCCCTTGACACTCTGTTCTGATAGACTTTCAGGTGATTGAGCGCTCTAATACACTTTTCATCTAATAGTTCTAACTCTACTAGGCGAGCAACTCTGTAGTCCTCATCTTTATCAAGATAGTCTCTGAGAGATATTCTCAGGGAGGGAAGCTCCACTTCCAAAGGTATGATGGCTTTAGTGCCATAAACAAGTGAATATGGGGTTGCACCCGTAGGAGTGCGGATGGAAGTACGATAGGCCCAAAGGGTGGGATGTATCTGTAGATGCCAATTACAACCGGTTTTACTAACCATTTTCTCCATAATCCGTATACAAGGGTTTTATTAGTAGCTTTCACCGTCCATTACCTTGGGGGTAATAGGGGGTTGACCACTTGAGCTGGATATGGAAGCATTGACACAAGGCTTTAACCATCTTATTTTTGAAGGATTTACCATTATCAGTGACAATGGCTGAAGGGATCCCGTAATGACATATGAGATGGTTCATGATGAATTTTGAGATTTGTGCACCGGTAACATAGGTAAGAGGGACAACCTCTACCCATTTGGTAAAATATTCGGTGGCAGTGATGATGTGTGTATGACCATCCGAGGAAGAAGGATGGAGCTTCCCTATGAGATCCAGGCCCCATTTAGAGAAAGGCCAAGGCGTTGCAATAGGCTGTAAGGCTGTGCCAATGCATGTATCAAGTTTCCATATTTCGGCATAGTTCACACTTCCTTACAAAGTTGCAGCAATTTGATTCCATGGTAGGCCAATAATAGCCTACTCTTAATAGCTTCTTAGCTAAGACTATGCCGTTGGTGTGCGCTCCACAAATACCACCATGTACTTCCTTAATGGCGTGGATAGAATCAGCAACATCCAAACAACGAAGCAGATTCCCATCGTAGCCACGATGATAAAGGGTGCCTCCTAGGAGGGTATAATGGGCTATGCGGTGGATAAGGGATTTCTTTTCAGAATGAGTTATGTCAAGTGGAAAAATGCCATTTTGTAGGTATTGAAAGATTGGATCATACCAAGGGGATAAGGGACCAACAACTTCACATGCTAAACACGAACTCGATATATTATACATGGCATCTATAGATGCTCTATGAAGAAAGGCATCTTACTTTCTTGAGGGGAATGCGTAACAAAGACCCAATAGTAGCCATAGCATTCGCGGATCTATTGTGTGACCTTGGATTTTGCTCAAATATGACCTGTGTGAAGTATTCCTTCAAGGTTTCAACCATATTTTTATATGGAATAAGCTTCTCATCTTTAACTTTGTACTCATCATTAACTTGTTTAATGATAAGTTGAGAATCTCCAATGACTCTTAGTTGTCGGATATTCCAAGTAATTGCTAGTTTGAGACCAGCAATGAGCGCCTCATACTCTGTAATATTATTTGTGCACGGAATCCCAGCCGGAATGCTCTTGGTATGACATCGCTTGTTGGAGTGATGAGGACCACACCTGCTCCAGATCCATGGAAGGTAAAAGATCCATCAAAATGGACCTACCATTCTATGGATTCTTCAATATACATCATAGATGCATCTGGAAGATCTAGGCACAAAGGTTCCATCCCTAGGAGAGGTGCTTCTGCTAACTGATCAGCCAATACCTGTCCTTTTAAAGACTTCTGATTCACAAACTTGATATCAAATTCACTCAGGAGAATGATCCAATTAGCCATTCGGCCTGTGAGGGCAGGTTTGGATAAAAGGTACTTGAGAGGGTCAACTTTGGATATGAGTTTGGTTTTATTGTTCAGGAGATAATGGCGAAGCTTTTGGAATGTGAAGACAACCGCTAAGCAGGCCTTTTCTATTTGGGGATAATTCAACTCATACGCGATCAAGGTGTGACTGAGATAGTAAATTGCTCTCTCTTTATGGTCTAAGTTGTATTGGGAAAGCAATGCACCAATAGCAAACTAGGTAGCGGAAATGTATAAGAGGAGAGGTTCACCTGGGGTAGGTGGCATGAGTACAGTGGGCTGGCCAAGTATTATTTGAGTAAGCAAAGGCCTTTTGACAATCAGGTCCCCAATTGAATGTGACATCTTTCTTGAGCAAATGGGTAAAGGGGTGGCACTTATCCGCAAGTTGTGAAATAAAGTAGCGGATTGCCTAGATTTTCCCTTGTAGACTCCTTAGTTGTTTGAGAGTGGTAGGGGTGGAATTTCTATGATAGTCGTAACCTTTGCAGGGTCCACTTCAATCCCTCTTTGTGAAACAATGAACCCTAGGAGCTTTCTTGATAAAACACCGAAGACACATTTCTTAGGGTTCAAGCGAACCTTATAGTCTCGTAGACGTTGAAAAATACACCTCAGTACTTTAGGGTGTTCTTTTCTACTCTTGGATTTTGCTAGAATGTCATCAACATAGTCTTCCATGATGTCACTTATCATATCATGGAAGATAATAGTCATGACGCTACTGATAAGTAGCCCTAGCGTTCTTGAGCCGAAAGGCATGACTTTGTAACAAAATGTCCCCCAAGGGGTGATGAATGTTGTTTTATGTTGATCTTCTTCTGCAATCCGTATCTGGTTATAGCCTGAGAATCCATCCATTAAGGACAACATTTCATAACCAGCAATGGAATCAACTATCATGTCAATGTTAGGTAGGGGAAAGTCATCTTTAGGACATGCTTTGTTAATGTCATGGAAATTAGTGCAGATTCTGATGCCAATAGGATTTTTCTGTATCGGGACTATGTTAGAGATCCATTCTGAATAGTCAATAGGTTTAATAAAGTCAGCAGCTAATAGCTTTTCTAATTCTTCTTTGACCAAGAGCACCACCTTAGGATGCATCTTTCTCAACTTTTGCTTGATTGGTTTGGCATCTGGGTGCACAATGAGGTTGTGCACGACTAGCTCTAGGTCCAAACTAGGCATATCTGCATATGTCCATGTGAATATGTCTGCGTATTCTTTTAAGAGCTCTACAAAGATATTTTGTTCCTGAGCTGAGAGTGAAGCTCCCAACTTTATTACTCTAGGTTGCTCTTTTAAGCCAATGTTGACATTGATTGTTTCCTCAACAAGCATTTTAGAAGCATCTTCCATCTATGTAGGATCAGGGGGAAGAGTAAGATCGACCTCCTGCGGTAGCTCATTATCATCTTTAAATGGATAAATCACTTCATCTTTAGACTCTTCATTCTGTTTATCTATGATTTTTTCAAAGAGTTTGTCACTGTGAGATTTCCGTTTATCCTTTTTGCTAGGTTTCTCAGAAGTGGTTATACTTTTACTTACAGTCTTCTTATTCAAACGTCCACACATCTCTTCTTCTTCCCCAAAGTATGCATAGGTGTCTAGTTGAATCGCAAATCCTTTCTTGTGGTCTCTAGCCAGAATAGAATCCCTGAGTCCCATGAACTCTGCAAATGCCTCATCATTTTCAAAGAAATCTAGGGGCACGTGAAGTTGTTGATCCCAATCTATAAGTTTAGGATATACAAGGGATACTTGAAATTTGTCTAAGGGTATGGATTCAGATAAGGTAAGGACCACTGAATCTGGGAATAGGTTTGTGGAAGCAAGATCCTTGTAAAGGCTACATTGGGAATCTGCATCGCTATTAGAATGAGATGAAACGTCCTCACGTCAAAAAAGGTGGCATCATTCTCATAGGGTAGAGTATTATGAGGTCTTATCCCAAGGCCATGTTTATCATATTTAAAACGAGGGATGGGAATAGGCTCTAACCAGCCTTGTACATTAATGCCACATCCAAACCCATTATAGCCCATGAAAAAAATTATGCGATGACCTTTGATGTAGTGAGGTGCTTGATGGTATGAAGCCATGGTGCCTTCTGGCACCCCGTGGTAGGATCCTCTAACATTTTCTCCTCAGATAGGAGACCACTATGGACAAATTTTTCCAATGGTTTAGGACATTGCTCACCCTTGTCCTGGGGGATACTGATAAGTTTGATATTAGCAAAGCCTGTTCAAGAGTGAATGGCTTACTTGGGCCATATTTTGCCGATGTTGCCTCCCATGAAGAGAATGGGTTGACCAATGAAGGAAAGTCTTGATTGTAAGGCGTGAGGGACTCTGAATCTATTTGTTTTTTCATAGCTTCTGTTTGTAGGGGGACAACTACATCCGCTTAAGGACACTCATACCCCGCACGAGAAAAATTGTGCAATGCTTGTTAGGTTGTGGAGCTTGTTTTCATGTGTGAAAGTGTTGAATACCGTACACTAAGAGTATCGTACACTTTTCATGTATCATCGCCGGGTTTATGGGACGGGTTTATGACATATCAGAAACGTGCTCTTCTCATATGGGTGAGATTTTTGACCCATAGGTTTATGGGACGGGTTTTGCCCATGGTTTTGATACCCACGGTTTTGTAAAACTCTGCTTAAGCAGTTTCTATTTATATGGTTTTATGCATATGATAGAGAGATGAAGAACATTGCATATGTGCTTTGAATTCATTGAGAATTTCAGAGAGTTTGTTGAGCATAGCTCCAAACAGATCTGGGTATTGTATTGAGAGAGCGATGGCTTGTAATAAAATCTGAGCAAGTGATTCTTGGTGGACATAGCCCAAATTGGGTGAACCACGTTAAATCTTTGTCTCTTTGTGTTGTGTTATTTTATTACGTAATTTTATTTGAGATCTCGTAATAATTTCGCATATTAGTTTCTACTATTGTGATTTTGTGCGGGATTATTCCGCATATTTTATCCCTTATTTTCTAACAATTGGTATCAGAGCCTGGTTTGGTTTGCTGAAGTGTTGAATCGCAGGAAAAATTTTATCTTGAGTGGGAGCTATGGCAGATGATGGAAGATCTAGGGTTGATAAATTCAATGGGTAAAATTTTAGTCTTTGGAAGATGCAGATGGAAGATTACCTTTATCAGAAGGATCTATATACTTCACTGTCTGAGAAGGTGAACAAACCCTCGAGTATGACAAATGCGGAATGGGATTTGTTGGATCGGAAGGCACTTGGAACGATCTGGCTGTGTCTTGCATCTTGAGTATTATTTAATGTTTCAAAGGAAAAGACGACAAAAGATCTAATGGATGCATTAGGGAAGTTGTATGAAAAACCCTCTACCTCTAACAAGATATTTTTAATGAAAAAGTTGTTTAATATGAAGATGTCTGAGAATAGTTTAGTAGCAAATCATTTAAATGATTTCAATGGGTCAAAGCATATAACCGTGTCCCACTTTTTTGTAGTTTTTGTACTTTCAACAAACTATGTCTGACAACCAAAACATGACCAAACACATATAAAATGACCAAACATGCATTTTTAAGAGGCTATAAATACCAAGGTGCAAGGCATCCAGTAATTTACCTAATTTTTAAATTTTTATAGTATTTTTTATTATTTATTTACTTAGTGATTTTAAAATATTTATGGCCACAATGGGACACACTTGTATGCTTTGACCCCAATACGGTTGTGAATATGCTAGCTTTGGTTACAATAGAATTTGATGAAGAAGTTAGGGCTTTATTAATTTTGTGCTCTTTACCTGAAAGTTGGAATAGCCTGGTAATGGCGTTAAGCAACTCGGTTCCAATACCTAACTCGAAGTCAAGTTTGAGGATGTTGTAGGGGTGATTCTAAGTGAGGAAATGCGAAGAAAAAGCTCTAAGGAATCTTCTACTTCAGGGAATGCTTTGACAGTGGAAACTAGAGGGAGACAGAAGAATAGAAGAAGCCGTGGAAAATCAAAGGAACGGCAAGGTCAAAATCCAAAAGCAAGATAGTATGCTAGCATTGTGGAAAGCCCAGGCATGTAAAGAAAGACATTGGAAGCTTCAGGATAAGAAGAAACAACATGAAGAAAACAAGGAGGTAAATGTGGCAATGGGTAATGTATGTCATGGGGATGCTTTGATTTTTCTTTTGCACAATATTCTTGAATCTTGGGTTTTAGATTCGGGGGCTTCATTCCATGCTTCTCCACATAGGCATTATTTTGTTGATTATGTTCAAGGAGATTTTGGGCATGTTTTTTTGGTGATGATGAGCCTTGCAACATAGTTGGAAAAGGTTACATTCGGAGTTAAGATGCGAGAATGAGAATACTTGGCTATCAAGGATGTCGGACATGTGCCTACATTAAGACGAAATTTGATATCTAAGGCGGTTAGGAAGTGATGGTCAGATTGTGATATTTACAACGGACTCTTGCAAGGTTACAAGGGTGCTCTTGTGGTGGCAAGAGGTAAGAAGGTTGGAACCTTGTATTTAACCACTTATAGCACTAATGTTTGTAATCTTGTGGCTTGTAAGTAGATACACCATGTGGCACTATAGGCTCGGTCATATGAGCCATAAGGGCATGGAGATCATAAAGAAGGATTTTCCGGATATATAGAAACAGTTTGGAGTTCTATGAGGATTGCATATATGGGAAATAGAAGCGAGTAAAGTTTCTCAAGGTTGGACCTACAAAGAAAGAGAGTAAGTTAGAGCTGGTGCATTCTAATGTGTGGGGTCCGGCTCTGTATCATCTCTTGGGGGTTCAAGTTATTATGTTACTTTTATTGATGATGCAACAAGTAAAGTTTGGGTTTATTGTATTAGAAACAAATCTGATGTATTTGACACTTTTGTTAAATGGAAAGCCTTGGTAGAGAATGAAACATGTCTTAAGCTAAAATGTCTCAGTCGAGATAATGGAGGGGAGTATGCGAATAATGAATTTGATGATAAGCTGTTATAAGAATGGAATCCATAGGAAAAGACGGTTCTAGGAACTCCGCAACAAAATGGGGTATCGAAAGGATGAAAGAACAATAATGGAACGTCTAGAGCATGAGGTTACATGCCTGATCGCTCTTTTTTTTTGGGCGAAGCGATGAGCACAACTGTACTTGATAAACAGAGAACCCTCAAGTGCCTTGGATGGAGGCATACCGAGGAGGCTTGGTATGGTAAGAAAGTTGATTATTCATTTCTTAGAGTCTTTGGATGTGAGGTGTTTGTTCATATAGACAAGGATGATAGGACCAAGCTAGAGGCTAAATCAAAAAAAAATTACTTTCATTGGTTATGGTGGTGATGACTTTGGATATAAATGTTGGAGTATTAAGGACAAGAAAATCATTCGATCTAGGGATGTGGTCTTTAATGAGAAAGTCATGTATAAGCAACAGTTGCAGGAAAATAGGGAAGAATCCAAGAAAGAATATGCAGCAGTAGAGGATCTTCCGGATGGGAAAGTGACACATGAATTAGTTTAGGAACCCTTCAACATGAACCCCAAACTCCTATATTGAGGAGGTCTTCTAGGGTAAGAAGAGAACCTGAACGTTTTTCTCCTTCTCTTTATTATTTGTTACTCACTGATAGTGGAGAGCCAGAAAGCTTTGATGAAGCAATGCAGTAGTGTTAGGAATAAGTGGAAGCAAGCCATGGATGAGGAGCATCAAGCTTTCATGGAGAACAGGACATGGGATTTGGTAAAGCTACGAGAAGGAAAAAGAGCACTACAAAACAAGTGGGTGTTCGAGTCAAAGAGGAAAAAGGAGGCAAGAAAAGATCTGAGGCCCGGTTGGTGGTCAAGGGTTTCCACGAAAAAAAGGTATAGATTTTGATGAGATTTTTTTCTCCTGTAGTAAAAATGACTTCGATGAGAACTGCTTCTAAGAATAGTTACAGCAGAAGGCTTGCACTTAGAACAACTTGATGTAAAGACCGCATTTCTCCATGGTGATTTGGAGGAGGAACTATATATGCAACAACCATTGGGCTATGAGGTCAAAGGTAAAGAGGAGATGGTGTGCAAACCGAAGAAGAGCTTGTATGGCTTCAAACAAGCTCCACGTCAATGGTATAAGAAATTTGATAGCTGCATGATGGAGAAAGGTTATGTTAGATGTCATTCGACCATTGCGTGTATACAAAGAAATTTGAGGATGGCAGTTATATTATCCTTTGTCTGTATGTGGATGACATGGTTGCAGTAGGTAAAAACATGCAAGAAATAAAAGTACTCAAGAAGCAAATAAGTGAATCCTTTGTTATGAAGGATTTGGGAGCATCCAAACAAATCCTTGGTATGAGGATATCTCGGGATAGGAAGGAACGGAAGTTGACTTTATCTCAGGAAGAGTACATTAAGAAATTCTTGGAGAGTTTTAATATGTAGGATGCTAAACCTGGTTGGGACTCCTTTGGCAGGCCATTTCAAGTTATCAAAGGAGCAGTGTCCCAAGATATAGCATTGGAGAAACCAAATGTCCAAGGTATCTTACTCATCAGTAGTTGGCAGTTTGATGTATGCCATGGTGTGCACTAGGCTTGATATTGCCCATGTGGTGGGAGCGGTGAGTAGATTTATGAGTGATCCAAGTAGAGATCACTGACAGGCAGTAAAGTGGATCCTTCGGTATTTGCGAGGGACCATGGGGACAATTTTGTGCTACAGTGGATCAAACACCATTTTCTCGTAGTTATGTAGATTTAGATATGGTGGCACATGTAGACAACAGAGGAGGAGCACAACAGTTATGTTTACACTGTAGGTGGAACAGTAGTAAGTTGGATTTCACGACTACAGAAGTTGGTGGCTTTGTTAACCACGGAGGCTGAGTATGTTGCTGCCACATAGGCAAGCAAGGAAATGATTTGGTTACAACAATTACTTGAGGAGTTGGGGCATAAGTAAGAGGAAGGAAAGTTGCATAGTGATAGTCAGAGTGTTATACACCTAGCTAAGAACTCTGCTTTCCACTCTAGGACAAAGCATATACAAGTTAAGGTACCATTTCATCAGGACAACTTTGGAGGAAGAGAAGTTAAAGTTGGAGAAGATTCATACCAGTCAGAATCCTGCAGACATGATGACCAAGGTGGTCACAAGGGAAAACTTAAGTTATGTTCAACTTTGGTTGGTCTTCATGTAGAAACTAGTGAAGGGTTGAGAAGCTTGCTTAGAGGAAAACTAGTCTCCAAGTGGGAGATTGTTAGGTTGTGGAGCTTGTTTTCATGTGTGAAAGTGTTGAAGACTGTACACTAAGAGTATTGTACACTTTTCATGTATCCTCACCGGGTTTGGGTCCGGCCGGGCCGTGAGCAGGGTCCAGGGGCAGCCACTAAAAAAATTGTTAGCGTAAATTTTTATTTTTTTGGCCTCGAAAAATGCACCCGACATATTGGGAAATGTGCTCTTCTCATATGGGCGAGATTTTTGACCCATAGGTTTATGGGACGGGTTTTTCCATGGTTTTGATACCCACGGTTTTGTAAAACTGCTTAAGCAGTTGTCTATTTATATGGTTTTATGCATATGATAGAGGAAATGAAGAACATTGCAGATGTGCTTTGAATTTGGCTATGAATTCTGTAGAGTTTGTTGAGCATAGCTCCAAACGGATCTGGGTATTGTATTGAGAGAGCGGTGGCTTGTAATAAAATATGAGCAAGTGATTCTTGGTGGACGTAGCCCAAATTGGGTGAACCACGTTAAATATTGTTTCTTTGTGTTGTGTTATTTTATTCTATAATTTTATTTGAGATATGTAATAATTTTAGCATATTAGTTTATACTGTATGCGATTATGTGAGGGATTATTCCGCATATTTTATCCCTTATTTTCTAACAATGCTCTATAATGTGTGAATGGTTTCGGGTCACCTGTAATGGTAACCACCGACCTTCATGACATAACTTGATGCACCGATGGAAATTCGATGGAACATCTTGCATGGCATGGATCCATGGGCGCCCCAAGAGCATGTTGTATGGAAGTTCCAAGTCAAGGACATGGAACGTTGTGTCATGACATGTTGGGCCTACTTCCATGGGAACCAATATAGTACCTGTTGATTCTCTTTCTTCATTGTCATAAGTTGTCATTAGCTCCCATATTTGTTTCGAACAACCTAGCTACTTAAGTAGCTCCAAGGTGCAAATATTTAGACCAGATCCACCATCTACAAGTACTCTCTTGATCTTGCGATGGGTAACCACCACTTCAAGATACAAGGGTAAGTTATGTTCAGGTTGTTATGCGGGATTGCAATATGATCAAAAGTGATATGATCATTGGAGTCTAGGCGTGCAATCATGGCTTGAAGGTTTGTGGGATCTACATCTGTTTGAAACCCCTAAATTTTCCAATTTTTGTACAATATATTCTTATGGGCATTAGAGATTTTGAGGAGATTGAGAATAGATATCCTAATGGTGTTTTCTCTAACTACTCTATTAAATTATACTGACCTTCCTGAGGGATAGGTACAGGATCTGGTATGACTAAGTGGGCACGTCTTGTCCCTACTACGTAGCTCTTTTCTAAAATCCGAATGGTGTTGATCTGTTCATTAGATGAGCTAATACATCCAATGAGGGAATCATAAGGACTATCATTTGTAGGGTAAACATAGGCAACAGTTCTATAGTCATTGGAGGTTTGCCCATGATTTGGTTTCCTTTTCTTTTTATCTGCATGGTTAGGAAAAGGTTCCTTGTAAATACCCATTTTTTCATTTGAACTTTTACTAGACTCGAGGGAGAATCTACAACGATCTTTCCTTCCTTGATGAGATCTTGTATGTAATGGCGCAGTCTCAAACACCTATCCGTTTTGTGTCCTTTAACACGGTGGAAGTCACAATATTCATGATCTTTGAACCAACCCTGGTTTTGGAGCATCCTCTGGGTATGGTACCATCGTAGTTGGATATTCCACCATTTTGGCATCATCTAATTGTTTTAGGATGGTAGACAAGGACTCGTTAAGGGTGTAAATGTATGTTTTGTAGGCACTTTGGGACGAGGTCCTTGTGAAAGATTTAAAAGCAGTGCCTGGCTCATCAGACACTTGACTCTTTTAGAGTCTATAATGCCATCACCAACAAAATGCTTATTCTTATTGAAGAATTTAGACTTGCATATGGATTTGGTTTCATGTTTGTTTTTAACTATAGACTTAAGCGTTCCTTTTGCAATGAGGGCTTTCTCAATTTGACCTCCTTTCTCTATGACTTCTTCGAAGTTAGAGCCACAATGCATTTGTAAGTGAAAGGCTATTTCAGGGTTTAAGTTAGGAACAAATATGTTCACTAATTGTTTTTCCGGTAATGCACAAGGAAAACGATTGGCTAACCTGCGCCATCATTGTAAAAATCCTGCAAACATCTCATTGGGTTTTTGTTTTGTATTGCATAAATCGTTCATTGTGATTTCACTTTCCATATTATAGGAGTAATGTCGTACAAATCTTTTCGCTAATGCGGGCCACGTTGTAATGGAGCCCTTGGGTATGTTATAGAACCATTCTAATCCCATGGCTCCGAGGCTGCGAGGAAAAAGTCGTATTAAGAAATTATCGCTATATGCGACCTCTTGGAAAGCCATGTAAAAGTATTTTATGTGATCACAAGGATCACTTTTGCACTTATACTTATCAAACTTGGGAACGGTAAAGTGTTTTGGGAAAGGTTGTTGTAACATGTCCTTATCAAAGGGGTAAGGGCATAGTTCTTCATATGAATATTTTCTATTCTGGCCTACATTTCCCTCTTGTAATGTAGTGAGCATATTTTTCATTGATTGTAACTCTTTCTGAATGAGTTGCTCCTTAGTAGGCGACATCGGTCTTTGTACCTGAGTCACTTTAAAGGTATAGTCCGTGTGTGGATCTGATTGAAACTCGCCAAGTTTATTTTTGTCTTTGTCTTTGTATATGTTTCTTCTTGAAGAGCCTAAGTTTGCTAGTTTTTGGCTCAACTTCAAGATCTGTTTTTGGAGGATCTCCTCCTCAACTAGGGGGTCCTCTTCTTCATCAAATTTCGAGAGGGGAAGCTTTACGGTCAATTTTCACTTTATGCAAAGCTTTGTAGCGAGGTTTTCGTGATGGATCCCCTTCGATAAGCGGCCTTATGTTTCCCAGAAGTGGAAGCGTATCCCACATCAAAAGGGTTATCTGTGTCTAAGATGAATCTTCATTCTCCTAGGTTAGGGTTAATGACCTTTGTTTCTTCTTCACGCTCTTGCGGAAGTTTAGCTCCTAATGCTAAGACTCTTGCGAGTACTTGATCTTTATTATAATATAGGATTTCATCAAATCTATTTAGGTCTAACCTCTATTGTTCTTCGGAAGAGTTTGACTCTTCTCCACTATGATCAATTAATAGCTCTGTATCTTTGACTTGTGAAAAGAGAGGGGCCAAATTGTTTCCACTAAATGGGAAGGTTTTGAAAGGGTTTTCTCCTATGTCATGCTCGTTTGATTTGGTTGCCATTTTTGCAATTTTAGACATTACAAGAAGATGTTTGTATGCAGCTAGCGTGACCCCTAAGTGTATGGTTTTGCAAGCCACTCAAGGTGATGCTTGAACTAAACTACAAAGTGTATCCTAGATGCAGTGTTATGTAGTCATTTTTATCAAGGAACACTCATATGCACACCTAAATGTAATGATCACCCAATATTGTTGTTACCAATCCTATGCCCTAAAACAGATAGCAACAATATTGTATCAATATGCAAGTCAAGTTAGAATTCTAACACAAACCTAAGATCGACGTGATGTTGACACAGTACTTGATAAGGTATATTTAAAACTAGTTTGAATGTCGATGAAAGCCAAACCTTCTGAAAAATGGAAGTCACAACTAGATATAGTGTAATAATGTCACCGTGATACATTAACCAAGCAAGCAAGGTGTTAGTACCATGACAACCTTATCACAATATATATAAGGCATTATTGACACTTTTCAAGAAGACTTAGATGACGTCGAAACCGAAACCAAGTGATAAGTATAACAAGGAGTTTTTAATTATGTGAGTTAAGGTAACCGCGTAATAAAGGGACTTATACCATTTTCTCATAAAAATGAGAACACAATGTAAGTACCAAGATTGTGCACCTAGGATGCAAACAAAACTATCAACTCAAGAAGAGACAAAAGATGAACCAAACTCACAGCGGTGAAGATGATCTTGAAATCAAGATGGAAGGACCTTTATCAAAGATACGAAAAGCGTACCTATGCACTTTAGATGTTTAACAACCTAGCCGTAAACATGGATGGGCGTAACAGACAAAAAGTGGTGAGCACTAACTCAAGTCCACGTTTGCGTAAAAAGGACAGTACGCGTATGCACATCCGTTGAAAGTGGATACATGCACGTGCACCCGTCGGGAGGAAAATAGTGGTCGCGCGCCAGACGCCAAACTAGGGGCATAGGTGTTAGGGGGCACTTTTGCATAAAGCAAGGGCAGTAAGGTGCACGCACATGTGCGTCCACCAAGTCGGACACGAGGCGTCACATGGGTGGGTATGCGTTCAGTGTGGCCTTTGGAAAATGAAGAAAAATTGAGGGTGGAGTTATTGGTGGTGATGATAGCGATGACAATGATGATGATGATGGTGGACCCGAAGGCGTGACAAATGTGTTTAATGAAAAGTTGCAAAAGCCATGGAATTGGGGTAATGTAATGAAATTACTAGTATAATTTAGATTATGAGTAGCAATAGAACACCAAATAACACAATATTTAGAATAATGATCTCAATATGTAATTATAATAGCTTCGCCACTTCGAGGGGGAAACCACTAAACCATATAATAAGACTCAAATGCTCAATGATAATGAACTACTACCTACAATTCCCTATATATACTATTCATATGTTATGGCCATCACCCAGCCGACATATTAAGCATGAGAAAGTATAAATGATATAATAAAATAATATGGTAAGCCACAAATTAGCTACTCATATCCTAATACAAGCAATAGGTTAAAGGCGTAGCATGCCCTTCCTCGTCAAACCAACGTTGTCCTCAACGTTGAATAATCTTGGATGTTGCTTCAAAACCTTCACCCTCCCGTGTTTCATCTTCTATGCTTAGATTCTTCCACTTGATCATATATTCCTTAATGTCTCTGGTTCTCAGCCTCTTAGTATGTGTTTGCAGAATCTTCTCTAGCTCTAAAATGATTCTTCCTTCCTCGTCAAGTTATGGTAACTCTATCTGGGCTTCAAATTTCTGTCCAATAACCTTCTTCAGGCATGAAACATGGAATATTGGGTGTATGTGTGAAGATGGAGGCAACTCTAGTTTATAAGCAACACTGCCAATTTTTTGTAGAACTTGATAAGGGCCATAATATTTAGGAGCAAGTTTTTTGTCCTTTTTCTATTGCTTTAGAGACATCTGTTTGTAAGGCTGGAGACGTACAAAACCTAGTCACCAATTTCAAAATGTATTTCACTACGATGTTGATCTGCTTGTTGTTTCATCTTGTTTTGTGCTAATGCTAAATTCTCCTTCAAACTAGCCAAAACTGTTGTTGATGTTGAATGTGTTCCTCAACATCTCTGACCTTAGTTTGCACCCTCAAGGAGGAAGTGATAGAAGGTGGATGGTAACCATATAGTGCTAAAAATAGGGTCATTTGAGAAGAGGTATGAAAAGATGTGTTATACCACCATTCTACAAGTGGTAGCCATTTAATCCATATTTCTTGCTTATCTGATACAAAACAACGTAGATACCCCTCTAAGCATTTGTTGACCACTTACATTTGTCCATCGGTTTGAGGATGATAAGATAAACCGTGAGCTAGCTGATTACTCAAACATGAAAATAATTCCATCCAAAACTTACTTGTGAAAATAGGATCACGATCACTTGCAATTATCTTTGGGGTTCCATGTAGCCTTTGAAATGTCTCCAAAAAAATAGTTGATCAGTATTTAGCTACAAATGGATGTGATAGGGCACAAAAATGGGCATATTTTGTGAGCCTATCCACAATCACGAAAATAACATTCTTACCCTCGAACAAGGAAATCCGTGATGAAATCCATGGAGACCTCCTCCCATCTCTCGGTTAGGAATGGTAAGGGTCGTGCAATAGACTGGTGTCTTGATTGTTTCCCCTTTGTTTTGTTGGCACACTAAACACTCGATACAAAAATTTTGTACATCCCCCTTGATTCCTTACCAAAATAATTCTCTTTTTATTCTATGATATGTCTTCAAAAACCCAGTGTCCTCCAACAGGGGAGGCATGTAGCTCTACAAGAATCTTATGCTTCAACTCAGAATCTTTACTTAAGTATAACTTGTCCTTGTACCATAGGGCATTACCTTTCCACTCAAATTTGTTAGATGTCATAGATCCTTGCTTGATATTCTATATTAGAGATTGTGTATCCTTGTCTTGATCCCATTCCAATCTTGCTTCATCCACCCAATCGGCCATCAACATGGACATTCCACATAGTAAGGCATATGTAGATGTATCCCTTCTAGACAATGCATCAACTACTACATTTTATTTACCCTTTTTGTATATGATTTCAAAATCATAACCCAACATTTTTGTTACCCACTTTTTTTGTTCCTCAGATGATAACCTTTGCTCCAAAAAGTATTTGAGACTATCATGATCAGTTTTTACCTTGAAGTGTCTACCCATGAGATAGGGCCTCCATTGCTTGACCACATGAAGAATAGCCATCATTTCTTTCTCATAGATAGGTTTGAGCAGATATTTTCCTTTGAATTAGCGACTCTCAAATGCAATTGGTCTTCCTTCGCATTAGAACTCGCTCCCAATCCCGATCTGAAGCATCACATTCAACAATGAAGGTTTTTGAGAAGTTGGGAGTAGCCAAAGCGGGTGTCGCACAAGGCTTCCTTCAATTTGCTCAAAGGATTTAGTGGCTAATTTTATCCAATGGAAGGCATCATTCTTTAGCAATGCGGTGAGTGGGGTTGCTTTATTCTTCCATATCCCCACACAAATCTTCGTAGTACCACTGTTAGTCCTAGGAACCCACGAAGATTTTTGAGTTTTAGGCCTTGGTCATTCCACCATAGCTTTGATCTTCTAAGGATCAACTTTGACGCCTTCATGGGATACAATGTGACCCAAGTACTCTACCTCTTGTACACCAAAATAACATTTAGATGGCTTTGCATAGAAACTATGTTTCTCAAAAACTTCCAACACTTTATTTACATGTTGTAAGTGTTCTTCCCATGTCTTACTGTAAATCAATATGTCATCAAAGAAAACTAATACAAATTTCCTTTAAAATGGCCTGAAAACAATGTTCATCAAGCTTTGAAAGGTTGAAGGCACATTTGTAAGACCAAAAGTCATTACCAAAAACTCATAATGGCCCTCATGAGTCCTGAAAGCCATTTTATGAACATCTTCCTCTTTTATTCTAATTTGATGGTACTCGAACGAAGATCTAATTTTGTGAAATTAATAGCACCATGCAATTCATCAAGTAAATAATCAATTATCAGAATAGGAAACTTATCTTTGATGGTGTACTTGTTGAGTTCTCGTTAATCTTGACACATCCTCTATGTTTCATCCTTCTAATGTACCATGACCACCGGTGAAGAATATGCACTCTGGCTAGGCCCGATGATACCGCCTTTAACATTTCCTGAACCATTTTCTCGATCTCACTTTTATGAGAATATGGGTATCTGTATGGTCTGATGTTAGGTGTTTGGAACCACGGAATCAATTGAATGGCATGATCATGATCCCTAAGCGGTGGTAGTCCCTTTGAATTGCATCAAAAACAGATGAGCGAGCATCAACAATCTTCAAGATCTGGTGGCATTCAAGACTCTATATTTTTACTTCTATGGAAAATAATTTTGCTATAAATCCATCTACTCCTTTTCTCGAGAACCTTTTGCATCGATGAGATCTAATAATCTGTGGATACTTAGCTACCATCCCATTCAATTGTATTTTCCTTCCATCTCGAATGAAATTGCATGAACAATTCTGGAAATTCATCTCTATAGTATCTAAGGTTGTGAGTCATTGGACACCCAAAACAATATTTTCCCCTCCCATAGAAATAACAAACATATGTGAGTCTAACATGTAGTCTCCCATGGAAAGCTTGATACTATGGCACTTTCTTGTGCACTTGATTGTCCCACCATCCACAATCATAACTTGCATTTTTGGAGTTGGGTAAATAAAACAATTGAGGCGGGAAGCTAACTTACTATTTATGAAGTTATGAGTACTCCTCGAGTCAATCAACACTGTCACCTTCTGATTTTTTGAGATAGCCAATAACCTTGAGTGTTTGAGGAGTACTAATACCTGACAATGCATGGCAAGAAATTGTAGGTTGGTAATCCTCTACTTCCTCTTCTATTGGTTCCTCAACCTCTCCTATAATTTCAACATCCTCATCATCCTCATTACCTCCATCAATATAGAACAAATTCTTCTCAGCACATTTGTGTCCCGGTCCATATTTGCTATCATAGTTAAAACATAATCCTTTTGCTCTCTTTTCTTCCATTTGTTGAGGAGTCAGTCTAATTGGCCTAGAAAATGAAGGGGAAGAGATACTATGGTCTTTGGTGTTAATGAAAGGTGGCCTCCTACTACAAAGAACTTTTTCCTCTACTCGACGTGTCATGATAATAGAATCAGAAAGATTGAGTGGATTAAACATACGTACCTCATGCTTGATGTGGTCCTTAAGACCCCCAAGAAATAGGTCATTCAGATTCTCTTCTGGTATATTCTCCACCCTTAAGGATAGGTTTTGGAATTGATGCACATAATCTTTGATTGATCTTATTTGTCGTAACTTTGCTAATTGACTAAAGTAGTTCTTTGAAACACTGGAACTATAGTGCAATTGCAACTCCTCGGTAAAAACTATCCAAGTGACACCGAGACCATTCTTCTGCCTCTGAGCACATAACCATCGATACCAAACGAATTGGTTTGGTTCAAGATACAAGGATGCCAATGTCACCTTTTGTCCTGATGGTGTTTGATGTAGCTCAAATAAGTTCTCCATTTGATTTATCCAATTCAGGGGATCTTTACCATCAAATTTGTGCATATCCACTTTCGACATCATGTTTCGTGGTTGTGAATAAGTTGGATTCTGATTGGGCTGGAAAAGTGATCCAACATGGTTATTTTGTCCATGATTTTGAACTGAAGATCCTCCTTGGTTGATATGGGATGGATTTGGGCCATACTTTTTACCCTTTACATGTTGCATGATATCATCCAACCGATGATTGATTTAGCCTGTCTCCTTTAGAGGCCATCTCAGATTGTACATTTCGCAGCTCATACTCAAGTTGGCTTAGCTTATGATCAACTAAAGTAAACCCTAGTGTTGAGGAATCTGTATTTACCCCTTCTGAATCCATCTCTTCAATCATTATCCCATCTTTATCTGGGGTTTTACCCTGTAACCGGATTCTTTTTTGCTCTTGTGGAAGGCCCCGCCATGATATCAAACCTTAGGGTTTAGGGTTTCGATACAAATTCGCCAAACAGGAAAAAACACAGAGAAGATACTAATACTATTTTTTGAGATATTTATGAAAATGTAAAGAACTTGAAAAAATTCCACAATTTGCACACCGAGGAGTGATTTTATGAAAAACCTTAAATTTGTAATAACTTGTGCAAAATAAATCAAAAAAGTTTGAAAGTTTCAGGGAACCTTACTTTAAATTTTTCAAAACTTTGGTAAAAATATCTCCCACCAATTCGCTTTGGTTCAAAATATATTGCAGAAACAAAAATTAAGGTTTTTGCCCTAATTTTGGCCCAGATCGCAGCTCTGATACCACTTGTAATGAAATTACTAGTATAATTCAGATTATGAGCAGAAATAGAACACCAAATAACACAATATTTCAGATGAATGATCTCAATATGCAATTATAATAGCTTTTCCACTTCAAGGGGGCAACCTCCAAACCATATAATAAGACTCAAATGCTTAAATGATAATGAACTACTACCTATAATCCCCTATATATATTGATCATATGTTATGGCCATCACCTAGGCCGACCTATTAAGCATGAGAAAGTATAAATGATATGGTAAGCCACAAGTCGGCTACTCATATCCTAATACAAGCAATAGGTTAAGGGCGTAGCAGGTAAGAATCTCTAAAGAAACCCCAAAGGCTTTGAACAAGCTAATCAATGGACCATCGATAAGAAATGAGCAAGGGTTTCTTCTTTGCATACATTAATTTGAAGTAAACAAGCAAACTAAGCAAATGAAACTAACCTCTATTATTTGAAAGCTTGAAATAATGAACCTAAGAGGATCTAAGCATTCAGTTTGTGTTTTAAGAGAAAGAGATCTCCCCATTAATGGCTTCAAGGCCAATGGTTCTTCCCTTTTACTCCATATTTGTGCTATAAAATACAAAAGCAAATACTACTAGCTCAATGGAAGAAAATGAAATACAATCTAAAGCCTAAACAAAATACTATAATCTGTGCTAGGAAGAAGAGAGAATTCTTAGAAAATGAGGGAGGGGGTCTAGCCCTATTTATAGTTTTCCATTTGGGAAAATGGGAGATTTGGGTGCATGTGGGACAAATGCTAAAGTCCAAAAAGCACTTTTAGCAAGTCAAAGTGTGATTTGACTATGTTTAGAAGAGATTGACCATGGTTAAGACTAGTTGACCATGTTTAGAGGGTAATTAATCTTACTTAGAGAGAAATTAGGTT
The DNA here is from genome assembly GCA_018340775.1 of Taxus wallichiana var. yunnanensis. NCBI lineage: Eukaryota > Viridiplantae > Streptophyta > Pinopsida > Cupressales > Taxaceae > Taxus > Taxus wallichiana. Next base: position 181,862,633 of record CM031239.1, on the reverse strand, counting down.
TCTGAAGGGCTTCTGAAAGACTTAATCAATCCAACGAAGTGGATTGATACTCCAGAGAGCTAATAAAGGTGGTAAAGAAGAGAATATTAGCCAAGAAGAGGTTATTATAACCTATTTAATTAGTTTATAAGAGGAAATATGACCAACAAAGTGTCATAAGAGGGGAGTTAGATAGATCTAATTGACGAAGTGTCGTAAATTTGCAAGGGGAAGAATAGTTAGTGCAATATTAAGAATAATAGTGCATTGATCAAACTACAGGTGTCTACAATATGCAAAGTGCAAAAGTCTCCCTCAAACCCCGTAGGCCCACAACTTCACTTTTGATATAGGTTTGACACGTGGCTTTACCTGAGTGGTAACGGAGTCACGACTCACTTTATAATTATACTTCTTTTGGAAACAAGGCTCAAAATCTCAAAGTTATTTTTGACCCACTTCGCGTTTTGACTTTTCAACACGGGCTCAAGACCCCAATGGAGTCATGGAGCATTTTATAATTTTTAACTCTCTTTAAACCAAAATTCCCACAAAGCTCCGACGGCCTCGCCTTCCCCGTTTTGACTTTTGATGCGGGCTCAACATTTGACTTTATCCCTTGGCATGAGCGGGGTCGCGGTTCACTTTATCACTTTATGCCTTTTATGGAAACAAAGCCAAAATTCCTAAAGTGTCCCAACAACCCGCCTCTCCACTTTGAATTTTCAACGGATATTCAATACATGGCTTCAACGGAGTTGCGACTCATTTTGTAACTTTACTCCTTTTGGCAATAAAGCCAAAATCTTCAAAGTGCTCCGACGATCCGCCTTCCCGCCTTAGCTCGATTCGACCAATCAGGATCCTTTGGGGCCATGGAGCCAATTTGACACTTTTGCAAAAATAACAAAAAATGATAAGTTCGCAAAATAATCCACCACGCCGCATCCAATTAGAGATGTCCACGTATTCATGGATGTTGGGGCCAAAATTGACAGGGAAGATACGCCCGTCATCCTTGACCACGGGGGATTCACTTAGTAAAAGTATGGTATAGCACCTGCGTTCGAAGGGTATTAAAGAATACCCTTAATTCTAGTTTCTACCTCTAATTATTCAATTGATAATACCCCCTCCCGTTATATTATTAGAATGAAAATACCCCCTATTTTTTCCATGTACCTTACTTACCCATTTTTCAATTACAATTTTATTTACCCCTTTTTATTTCTACCCCAATATATTAGACAAAAATATATTATATTTCTCACTCAATTTTTTTAATATTCATTTCCTTTCGAAAGATAGTTCGAAGCCATTGAATACATATTACAAGTCACCTTATATATGTTAAGCTTTATGCATTTATCAATAGTTCTTCAAATAATTAATATGGTGAAATAATATCACTTGTGTTGAAAAGCATACTCAATTCTAGTTTTCTACCATCTTATTATTTCTTCGTTAAGAATCTAGATTTATTTATTAAAAAGAGATTATAATTTAATTTATGACCACACTCCTTTTGCAATTTTAAGGTATTTACGTTTAAAAACTAGGGTTCAAACGTTTTAGTTTTATATTAAAAGTAAACCTCTATTTCCTTTGGCCCATCTCTCTAACCTACCCCCAATACCTGATTCAAAACATTAATAAATTAAACCCTTTCACCCCCTCATGTCTACCGGTATATTGAGTTTAATTTTATTAATTTTAATTACCTCAATATGAACCCACGTGCTAGGCTATTGCCTAGCTAATGAACCCCCGTGTCCCGACTATCGAAAAAAATACAGAGGAGGGGAAACTCCATCATTTACGCTCGAAATTAAAATTGTTCTCCATGGAAAGAGAAACTGCAAACAATACAAGGCTTGACACGATCCATGGCCAAAAGAGAAGGATTGAAAATTTCATTCGAATGAAAGAAACAATTTTTAAGCATCCAAACGGGAAGACAAAATTTTTATCAAACCATGCGGACTGCAAGATTTTAAATAAACAGGCGAGATTGCAAATGAGCACCAACTTATTCAAAGCACGAATTTTTCTATCTCTCTAGACTTCTCAATCTGCTCAAACATCTCTCAAAGGCACCAACTCAATATTTTGAAACTTGACTTGAAAAACGAGGGGGATTTTGAGGGTGACAACAAGTAGACCTCAAATAAAGAAAACAATGGTCTGCAAACCAAACACAATATATAAATCTATAGAGCTATCGCAGTAAGCGTAATTCTTTACTTGTGGGATGGGGGACATTTGAGTTGATAGGAACAACTTTAAAAGCGGCTTAAAATATAAAGTAAAATTATAATCAAACATGATATTTATTTGATTTTACAACAAAGGATTCTTCAAAGGGTCAATAGTGCAAAGACAAATGTATTGAACCATCAATAAACATTGTCGTCTTGAAAAGGAAAATAATGGAGGAGCATTCATTATGTTGGTTGAAGAAAAACATTAAGGTATCGGGTATTAGAATCGACTGGGAAATTACAAAATGATTTGCATGGTAAGCAACTCACTCAAATATGTAGCTAAGGAAAAACAAGTCACCCACAATAGATAAAAGAACATTTACTTGTAAAATCCCATTTGAAGTTTCCCAAACTTAAATTGTGTTTATCTGATTCACAGTCGCTAATATTTGATTCCATAGGAAAGGGATTCCTCCTGACTTACCTCCTTGTCGAATCAATCACTTGGTTGGGATTACCGGAAATTCATGTCCCCCGGGCGATGTGGTAGAGTAATTTTGAATCCTATTTAGATTTCTTAATAGTGTTCACCTGTCAACAAGAATGATTTCCATGCTAATGCATGGGAGAATTATTGGAAGAAAGATTTTTTTAAAACCCAAACCTCATTGTAAACTCGTCATAAGGTTTTAAGGATGGAAGGAAATATAACTGGCATGAAAGGTTGTAGTTGGTTCCCAATGCCCTCGCCTCATATAGAAGTTTTTCTCGTAGGTTTGATTTATTTTGTAGATGTTGGTCAGATAATCACCCAAATGTCTATGTCGACAAGGGTTGACACTTGAATTATAAAGTCGATTAAATATGAGGGAGATTTTCACAAATCCATCTAGCTTTGTTAGAAACCTTTCTTGGATATCCATCTACCTAAACTTAGAAATGTCACTATATTCAATAGCCTTATACATGGCCAATTCTGCAAGTACTATGTAAGTACGTAATATAATCGATGCGAGAGAGAAAAAAAATTGAACTATGATCATTTTTTGTTCCCTTTAGTTGTACTCTTTTGTTGTTTTATGAACTTTTTCTAAGCATGTCACTCTTTATATTTGCACTTTAAGCACAAATTTTGTTAACCAAAATATTTTAACATCTTTCCCAACATATTTTGAAAAGTATTGTTGAAATTGTTTTCCCCTCATGTTTTTAGGAGAGCAATATATTTGGGATAGTTATTGAACATGCCCAAAAATTTAGCAGGATTCCTTAAGCAAATATTTAAAAACCAACAATATTTTGATAACTAGAAGAAATGATTGCTACACCTGTAATCTTGGAAAAAATTAATGAATTTTGTTTCTCACGCTGTACAGTTAACATTTTGGACTTCTACCAAATTGACACATTATAGATTTAAAATAACTACATTATTCAAACGCAAAATCTAGGCATGTCCATTTGACCTACTTCCTCCTTAGACGAATTAATTACCGTACGTCGTTCTATCAATTTGGTATATGTTGGTACACAAATTGATTCTCCCTCGAAGATGAGCAAAGCATCACGAGACTTGACATGGAAGCTTAGAGACAAGTAGATCATGTGGTGTGTCATTTCAGAGCCAGGGAAGAAATGCAACTTGTTCTTTATCACTAAGATGTGGAGAAATGGATAACACCCTTAAGAGGATTTGATCTATCCTCACTACTTTATGGTTGTGTCTTTCAACTAGGGTGAGAGGACCCTTTTGTAGCTGTTGTTTGTGGAGGAGATGGAGATATCCTTCTTTGCAAAGTTATTAAGAAGACCTTGAAGAAAATATGATCAATACAACAAAAATCTAACTCTCACGAGTTGTCACCCTAGATAATGGAGATATATTTTAATAAAAGTTCATACTACTAAAGACAATGAAAACCTGATTGCTTCTACATGTTTTGGTAATAGAAATTATGCATTTGTACACACACAAAACAAACAGGGGTAGTATGGGTAGGATTGGTTGTTTTTAAATGAATTTTGGTGGGAGGTGAGGCAGAGTGGACTTTGATTCGCCAGATCTTTGAGAACTTTTACAAAAATGGAAGGCTTGATCAACAGAATGCTTCATAACAAAGCTAAAATGTTCCTTTAACTAGAAGGTGTGCTTCAATGGAGGCCCAAATCAACATGTTTTCACACAAACTTTAAGAATCCAAAATGAAGGCTCAAATTGAAAAACTTAATTGAACATTATCAACCTTTGTTTTATCACGCCTAAGATACCCTCAAAGGCTAACAAACAATCTTATCATCATGCTAAGAGTAAAGTGATTTTAAATTTGTTTATTTCACTATCAAATGAAAGCTCTTCTGATAAATGAAATTGCAAATGCCACCAAACTATCACGAGGATAAGATCTTGTGTGATTCATAAAGATTTCAATGTAAGATTGCAATGGGAACAAGAAAAACTATTTGTAGACATTCAAAAATGAAGCAGACACAATTTTTCCCAAAATCAACACAGATTAACTCAAATTGGATTAAATTCATCAATAGGGAAAGTTTCTAGAACAATCTCAGAGCTTGTCAATGGTTGTACACTTGCAACCACCTTGACATGATCAAATTTAACACAAAAGAAATAAACGAGTTCCTTAGATGGTTTCTTAGAAAGATAGGCTCTATCAAACTTTTCTCTTAGGAAAATAACTCCCGACCTCTAACACTCCAACCATTTGCATGAAAAGTTCATGCAATTTATAACATTTAATCTACAACAGAGTTCCCCCAAAAACAAAAAATGAAAGCACCATTGCTTGTTGCGATTTTGATCGTGATTCCCAGAATCAGATTTGCAAAAAAGTTGTCAGGTGCTTAGAGGGAAAATATTTTCAAATATTTCTAGCATTCAATTCTTCACCTAGTAAGTCATTCTTCACTTCACGCGCCAACTACTTCCTCCTCTAATATGTTGAATCCGGTTTCTTTGCGTGTACAAGGAAAGATTGGAAATTCATATCAAGTCCAATAGTCATATCACGTCTTAATGGTAAAAGATGTTTTCAGATTTTCCCCACCAAATCAAGATATCAACTAGTTTCTTGTGTGCCAAGGAAAATCAGATTGAATCCAATAGTCAAATTACATCTTAATGGTAAAAGACGTTTTTATATCTTCCCCACCAAACCAGGGTATCAAATTAATTTTCCTCTTCGTTTGGCGTGTATGAGACACCAAGAAATGATAAAAACCCATAAAAATTTGCATCCCTGGGAGCTTTGGAGAAAAATGGCGAAAAATCGATCATGTATGCACATTAGCTATCGCCGATTTCCTTTTGAATTTGGACCTGTCCACATGGGAGATCCGAGTTAAGATGGGCCTGGGGGTTCCTTTTTACCTTTTACATCTTTTGGAAAAAATGCAAAATTCTCATTTTGCTCCGCCCCTCCACCTTTGAAAAATGGGCTTGACACGTGTCCCAATGTGGGTCCCAGAGGAACCATGGCTCGATTATGCTATTTTACCTCTTTTTTTGGAAAAAGGAAAAATTTCCAACTTTTCCCTGCTGCTCCGCATCTCTCGCCATTCGATCAAGCAAATTTTGACTATTCTCTGTCGGGCTTATGGGTCACTTTGATGACTTTAATCTTTTAAACAATAAGGGGCAAAAAATCCAAGTTGCCTCTCGATGGCCCGCCTCCCCGCCTTTTGACTTTTCAAACTGCCACGCATCTCAATGGTGCATCTTGAGATGGTCCTAAAAAGTAGAGACCCCAAACAAGCGCGGGCTCAACACGTGTCTCATTCCGGCAGAGTCTGTTAAAAGTTTGGAATTTCAGTGGAAGGCGCCATGTGTCTAAGGTCCGGGACAATCTCCTTCGGTCGTTGAAAAGTCCAAGCAAAAAGGCAGAGTGAGTGGAAGCCTCCAAGTGTCCTCCTGACACTTCTTCAAAATAAAACTCAAGGGCCGGTCCCTAAACATGTGCGGCCCCTCCACGTGTCTTAGGCATTTTAGGAAGTTGCTTGAAAAGTCTAAGGAAGGCCCGATGGAAACCTCCACGTGCCTTTATGGTGCAACTTCAAGATGGTCCCCAAGAGCGAAGAATTTGAATGAGCGCGGGCTCACCATGTGTCCTAGGCCTTAGAAAATTTCTTTTAAAAGTTTAAGTATAGAGCGGAGCCGATGGAAGCCTCCACTGTCCCTCTGTCACATTTGTTAAGGTGGGACCCTGAGGCATATTTTCAAATGAGCGCCAGCCCACCATGTGTCCACGGCCCACCAAAATTGTACCAACTGCATAAAAATTTGTCTAAGTTTGGGCAAAGCAACGGAATCCTCCACGTGTCCTCTCGGCGCAACTCCAAGGCCAAACCAAAAGGTGAATTTTCAAACGAGCATCGTTCCTCCACATGGAAAAGTTTTGGGTCGAAGCAAGCCATATATTTTTAGAGTGCCCCCACTGAGCCGCATCCAACCAAAAAGAGCCACGTTTCCACTGATGCAGAGATTTAAAATTGATGGGAGAAACACACCCATCAAGCCGTAAAAATGTAGGGAAACCACTATTTGAGCCCAGAGATGAAATTTTCTTCAAGGACAGAGAATTTGGAAGTGTTGTAAGGTTCAAACATGACCCTCCAAGCTACATTCAATCATGTTTCCTCGGAAAAAAATGGCAGGGACAACAACACATGACTACAAAAATGGAAGGGAAGGAACAACCGGGTTTTACGACCAAGTAACTGACTCTTTCATATGGTCAGAGAAACAAAAACAAATTTTGGGCGTTTAAGTGATCTTCGACCAAGGAAGGGACTAATCATGGCGACCAAATGGAGGACGAGTCTTCAAGGACCAACACGGGGAGATAAAAAATGTGACAAAGGCCGCAAACTGAGGGATTTCAAAGACAAATGAGGCGAGACTAATTCGAGTACCAACATTATATAGACATATAAACACTTATGCAGTTTAATAATCTAGGATACAACTTTTTTGTGGACCACGTAAGTGCAAACTATTAAGTGACTATAGTAAGCCCGGTTAGGGAGAATTATTTAACCTTTTTTTTGTCGTAAATCTTACTAATTGACTTCTACAATTTGTTTTTTTGTCAGTATGTAGCCAAAATTTCCTAATCCTGAGTGTATGCAAAAAAAACTATAAACACATCCCACTAATCCAACCATTACTAGGAATCATAAAGAACCACTAGACTTGCTATAATTAGTAAACATTTCTCGCAAGAACTTGCCATTCTAAACTAATGCAACCAAACCAAAACCTAGGCGCCAACACTTCACATACCCCGACCATAAGTACAACTTTAGTTAACCTAAATATTTTAACATATTTTGAAAAGTTTTTTTAAAAAAATTTCCCCGTGTTTTTAGGGTAGTAATATATTTCGGATAGAAATTGAACATGCCTTATATAATAACCATCCGGCTACTAAATAACTAAAACTTGTTACCAAATTACTAAACTTCCTTTACGCGTGTAATGCACATCCATTACTATTTACATACAATGTTGTTGTTTATATTGGTCTGTTGTTTACTCGATTTTGTTACTCATATTGTTGTACTTTCTTTGCCCTTCAACCCCATTTTCCACATATAAAATACATGCCTATCTAGCTGGAAAGTACTTGTTATACTTTGACAGTAGTGTCTTTTCTCCCAACATCGTATGCTTCTAATATACAATTTCTTTCCAATCCCCATGCAAGTGCTCTAAAGATGGCAAGCAATTTTGATAACATAGCGTATTAACAATGATTGTAGCCGCATACAACACATGTTATCAGAATGTGTAGAAGACCACTACAAAGGAGGCACACCTGTAGACGAAAAAACAATTTACGCAATGCTACTCACACAGAAAAAATTAGAACACGCACAACAGGCACTGCAACAAGCATCCATTGCGAGCGAGGATACCATATAAATCCTCAAGGAACGAGCCTACACACAATACTACAACACCATGCCTTAAAAACCAAATTGCAAGAAACGACAAGCCCGAAAGCTTCACATGTACAAACCAACAACTTTTATGCGAGCTAATATATATACCCATCGTAATAGCTGATGTGAAACAAAGTTCATTTTGTAAATAACACCCATATGGTTTTGTTCACAAACCATATATAAAATGAATATATTTGTGAATAATAGAGTAACAAAGAAAAGTGTTCATCCTATATTGCTTATAATGCACAATTTATTAGAATTTGAACACGTTTTACCTATCAAATCCCAACTTCAAATACCATATAAAACTTACTTTAGTGGCTTTCACAAAAACAAGGTACATTTACCTATCTTGGAACACCTACATTGTTTGAATACACGCATACCTTGATGGCTACCTACCCCTTTTACATCCCCAAACAAAACTTGCCCAAATAGCTTATCGGGCTCAATTTACTATATCTGGAGGGAGAGGGTTCGGAGAGGATTCCATATCGAGAGGTCAAGTCAAATATAGATGTTCCATATCGATGGATGGCGGTTCCGGTCACTTCCAGGGTGATGTGATAATCTAGATATAGGGTTCCGACCATGATGAATGAATGGTCGCACATAATTACTGTTTCATATGCATACATGCAGCCCAACCTCTGCACTCATCTTTGCTACAAAACTATGTTCGTTACATAATCATTAGAAAAACATATCAAACTACGAAACTATCACCAAAGCAATTTGGTTACGTAACAACCCTAAAACAAATCTACCAATAACGAACACAACTACAATCCCCAAACTGCAAGACTACCTCCAACTGCACCACTACCGACGTAGCCTTGCTCCCCTAGGAGCAACCACTAGTTATAAATAACTTGAATTCAAAACAAAACTTAATTAATTGTACACGGGAGTCGAAACGGTAATCTACTTAGTGTCGGGTTTTAAGTACTACACGTCAAAAAAATAAAACCTAATTACACGAGTGATAGGGGAAAGGACCCCATCTCCGAGCACCATAAGTCATATGCATCTATTACACAGCCACGTAGACTGCTAACTAGGACTCCAAATCAGCACGCTGGATTCTGTCAATGTTTTATGAATCTTAAAATGTATCATTGAAACCTGTTCACATTTTGTATGACACGTGGAAATAGAATTCCATGCATACTATTAGAAATGACCCAATATAAATATCAGACCCATCACCGTTGTTTTTAAAATGGTATGACAACACGTATTTGAGTGGGAAGCTGCGCATTCGAGTGACAGTAATGTACAACAATAACTATTAAATTGGAAACATGTGGATTAATATCTCCACCGACTCACCATTATTTGCCACCGCCGTCCCTGTAATGGTGCATTCAACCCCCATAAACTGTGCATTCACTCGTAGTTTTCATTGCAATGCAGGCAGGTCCAGTTTTCTACAAGTTGTTATTTTGTCAAGGAATCCCATATGTGTTTGGTGTGCCACCCATTATAATGGTGAACACATACATGCTGGAATGGAAGCGGAAGGCAAAGAAGTAAGGTAGAAGATCCAACCACACGAGTTAATTTGTTTGTAAAATGATTTATTCTTACTTTCCTGATTGTGTTTTGGCTGGAGAAGTTCTCAGACCTCGGTGATTAACTAGGTATCTATACTCTTAACTCAATGTATTTTATAGATTTTGTTTCTTTTAAGTTCTGAATATTTTGGCTTCAATACTGTAGGAGTTTTTCCTTCGAACTGGGTATTATAGCATGCATAAAAAATCCTTTGATTTCATTATTATTTTTCCTAATAGTGTTTACCTGGATGCTATAAATAGTTGATGGCTGTGTGTCCACTTCTTGTGGTATTGACTAGATTTTTTCAATTGGGTTTGTACAGACTTGGGTATTGCTTTAGAGGTCAATGTATTCAATCCAGTCTTGGGTGTTTTGGGGTGTAGGATTTTAATAGGGCCTTACTGATTGATGCATGATTTATTGGTCATTTGATTTAGAGATCTCGATCATATTTTGAACTTTTGAAACTGTTGTGAATGTGTGTCAGGGTCTATTGAGTTCTTGTTTTTCGTGTAATGTTTTAGCCCGCAACACATAGACCAAAATTTTATTTACGAAGTTTGCAAGAGTGCTTAGAATTTCTAAGAACAGATTGGTTAGAGAGGAACGTTGATCCTTTAAAAGTAAAGTTGCTAGAAGGAACGTTTTGACTGCATGTCAATCTGCCTTATCCTAAAAACACTCTCAGGACTACTTTGTTGACTGAGTATAGGGGATCATTTTGTCTCTTTGCCTTGTATGTGCATCTTTTATAATTTTTGGGGAGCCAAGATATCAACATTCAAGATTAAAATCTTCAAAAATTTTTGAACGAAGGTACACAAAGCCTCTCACTGTAAGTTATATGGTTGCTTTGTTGTATAAATTTTATGCCCTGTTGAATTTCATAAACTGTAAATTTATTAACGGATTGTTGTTGCAGGGTAGAAAAGAATAACAATGCCAGTGATACGTGAATGAGTATGAAGACCACAAATTTATTTGCAGGTAAGGTCATCTGTGACCTTACTAAGGCAATGATCTGTTTATCTTAATCCAAAATGTTTTGTCTACAATTGTTTGTCTGTGAGATGATTGAGTTATATTCCAGTTTTATATGGTATATTTTATTTGCATGCCTTAATTATGTTTACAAATGTTGGCAAGGACCCATAAAATGGGAGACAACATAAAAAATACATAAATGGATAGTCCTTATTTCACACACAAGAAAACATATATTGTTTTATATTCATTTCGATAGACTTCCAAAATTTACTAGTAAATCCGACTTCCAAAGGATTAAAGTCAGTATAACATTTATCAAAATCATATATACATATTCAACAAAATCTGCCAAAACTTACTAAATGGGCAGCTTTTTAGAAATTCATTCTAATAGTGGACAAAATTTGTAAAGCCAAACTTAACCGTTGGACCAAAATCCTAGAAATGGTCGAGACTGCTCTTCCTCATGACTCTCTGATGTGCTAGCATTCATAGATTGGAGAACATGAGGTAGCATAGTAGGAGGCTTACCTGGAACATCTGTCAAAGTTCTTGAAATTTGGCCAATTTAACCAAACAATGCTTGCTCTAATTTTCCTAAATATGTCTCTTTGTTTGAAGGAGAAGATGGGCAACTGGATTGGTTATTGATAATGGAAGAAAAAGCAGGCATGAATGTGTTATACATGTCCAACAAAATGTGATGTTGATCAGGAAGGGGATTAGAGGGACTACTCAAACGTCTATTTTGTCGATCAGGCTCCTTCTGTGCTTGTTGCCATTCCTTCATCCTTTTATCATGTTCTTTTGACAGTCTGGCTTGTTCCCCTTTCAACTCCTCATTTTTTGCTGCAACTTGTCTTCTTCTTTTTTCTGCCTTTTCAATTCTCTTTCAATTTTAAGTTGCCCCTTCTTTTCTTTTTCTACCAACATGTGGGCTTTCCTTTCTTCTGCCTGCTCCCTTCTCTTTGCCTTCAAATCTTCAATTTCTCTTTTTCTTGCTTCTTGATCTTGAAGTAAATGCAAGTATTCATCAGAGGTAAGTATTTGGGATTGCCTACCAATTCTAATTGCACCATCACTTAGCCGCACAGGGTTGTTGTGAACCCTCTCAATTGGTAGCTTTAAGAATTTACTTACCAATTGGTTGTCATTTTGGGTGCAGACCACCTCTTCAGTGTCTTGTGTGGCTATGAAATCAGCAACTTCGAAGTTACCTTTATCTATATGCCCTGTGGATAAATTTGGGGCATCTAATTGGGATGCATCACGTGCCTCCCACTCCAAATTATTAGCATAATAGTGTACCACCTCACTTGGAAGAGGCAAGGGAGGGGATGACATTGAAAGAGAAACTTCCTCATTGTTGAAATCAATTTGCATGTTGAGATTTATGGCCCCTTCTTTAACCCATTGAGGTGCTACTGAAGTTTGTGTTGGCAAAGTCAAGATATCATCAACGTTTGTGGCTTCTTGTGTTTGGCTCACATGAGTTGTTGAACTAATATGATCTTCTTCTTCATTGATTGTATGTGGCTAATTTAAATCTTTAGGCATGCCAAAAAAATTGTCTCAACATGCACTTCCTTTGGTTTTCTGTGCATCCTCATTATCTGACACATTATTCCTAATTTCTTCTAAACACCATTCTACATCTCCATCTTCTATTCCTGCCATCCTCAATATGTTTTCAATATTTTGCCACCTCGTCTTCTTCAATATGAAAGGCTTCACTTGGCCTCATATCATTAGAAACAACATTACGATCAAGTGGCCATATACCTGTCCTATGAAAACCTGCTTTGATGTTTTTAGGAGTAAGTGCGAGTTGGAAAGCTTGACTGCTAAGTGTTGCCAATTCTGTCCTCCTGATTTCAAGACCTGAGTTCTTTGCCATCCATTTGGACCTCATTGATTTGAAGTAGTTCTTGAATGGAGAGAAAACACTAACATCTAATGGCTGAAATTTGTGACTGGTATGAGCTGACAAAGTCACAAGGTCAATTCCTAGATTTCTAGCTTCTTGGATTGTGCCAAAAGCTACATGGCTGCCATGACCATCAAATATTAGAAGATGCCTATTTGTTGGTGAAACTCCGCCAGGCACAGATCTTGCAAAATGATGCAGCCAATTCAAAAACAACTCCTTTGTCATCCACACATGTGGTTGCGCTGCCATGCATGCTCCAAGTTCACATCCAGCTATATAGTTTTTAAGTTGTCTCTTTGCCTTAAAAAGATAAAATCCAGGAATGCTTTGTCCTGCTGCATTAACACAACATAATACAGTAATCCATTCTCTACTTTTTGACATAATGTGTGAAACACATTTACAACCTAATTTAGCAATCACACGCATGCCACAATTCCTTCCTGGTTGTACACCAGTTTTATCACAATTCCATATTTTATTGGGCGCATATTGATTTGTTGTATACATTTTTTGCAAGTTATCATAGAAAGCAGCAACGATTCTTGGTCGTAACATGACTGCTCTATCTCTATCAAGGCCCTCCGCAGTTCTTATTGTCAAATCAGGATGGCGCCTACGGAACCCATACCACCATGATTTTCCTGGTAGACCATCATTGAATGGATTTGGTCTGCTTTGACATATATGAGCTACATAGGCCTTTAAGTGAATGACTTCAAGACCATGGCCAAGTTCAACCATATCTTTGCACCATGTCACAATTTCCTGCTCTTCATTCTCTGTCAGAACTGTTGGAGGTCCCATCCTCTTAGTGGTTTTTTTTTCCATACAACCAATCAGTCATGTTTGTAAGTGGATACCCCACTTAGATGCTACTTTTCTTGTTGGCATTCCATTCTCCTCCACATCCCTCATGGCAGCCTTCATGTCTGCTTTTGTCCATTGTCCTCTTATGTATACTTTCTTTGTTATAGTAGACCCTCTAGTTACTTCAACATTTGGGTTCATACTAGTGTTGAATTCAGGTTCATGTGTAAATGTGATATTCTCATCAACAAATTGTTCTTTGCCTTTTGATGGATTGCTCCTTTAAGTGGAAGATGTATTTTTCTGAGGTTGTAATTGAGCAGCGTTATCCATGCCTGAATCTTGTGATTTGGCTCTTGAAGGATTATTCTTTCTGTTGGAAGAGGTGGTTTTTGAGCTTGTGTCTCTGCTATTTTATCTTCATCAGAAGACAGATTTGTAAACTTTGCCCTTCTTTGCAAGCTACTTCTCAACCTTCACACCGGTCTTTTGGATGTCTGCTTTGCACGTGCCATTATGAATTACAAGGAACTTCGTAGTTTGCATTAGTCCTTTGTTAGCATATTTGGATGCACTATGTATATGGAGGTAAATTTAACACCTTATGAATGTGTACATCTAATACTATGCATGTAGAATTTTAGAGGTGTGCAAAAGAAGTAGTGGCTAGTTCGGAAAATAAATAAATTTTTATTTTGAATATTGGAAAAGCAATGGCTATTTCAGAAAATCAAAGAAATCGCTATTTCTAGATTTTATCTTTTTACGGCAAAGAGAAACACAAAAATCATTACTTCTACAGATTCCTATACATTTCAAAAAATGTGTTCAAAATTTAAGAAAATTATGATTTATTTAGCACAAAAAATCATATTTGGAGGAACAAGTGAACATTAAATTAATTATGCACACGAGTGAGTTTAAATTTGTAGATAGAGTATAAACAACATGAATTTGCAATAACGAAGTTGTTCATTCTTGCAAATTTAATGATGTTTGTAAACTATCTACATATTCAGACTTCCTAATGTTCATAACAAATTTAATGGTTAACTGTGAGATCTAAAAATGTTTAGAAAAAAAAAAGACAAATTTTAAAAAATAGTACTTAACACAAAAGGTAAACAACTATTGCACCCAGAAATTTCAGAAATATTTTACTATTTTGTATTTGTGCAACAAGAAAATCAATGATTTGGAAGTACTGTTCTTCTGTATCTGTGCAACAAGAAAATTGATGATGGAAAAATGCAACAAGAAAATTGTTAGTAACAAAGATGCATACGACTCATCATCTCAATTTATAGATTTTACTGCTTCATATTTTTTTGGTATATCTGACATTGGATTCTATTGGTTGAGAGGGGTTGGCACATTGATTGAGAAATAAAGAAATTTGAGCGGTTGGATTTAAATCTCTTGTTGATCAATGGATTTGTATTAAAGTGGATGTGAGAGATTTTGGTGGGAATTGGAAATTTGGGAGGGAAATGTATCATTTTTATTTTAAATTTTTTTAATTACCTACAATTGTTTTATTGAATGTTGTTTTTTGAAATCTGCTAAAAATCTGTAATAATGGTGACTTTTTCTTGTAAATGGGGAGGCTTAATGACTTTTTTATGTTTGCAGGTACCCCTATTAATTGTAGAAAAGACACTGGAGGTTGGATAAATATGGATGAACAATGTTTGCTCAAGGATGTGTGTATTGATAAGGAATGGATGTATAATTGTGCAAAAAATAATAATATTTGTACATGTTGAAGCCCATCAGCAATGTAAATGGGGTCAGAATAGTAATGGAGATGATATTATTATATTCATGTGGGAGTTTCTAAACTTTAAATGTGACCCTCAAGTTGTAAGGAATGACATGTATTTATGTTTAAAAATTAGAACATTTGCACATCTTAAAATTGCCAAAGAAAAAGGAATTCACGTGACACAATAACATTTATTTGTGCCAAAATAGTCTCGGTCAAAGGGCCCTGCTCGGAGATGGGGTCCTTTCCTTATACAATAGAGGAATTTATCAAAGAAAAAAGGGGATAAAACTTAGAAGGGCAAAAAAACCCAAATACCGTACACCCACAAGTAAGCTTTTATCTTATTTTGGGCTGTGAGAGGAAGTCTTCTTTTCCCAGACAGCATATCCCTCTCCAGAAGTCACGATTACAAAATCTTGCGGAGGCATGTATTTTCCAACATCATACCTTGCCCCGATTTTACAGATAACCCTTTCGTCAATGCTCGCCATGTACAGGTCCGTCTCCGCCACAATAATCCTGCACCCGCTGTTAGCCCTTATGTTGTTCCTCTTCCGTATGCCCGTCAGGTTTCGAATCGCCGCCTTCAAATTCCCGTCCTGGAAATGATCATAAAACTGCACAGACACCGAAAACCTCCCATTAATGAAAATGATTCCACCAGAGCTCAATTCTAAATTTCTAACCCTAAGTCTACACAATTTGTGGCTGTCTTACAATGGTGGGGATTCCAGGGTGCGTGAGAATGTAGGCGTAGCCCTGGAGCAATTTATCGGAAGGAAAGGGCCACAACTTCTGCGTAGAGCCGGTGTCGTGGTTGTCGATGAAAGTGACGGCCTTTTCCGGCAGGAGGCCGATCATGCCCGAGGGTTTACCGCTCGAGTCCTCATACGCCACAGTTCATTATACTTGACGGCCTGCTGCAGAATTCCTTTGGTTGTAAAGTCGAATGCGGCGGATCGGCCACCGGTGGAATGAACCCAATCAACGAGCCTCTGGCGATGAGCGTTCTCCTCTCCAAAAGAGAGGCCGTCCCAGATTTCTCCCACGGCGAACGCCGGGCTGGTGTTTTGCACGTACAGGCCGAGCAGGTCGCCGGAATATCCCTTGGCGAAGTCGAATCTCCAGCCGTCAAAGCCGATGTCTGATCTGAGCCAGTTCATCCAGTCTGAGAGCTCTTTTTGCACTCGAGGGTTTGTGTGGTCCAGGTCGGGAGCCGCTTCGTAGTCGTCGCCCGTGTCAGCATTACCGGAGCCGCAGGTCGGGTAAGGCTTGTCGTTGGGAGGAACGGCCCATGCGCCCCAGTCCAGCCGGTCGTCGTCCGTTCCGCCCTCGAAAATGCACCAGTTTCCCTTGTCGTCCTGCATAGATCCCGTCCTGTGGTTAATCACCATGTCGACCACACATCGCACTCCATTCTGACGGAACGCCTCCACCGCCTGCTTGAGCTGCTCTAAGCTTCCATATTTAGACGAGTCCAGGTCATACAGCTTCCCGGCAGATAGCCTGAAGTTGAACAGAACAAATAACATGTTCAGATCGGATGCTCGTTTCCGGCAGTAGCTGTATGGCATGCCTTACCTTGAGGAGCGACGGATTGACTCGGTGGAGGAAACCAGACGTCTGTTACGCCCGCGTCCGCCACATCTTTGGCACTGCTTTTCAGCACGTTGTACCAGGAAGGACTCTTCCATGACTCCCAGTTGAAACCCTAACCATTGATCCGCTCATGGTTAAGTCAATGAAAATAAAGATAAAAATTCATGTAAGTTTGAAGTAGGGCAGACCTGACCTGAAATAAGACAGTAGTGAGGGGGTCGGGTTGCGGTTTGAGAGGCGTCTTTGCGTACGACTGCACAATCATCAAGGATATAATTAGTAACTTCGCCATGGAGAGTGCTGAATGAGAAATTGCAGGTGCTTTGTAAACGTAGTAGGAGAGGTGTATTGTAAACCTAATTGGAGAGGACAAGTTAAATAGAGAAAAAGTGTATTTGGAAAATAAAAATAAACATGACGGTTCAAAGATGAGATGAAATTTCATGGTAACAATTTTTTTCGAAAATTTTAAATGTTAAATTTGATATTCTTTATAATGATTATATTTGATTTTAATTTTAACAATTATCTGACATAGAATTTGGAGTCTTTTTTGGAATTTTTTTTTCCGAATGAAACTATGGTGTACTTAGTTGATGTCATTTGTTAGTGTGCACTAGGAAAATTGACAAATAATGTAATGTCATTATTAATCATTGTGGGAGGTGAAAAATCCAAGATAACGACTTATAGATTTATATCTTTTATCATATCGATATATATTTAAAATACCAATATTAGTATATAAACAAAATCAATAATATAAATGTATTAAATGAGTTGTAACTTAATCGAAATTGCACTATCAAAAGGATAAGGGATAAGATTCGGTTTCATTCTCAAACAATTTTCTGGTAAAAGGAGAACTTGAAGTGACAATTAAATGGGCGTCAAATTTAATGTTGAAATTGTTCTATGATATTTAAATAAGTGTTAAATTTAAGCTCACAAATAAATGTGAACAACTTAGAACATTACAATTCACCACCATCATTCTACTATTGTAGAGTGTTGATCGATATAATCATAATTTCATTAAGAATGTGTGATACTAGCACAATGAACTCAATTTTACATATGAACAAAATAGAAAAGAAAGTATGTCTAGACATAGACAAACAAAGGGGAAAATGATCACAACTCTTATGGAAATAGACACACCTAAAGAAAATTAGAAAGGGAGGAATAAAAAAATCAATGGACTGTTTTTTAGTTTTTGGGTGTAACTTTTATTCAAGATATAACCAAAATAAAGAATATATTTATTAGCACTATAGAATTAACAAAGTATTATCAAGATCTAAGTACAACTCTTAGGAGAATCAATGTAATTCAAAATAGAATTGGTCATTATAGTAAAAACAATCAAAAGAGATAGTCTCATTAATAGAGGTCATGGTGAACCTCTATTGCCAAAGATTCATTTTCTTACTTTAGCATAATAGTGTCAAACAAATCATCGGTTGAGAAGAAAGAATCCATGGTTTGAGACTCGTGTCCCTCTAAAGAGACACCATGAAGAACAAGCCCCTTAGAAATAAATCCCTCTAAATAACCACCAACAAGGACATGTCCCTTATTGTGAAGAGTTTTTTTAGCCTCCCAATCATGGCAATAGAACTAGAACCAATACATGCGACTTCTTCAGGAGCTCGTGATACGAAATTAAGAAGTCAAAATGAATGAATGGGATATTTTAATAGCATTTACTAGACCAAACTATCTATTAGACTAAATATAGTAATAAGTGAATGTCATGCAATGACAACATTTGAAACAAAGGTTGTCTCACTAAGCTTGTGAAATATGTATTCATATATTGATGTTGGATAAACACATCGATCAAAAATGAAAATGAAAATAAAATATTTTAAAATAACTAATTATTAAAAAAACCATAAAATTAACATATCGACCCTCTATATGAGATTTTGTTGGTAATTTAAACAGCACCTTATAGACTTCAATAATGATTCAAATGTTAACTTACTAAAAGAAGACAAAAAAACATAAAGACTCATCGGTGGTCAAGAACAATAGTGGAGGAAGGGTAGAGTAGGCGGGAGAACACATAGATGAAACAAAACAACAAGTGCATGAACAAACAGGCATTGACATACAAGAATGCCCGAACACCAACGAGGAAATAAATATGTGAGAGAACAATTTAGGGTAACCATGTGGAAAAGCAACTTCGAGGAAAAAATATTATTTCAAAGAACTTCATCCCACATGTGATCATGATGAAACAACTTAGATATATTCAGAAGAATTCAAGTGGAAGGTAACAATGTTTATAACTCAACTTCAAACCGATTCTTGATCATTTTTTTCGTTTTTTTCAAGGATAGTCTCTTCGAGAAAATAAACCATATTGTCCACTTTCAAGTTGTCGTACTTGATTTATGAGAAAGAGCATATGGATTGAGACATAAGTGCATGATTCTTTGGGATATTAGTTTAAAGGAATGTTCAAACCTTAAAACAGAGAAATTAAAAAATGTGAATGAGAGGTTTAGAATTGATATGTGGAAAAGTAAAGTAGGAAATAACAACATTATTTGACATGGTTCCATTTGACTTATGAACATTGTGAAAATGCATATGGTAATGTCCCCTTTTCCACACTAGTCACTATGAAGGCCTTGGGCCCATTCCGCCTTTCGTGGGTTTTAAGGAAGGAAAGCAAGGGAGGTGAACATTGTCATAATTGTAAGTGATTGTATTTTCCTTATTTATTTGATTGTTAATTATGGCTTGGAGTGATTCGATCAGTGTGATAGATGAATGACAGAGCGAAAAAGAAGCTTCTATCTTCTCATTCATTAAGGTTGGTCTTGAGAGCATAATGTAGATAAAGAAATACTCTTTCCTTTTTATGAATTTGGTCTTCTCAATTGAAGATTAAAAGTGCTCTTCCCCTTCATTAAGAGGTTGGTCACGAAGATTAATCTTTTAATTCATCCTAGGCATCAAAGAAGGGTACTTAAGGGGTTCAAATGGAGGAGGACGGGGATCATTATCATTCATCATTTTGAAATTTACTTGGATTAGGAGCTAGTGTAGCTTCTCTTCTTTCCATCAAGGACAAAACCCCTTCCTTAGTTACCTATTAAGGACATAAACCTTTAATAGGATCACACTTGGGGACAAAACCCCTCTTGTGTGCTTTGGTGGCTTCATTTAGGAGCCACAAAGTGACTTCATTGGTAGATTTATGGAACAATAAGGTTTTATATCCATGCATAGGGCACTTTTACTCCAACTAGGAACTTTCAAGGGTGTTGGCATCGTTCCTCCACTTGATCTACCCACATGGGAAGTTCATATCACTTTTGAAGGGGTTTTGTGGTTGGAAAATTGTGGTTTCACTTTTATTTGATAGTTGATCTCTCCAAGATCATTTTGAGAATTTATTTGTGTTGAAACTCCAAGTATTGATGGAATTATGAATTTTGAAGTTTCGTTGTGTTTGCACTTGAATTAAAATTATATATATATATATATATATATATATATATATATATATATCTAGATTTCATCTTGCTCAACTTATGAAGTGTTCGGGATATTTCTATATTGATTTTTAGTCGATATTACATGAGAATATTGTCTTGAAAATCCCATACAATTCGTTGCCCTATGAAATAGAAAATCAAGTTCATCACTAGGGCTAAGTGGTGATATTATTGGTTCTTTATGTGAATTCTTTTTCTTCCATAAATATTCAAATTTTGAAAGAGCACGTGCGAGATCACACAAACAATCTTCGTTCATATTATTTTGTAATTACAAAGGAGGGCTATTAAATAGCCAAGAATGTAATACAACAACATCCTATAAAATAGGAATAATATAGAACAATAACAAACCCGTATTGATATATTGTTATACATTTGTTATAACAATATATCGACTAACGTATTGACTTACTATTACATTAACTAATTACCATAGTAATTACTAACTGTGAATAAATATTCACATTACAATATTAATAATGTGAACACTACTATTATTTCCTAACATTCACCCCCTTAGTGTGAACATTATTAAATCTAAATATTCACCCCCTTAATGTGAACACGGGAAAAACCATTTTTCAAAGAAGTTGAAACACCTCCTGAAAGCACTACTTAGAGCAGGTACAAACTCCATAGATTATCTCTTTACCCTTGTAAAGGCGTAGTATCAAGCCGAATCATGTAGGAATTCTCCCTTCATCTTTGGGTTCTTATGGGACCTTCCCTTCCTCCCCTGGCGCCCGAATTTTGAATCTCTACGATCCAAAACTTCACACTAGCCGGATAACCATCCCTTGAGTCTACCTTGAAATCTTCTCCTGCTTCCCAAAAGTGAGTCTTTCAAAACATGAATCTTCCCCAAAATTCTAGAAATGGGGTTTATTCAGGACACTGCACCACCGAAAAAATAGGAACTTTGAAACACATAACAACTTGTGCATCTTTAATTTTTCCAATTAAAGTGATTTATCTCTCCATGGAATAACACCTTGTGCATCTTTGATTTGTCAGGTAAAGCTGCCAGAATAGCTTGTGCATCTTTGATTTGTCCGATTAAAGGGACTTATGTCTCCATGGAATAACACATTTTTATGGTCTTTGTTAAGGTAAGCACAAGATCATCTGTAACTTTAGCTGGCATGACATTGTCAGAAACACCTAAATCTAAAATGCAATTTCTTAACTTGAAACCATTAAGCAATAAGGTGACATAGAAAGGTTCAACTCTTTTAGAAGATGACGAGGGTTTAACAATTGCAGTCTTGTTCTGGGGAGGAGTATCATTAGGCTTAGGAAAAAGGCCCTTTGATGCATTGAATTGTCCTGGTGACTACACCTACTTAACTAGCCTATTTAATTGCTCAGGAAAGGATCTCAAGTATTCAACTTCTGACATTTGAACTCTAGTTTTCTTGACATGATCAATAATGTCAAAAGAAGGTATAGATTCAGATACCTGAGCTGCTTTCTATGGTTGAGATGAAGAACTCACATTCTTATTTCTGGGAGCTAAGGAAGAAGGTAAAGGGCTACCCCTTCTTTTTCATCAGCTAATGCCTCATCTTTGGCGAGTTTGTGATCTTGTAAGTACTGCATATGTATGACCATGATTGTTTTCAAGAAGCTCTTCATAGTCATGTTTAGATTTGTAGTTTAGGTAATTAATGTTGGAGTCTCCAACAGGACTTACAAAATCATCATTCTCGAGTTGATCAAAGTGTCGCCTTCCGGTCTTCTTCATTCATCTCCACGTTTTTCTGGGAGTAGCTTCAATTGCTAATATTTGGGAACCAACAATGCATTTCCAGTTGTTGTTGTTGAAATTCGAGTAGGGCGTATTATTGTCCATTTGAGCCATTTGTTTCTTCATCCGCAACATCTCATTTGCTAACTTTTGTAATAGTGAATCGGAAGTAGTAGCAGAGGATGAAATTTTAGCTCTAGAAGTGTTTCTCTTTATCTTTCCAGCCATGATGACGTCGTCTTCAATTTCAACTGCCATGTTTTGAGTACATTAACAAGTCACAGGACATGCTCTTCGCAGTTGATATCTTACTTCAGGAAGTAAAACATTGATGGAGAATACCTTTTGATTCTCGTCATTCAGAGAAGCAAAAGCCAAAATTTTGTACAACAATCTTTGGAATTTTGAAATAAAATCCCGCATGTGCTCATGTGGCTCCTTCAATCGAGTCGGTTGAGTTATCAAGGTATTGGAATCTTCAGTTGCCTTCAACCTTTTCAGGAATGCATCTCACATAGTAGCCCAGTTGGTTATGGTGCCAGGAGCTAGCCAATAGAACCATTCTCCAACCAAGTCATGCAAAGTATTTATGAAAAGCCAGACAAACACATCTTCATGTTCTACGACGAGCACTCCACAGGATATAAAGAACAAAACCAAGTGATCATTTGGATTCTCGCTTTCCATCTCCAAAGAATTTCTACATTCCCGAAAACCTATACATCATGAGATAAATCTCCCTCATTTATCGGTGAGGCTCCCGTGTCGATTTGTTGATAAAAATATGCTAGTATCTATATGGGGGTTTTAATTTAACTATTCAAACTCATAAACCATAAATGTATATTTCGCAACAAGCAAATTGTTTAAGAAAGAAAATATTTATAGAAGAAGGAAATAAGAAAACACAAGGAAGAAATGGGGAAGATGTGCAACCCAATCAATAGATAACAGAGTTGATTACATGCACATAGAAGAAACCAATAGATATCAACACACAAAATTATAAGCAAAGGCAACTCCAGATCTAGATCTAAAATAACACAAAGTTTATTAGAAGATCTAAGATAGAAAACTAGAAACAAAATGCACCGTGACACAAAGCTAGAAATCTGCTCCTTTATATTCCTTTGCTTCAAATGGCTATCAGGGGTTTCAGCACAAAGTCTGGAACACAAGAATATTGCTTATAAATTTTGATGATTAACCTGAAGGTTCTTCCTCTACTTATAGAATGTAGAGGAGCAATTACAAGTCGGAAGCTTTTAGTTGAACTGGCACATGTGGAAGTGGGAAAATAAATAACTGGCAATCTCCCTCCTTGAATTCCTCTTTGCATGACATGTATGATTTGCAACTGAAAATAGAACCTTCTATGTCTGCCACCTATTTCCAAGTAGTTGACTTCTTCAAGTAATGACTTTTAAACCAATCACTTAAGTTGTATAATTTAATTGATCGCTCAATTATTTTGTCGGAGGAAATAAGAGAAAGAAGAAGAAAGAGGAAAGCTGCAGTCTTGTCCTTTTTCATATTCTACATGCAGCTAATTCTTTTGCCTTTGATTCTCACCATACTGAACCTGGGAGCAGCTGGATCTGCAGTAGCAAGTTGGATTTAGAAGTGAGATGGATCTCGAAGCGGCCTTCGCCCCTGTCTTCCCTTAAGCTTTTATAGTTCTTCTCCTGTACATGCATCAGTGCAATGTCTGCTGTAAATAACTCATCATTTTTATTTTTAATTGCATATGAGCAATTAAAATTTTTGGAAAGCACTCTGGGTGAATGCAACTTCAATGAAGGCTTCAACTAGAAGATTGGGAGCACATGCACAAGATCCTGGAAGAAATTTTCCACGCACTGACTTCGCGGTTGCGTCGCACAAACAAGAGGATGAATTTTTTGTTGGAAGCCTTTGTAATTATGAGATCTGGATCTGATCTCGTGCCTCCGATGTCAGCAAATCTGAAGTAATGCATGATTCCACTGAGCTTTCTCGTTCATCCCACTTTGCCATGGCTAGAGCAATCTTTGTCGAACAATTCTTTTCCTCTTTATTTGGCTAGAATTCTTCACAATCGATGCAGATTTGGATAATTCTTCATATTCGGAGAATATGTTCAATGTATTGGACATTGATTTAAGCTCCCTTTCTCTTATAAAAGCACATGTGGTGAATTCCTGCAATTAATTCAGACAAAGATGGCAACCGGAACATGAACAGTGGATTTTAATCATAAAAATCTGCATATATCCACGGGGGTTCGCTTAGTAAAAGTATGATATATCACGTATGCGTTCAAGGGTATTAAAGAATACCTTTAATTCCAGCTTTTACCTCTAAATATTTAATTGATAATACCCCCCCCGTTATATTATTAGAATGAAAATACCCCTATTTTTTCCATGCATCTTACTTACCCATTTTTAAATTATAATTTTATTTACCCCTTTTATTTCTACCCTAATATATTAAACAAAAATATATCATATTTCTCACTCAAATTTTTTAATATGCATTTCCTCGCGAAAGATAGTTTGAAGCCATGAAGACCTATTAAAAATCACCTTATAAATGTTAATCTTTTATCATTTATCAATAGTTATTCAAATAATTAAGATGATGAAATCATATCACATGTGTTGAAAAGCATACTCAATCATAGTTTTATACCATCTTATTATTTCTAGGTTAAGAATCTCTTAATTGATATTTTTTTATTCAAAAAGAGATAATTTAACTTTATGAACACACTTCTTTTGTAATTTTAAGGTATTTACTTTTGTAAACTAGGGTTCAAATGTTTTAGTTTTATATTAAAATTAAACCTCCCTTTGCTTTGGCCCACCTCTCTAACCTACCCCAATACCAAATTCAAAATATTAATTAATTAAACCCTTTCATCCCCTTATGTCTACCGGTGTATTGACTTTAATTTTATTAATTTTAATTACCTCAATATGAGCCCACGTGCTTTAGGATATTGCACTGCTAACGAACCCCCGTGCATATATCAAGCCTTTACCCCAAAATTTGATGCTTTATCTCGTATGCAAAGCAAGCATGAATTTTACCAACTTCACCTAAGCACTGTATCACTTATGCAAACAATTATTCGACACAAATCAACCTCCTTCAACTCGTAAGCGCCAAAATTGGAAGCTTCCAAAGATTAATTACACCTTCTTTCGAGCAAAAATCCTCTTCAAATGGGGCGCACTTTTTGTTTGGGCTGCACTTCTCTACTTTTGAATTAATTAATTCATCCTTATGGCAGCCCCTGCTTATATAATACTCATAATTCTATAATTAAGTAATGTCTTTCCTATTCCTGACAATTAATTAATTATTTAATAAGCTTTACTCATCAAATGGGGCGCTTTATTTTGTGCATGCTCATGGTTGCCATTAAATAAATTAAATTTATTTAATTTTAGATTTCGCTTCCAGTTAACTCAAACCTCACAAGTATGCTTTGACCTTAGCCACTTTGAAAATAGAAATTAATTAAATCATTTAATACTTTAAAAATATTATTTCTCTCCCAAATGGGCGCACTTTTTGACATGAAGGGGCTACATTAAATAAATAATATTTATTTAATTTTAGAATTATCTATTTCAACTTCCCTTTGTCTATTTTCCTCTTTTGACTTTTCCATAAGCCTAGACGCCAAAATTGGAGAAGAAATTAATTAAATTAATTAATTTAAGGTTGCCTTTCCTTCCCTAAAGGGGTCGACTTTTGGCATAAGAGATTTCTATTTTTAAAAGTCAGTTGACAATGGGATTATTTACCCTACAAGGCAGCCCTAAAAATCTCATGATTCACTTAAGTTGTTTGACTCTCATAATGAGATTATTTACCCTGCAAGGCAGGTAATAAAATCTCATTCATGCCTTAAGTGATTTTTCTTTTATTTCACAATGAGAATTTTTACCCTGCAAGGCAGGTAAGAAATTCCCGCCCGCCTGCTGCCTCTAATTTTTCCATTGTGACTTAAGTGACGTTGCTTCCATGGAAAAAAGTACCATGTTAGGAAGGTACAAAATTCTCACCGTGTCTTTCGCTTCCAAAAATCCCATGATTCACTTCAAACCCTCTTTTTCCAAAAATGCGCAGCCCATAAGAAGCTTTTTGGTGTACGACTTCGCCTTTTCCAAGATAACCGGACCTCCGATGGCGAATTCCTTCTAAAGACAACATGCATAGGTGATCTCTAGATACTCCAGCCAAGAATCGAGCCAAACCTAAGCAAAGGAATTGATTCAGAAAAATTTCACAGAAAATGAAACAGGAAAACACAAAAACACAAAACGTTGCCAGAAGTCACAAATAAAGCCCAAGATTCATTCCTGGTTAAAACCCTAATGGTATATGGGAATAATGATATGTACGATCACAACAGGGTTAAACCGGAGCACAAATTGCCTCAAACGGGGCTTAAAATAATTAAATACAAATTTCTGCAAAACAAACCCCAAGAATGAATAAAACAATTTTGGGCATATGGGTATTTGGCGAAAATGACTTATATGGCTCCTTGGGAATATCTTGACACAATACAAGAACTTTTGGGAATAAAAACACAAAACGACCCATTATTTTAAAAGTACGATTTTTTTAACATGGGGTAGTCTTAGATTTTAGGGTGAAATCTGGGGACACCATTGCTCCGTCTGTGGACATCTTTTCCTATATCAAAATGACAAGGGAAAAGATGAGATCCCAACATCTCTGGTTTCATGTCTTGTCTTTTGGGCATGGTCAGTGCAAATAAAAACAACACAACACAAAAAACAAAACAAGGAAAAACAAACAAAGTTTTATACATATGTGTTTTACCCTACTTTTTTATGTCCGGAAAAGCTTCGATGATGTTGCCTATCAAAGGTAGTGGTAACTCAATTCCATCATGGTAGGAAAGGAAGAAAGTGTCCATTCTGACATCTCTTTTGATTACAAAGGGCCCTTTCTAGAGTGAATCAGATTTGACTTGAATGCCCTTCGATTCATGTCTCTTGTCCCACCAGGGTACCCATTCTCCGATATCGAACTTCCTTTCTTTGGCCTTCTTGTCAAATATCTTGGGCAAGTCCTTATCAACTTCATTTGGTGGTGGCTCATCTTTTCTTCTCTCTGTGGTGAATAATTTCGCATCAACTTCTCTTGTTCCTAGATTCACTTCGCATTTCAAGAAATAACTATCACCATATTCTTTGTTCTTCTTTAGGTACTAATCATGCTTGTTTAAAGTCTCCACTAAGGAAACTAAATCCTTGGGAATTTTATTACCTTTTGGTCGATTAATCCACTACTGTCATCATAACCAAGATCAACTTTGCATGTGACTGTTCGTCGTGGTGGTGATTTATTCCCTTCAACATGCAGACATGCAAATGTTTGGTTTTCATCATTGAAAGTTTGCCAATGTTCAACACTATCAAAGACTTTAGACCATCTCCACTTTATAGTTTCCTTGTCTCGAACATGGACGGTGGTCTATTTGGATTTAATAGTGCAGTTGTGACCACTAAAGAATCTCGCCTTGGAATTTTGATTTGTTGGAATGAAGTCAATAGAGAAGGCTGTAAAATCCAAAGTGTGACAGAAAGCACTTTATCTCTGTAATGCTTCATCTCATCTCTTTTGACTTGATTTTTCCCTCGAACTTTCTTACTAGAAGTTCAACATCTCCTTGGGCTTTGAGGAGTCTTTACTCCTTTATTTTTAGCTTGCTCCATTCCTAGCAGCAATGCTTCATACTCCGCCATATGATTGGTGTTCTCAAACATCAGCTTGTGGGAGTATGGGAATATCTCATGATCTAGAGATATTAGTAGAACGCCGGCTCCTGATCCAAAAGAACAACATGTGCCTTTAAACTCTAGAGTCCAAACTTTTTCTTCTTCTTTTTACTGGCTCTGGTTGAAGTTCTGGCTCTGAAATTCTTTATCCATTTCCAAGAAATAGACCCCACGGTCAGATTCTTGAAAAAGAATCTGAGATCTAGGATCCTCAGATTTTGTAACCATGTACTTGGACTTCTTTTCCAGCTCTAGCTTCTAATTAATCCCTTTGATAGGAATATGTGCACAGGACCAATCCATCTTTACTTCTCCTCCCAACTCTTTGCAGAAGTTTCTACTCAGCAACATCCCGTAGGAGACAAGAATATCTGCAACTAAGATTGTCATCTTTAATCTCTTGTCAGAAAAGCTTCAGAACAACTTGTGCATCTTTGATTTGTTCGATTAAAGGGACTTGTCTCTCCATGGAATAGCACCTTTTTATGGTCTTTGTTAAGGTAAGCCCAAGAGCATCTGTAACTTTAGCTAGCATGACATTGTCAGAAGCACTCAATCTAAAACGCATTGCTTAACTTGAAACCATTAAGCAATAGGGAAACATAGAACGGTTCCACTCTTTTAGAAGATGGTGAGGATTTAACAACTGCAGTGTTGTTTTGTGGAGGAGTATCTTTGGGCTTAGGCAAAAGGCCTTTTGATGTATTGGATTGTCCTGGTGATTGTACATATTTGACTAGCCTATTTAACTACTCAGGAAAGGCTCTCAAGTATTCAGCTTCTGACATTTGAACTCTAGTTTTCTTGGCATGATCAATAATGTCAAAAGAAGGTATAGATTTAGATACTTGAGCTACTTTTTGTGGTTGAAATGAAGAACTCACATTCTTATCTTTGGGAGCTAAGGAAGAAGGCAAAGGGATGCCCCTTCTTTGCTTGTCTGCTAATGCTTCAGCTTGGTGAGTTTGTGATCTTGTAAGTACTGCATATGTATGACCATGATCATCTTCATGAAGTTTCTCATCGTCATGTTCAAATTTGTAGTTCAGGTAATTAATGTTGGAGTCGCCAGTAGGACCTACAAAATCATCATCCTCGAGCTGATCAGTGTTAACTTCCTAGTCTTCTTCATTCATCTCCATGTTGTTTCTGGGAGCAGCTTCAATTGCTAATCTTTGGGAACCAACAATGCGGTTTCAGTTGTTGTTGAAATTCCAAGCAGGGGCAATATTGTTTCCCTGAGCCATTTGAGCCATTTGTTTCTTCATCTGCATCATCTCATTTGCTAACTTTGTAATAGTGAATCAAATGTAGTAGCAGAAGATGAACTTTCAGCTCTAGAAGTGTTGCTCTTTATCTTTCCAACCATGATGAGGTCATCTTCAATCTCAACCACCATGTTTTGAGCTGCTAACAAGTCGCAAGACGTGCTCTTCGCAGTTGATAGCTTACTTCAGGAAGTAAAGCATTGATGAAGAATACTTTTTGATTCTCATCATTCAGAGAAGCAGATGCCAGAATTTTGTATAGTAATCTTTGGAATTTTGCAATAAAATCTCGCATGTGCTCATGTGGCTCCTTCTTCAACTAAGTGAAGTTGAGTAATTAATGTATTGGAATCTTCGGCTGCCTTAAATATTTTCAGGAATGCATCCCGCATAGTAGCCCAGTTGGTTATGGTGCCAGAAGCTAGCCGGTAGAACCATTCTCCAACCAAGTCATGTAGAGTCTCTATGAAGAGCCGGATAGATACATCTTCATGTTCGATTGCAAGCACTCCACAAGATATGAAAACGAGCCAAGTGGTCATCTAGATTCTACTTTCCATCTCCAAAGAATTTCAAAAAATTCTTTCTCGTCCCTTTAGGTAGATCATGCATAGGAGGAGTCAGATTCAGAGGTCCAAAGGTTGCACCCCATGGAACAGGCGTTGCAAGGGCAAGTGGCTGATTCTGCATCATGAAAGGAGCACGTCTTCTTTGAGAATAGACTTGATGAATAATTCCAGCTACCGGAGTATGTTGAAGATGATCCGGATCTGGATGTGTTTGCACTCTTCTTGCTAGTGAAATATTGGATCTGCTGACTTCTAACTTGAGAAAGCTCTGGTTTGCTAATTTGTGTTGTTCCCCAACGGAGTTGCCAAAAACTGTTGGCTAGATTTTCTACATTGCTGAAAACCTAGGCAGTCATGAGATAAATCTCCCTCATTTACCGGTGAGGCTCCCGTGTCAGATTTGTCAATAAAAATATGCTAGTATCTATATGGGGGTTTTACTTTAACTATTCAGCTCATGAACCATAGTTGTATAGTTTTGCAGCAAGTAAGCAATTGTTTAAGAAAGGAAATATTTATAGAAGAAGGAAATAAGAAAACACAAGGAAGAAATGGGGAAGATGTGCAACCCAATCAATAGATAACAGAGTTGATTGCATGCACATAGAAGAAACCAATAGATATCAACACACAAAATTATAAGCAAAGGCAACTCCAGATCTAGATCTAAAATAACACAAAGTTTATTAGAAGATCTAAGATAGAAAGCTAGAAACAAAATGCACCGTGACACAAAGTTCTCTGAAAACTTGCTCCTTTATATTCCTTTGCTTCAAGTGGCTATCAGGGGTTTCAACACAAAGTATGGAACACAAGAATGCTACTTACAAATTCTAACTATTAACCCAAAGGTTCTTCCTCTACTTATAGAATGTAGAGGGGCAATTACAAGTCGGAAGTTTTTAGTTGAACTGGCACATGTGGAAGTGGGAAAAGAAACAACTGGCAATCTTCCTCCTCGAATTCCTCTTTGCATGACATGTATGATTTGCAGAATCGAAAGATAGGACCTTCTATGTTCGCCACCTATTTCCAAGTAGTTGACTTCTTCAAGTAATGGATTTTAAACCAATCACTTAAGTTGTATAATTTAATTGATCACTTAATTATTTTGTCGGAGGATATAAGAGAAAGAAGAAGAAAGAGGAAAGCTGCAGTGTTGTCATTTTTCATATTCTGCATGCAACTAATTCTTTTGCCTTTGATTCTCACCATACTGGACCTGGGAGTAGCTGGATCTAGAAGTGAGCTGGATCTGGAAGCGGCCTTTGCCTTGTCTTCCCTTAAGCTTTTGCAGTTCTTCTCCTGTACATGCATGAATGCAATGTCTGTCGTAAATAACTCATCATTTTTATTTTTAATTGCATATGAGTAATTAAAAATTCTGTACAGCACTCTGGGTGAATGTAACTTCATTGAAGGCTTCAACTGAAAGATTGGGAGCACATGCACAAGATCCTGGAAGAAATTTTCCACGCACTGACTTCTACACAGTCTGTGTCAGAAACAAGAGGATGAATTTTTTGCTGGAAGCCTTTGCAATTATGAGATCTGGATCTGGATATGTGCCTCCAATGTCGGTGTAAAACTGGAAGTAACGCATGATTCTCTGAGCTTTCTTGTTCATCCCACTTTGCCATGGATGGAGCAATATTTGTCTAAACAATTCTTTTCCTCTTTATTCGGCCAGAATTCTTCACAACCGGTTTAGATCTCGGATAATTCTTTAGATTGGAGGATATGTTCAATGTATCGACATTGATTTAAGCTCCTTTCTCTTATAAAAGCACACCGTGGTGAATTCGCAATTAATTCGATAAAGATGGCAACCGGAACATGAACAATGGATTTTAATCATAAAAATCTGCATATATCAAGCCTTGCTGCCCCAAAATTTGATGCTTTATTTGCATGCAAAGCAAGCATGAATTTTACCAACTTCACCTGAGCACCTATATCACTTATGCAAACAATTATCCAAACACAAATCAACCTCCTTCAACCTGTGCGCCAAAATTGGAAGTTTCCAACATTAATTACACCTTCTTCTGAGCAAAAATCCTCTTCAAATTGGGCACACTTTTTTGTCCTGGGCTGCACTTCTCGGCTTTTGAATAGTTAATTCATCCTTATGGTAGCCCCCGCTTATGTAATCCTCATAATTCTATAATTAATTAATGCATTTCCTATTCCTGACAATTAATTAATTATTTAATAAGCTTTACTCTTCAAATGGGGTGCCTATTTTGTGCATGCTCATGACTGCCATTAAATAAATTAAATTTATTTAATTTTAGACTTCTGCTTCCAGTTAACTCAAGCCTCACAGTATGCTTTGACCTTAGCCACTGAAAATAGAAATTAATTAAATCATTTAATACTTTAAAAAGTATTATTTCTCTCCCAAATGGGGCACACTTTTTGACATGAAGGGGTTGCATTAAATAAATAATATTTATTTAATTTTAAAACTTTCTATTTCCAACTTCCCTTTATCTATTTTCCTCTGTTGACTTTTCCACGAGCCTGGGCGCCAAAATTGGAGAAGGAATTAATTAATTTAAGGCTGCCTTTCCTTCCCTAAAGGGGTCGCACTTTTTGGCATAAGAGATTTCTATTTTTAAAAGTCAGTTGACAATGAGATTATTTACCCTGCAAGGCAGCCCTAAAAATCCCATGATTCACTTAAGTTGTTTGACTTTCATAATGGGATTATTTACCCTACAAGGCAGGTAATAAAATCCCATTCATGCCTTAAGTGATTTTTCTTTTATTTCACAATGGGAATTTTTACCCTGCAAGGTAGGTAAGAAATTCTCGCCTGCTTGTTGCCTCTAATTTTCCCATTGTGACTTAAGTGACATTGCTTCCATGGGAAAAAGTACCCTGCTAGGCAGGTACAAAATTCCCACCTGCCTGCTGCTTCCAAAAATCCCATGATTCACTTCAAACCCTCTTTTTCCAAAAATGCGGCCAGCCCAGAAGAAGCTTTTGGTGTACAAATTCATCTTTTTCAAGAGAACCAAACCTCTGATGGCGAATTCCTTCTGGCACAACATGTATAGGTGATCTCTAGATACTGCAGGACAAGAATTAGGCCAAACTGGCAAAGGAATTGATCCAAAGAAATTTCACAGAAAACGAAACGGGAAAACACAAAAACACAAAACGTTGCCAGAAGTCACAAATAAAGCCCAGGATTCATTCTTGGTTAAAACCCTACTGGTATATGAGAATAATGATATGTACGATCACAACAGGTTAAACCGGAGCACAAATTGCCTCAAACGGGCTTAAAATAATTAAATACAAATTTCCCGCAGGCAAACCCTAGCGACAGAATAAAACAATTTTGGGCATCTGGGTATTTGGCGAAAATGGCTTATATGGCTCCTTGGGAATATCTTGACACAATACAAGAACTTTCTGGCAATAAAAACACAAAACGACCCATTATTTTAAAAGTACGATTTTTTTTTAACATGGGGTAGTCTCAGATTTTAGGGTGAAACTGGGACACCGGTGCTCATGTGGCTCCTTCTTCAACCGAGTCACTTGAGTTATCAAGGTATTAAAATCTTGGTGCCGCCTTCAACCTTTTCAGAATGCATCCTGCATAGTAGCTTGATTGGTTAGGGTGCTGGGAGCTAGCCGGTATAACCATTCTCCAACCAAGTCATGCAAAGTCTTTATGAAAATCTAGACAAACACATCTTCATGTTCTACGACGAGCACTCCACATGATATAAAGAACAAAACCAATTGATCATTTGGATTCTCGATTTCCATCTCCAAAGAATTTTAGAAAATTCTTTTCGTCCCTTTAGGTAGATCATGCATGGAGGAGTCGATTAGAGGTCCGAAAGCTATGCCCCATGGAATAGGTGTTATAGGGGCAAGTGGCTAATTTTGCATCATGAAAGGAGCATGTCTTCTTTGAGAATATACTTGGGTGAGTAATCCTAGCTGTTGGATTGTCTTGGACACTATCTCGGATCTCGGAGGATTTTGCACTCTTCTTCCTAGTGAAAGATTGGATCTATAGCTTCTAACTTGAGGAGGATGATTGAAATTGAATTGCTCCTGCAATCTATAAAAATGACCAGTCCTTCCTTGAGCTCTGCTAGACCACGTGAATGGACGTTCTGCCATAATGAACTTATACTATAAAAGGGAACTGGAAAGAAAAATCTTTGGTATGCTAATTTGTGTTGTTCCCAGTGGAGTAGCCAAAACTGTTGGCTAGATTTTCTACATAGCTAAAAACCTAGGTAGTCATGAGATAAATCTCCCTCATTTAACGGTGAGGCTCCGTGTAATATGTTTATCAATTTAGTGGGTATGAATCCTAATAACTATTTGTGGGGTTTTACTTTAATAAAAGCTCATGAACCATAGTTAAGTAATTTCTGCAAGCAAGTAAGTAGTTGTTTATGAAGTATTTGTAGAAGGGGGAAATAATGGAATTTGGGAAAGAAGAAAGGAAGATATGTAATTCAACCAATAGTTTACAGAGTTGGTTTCATACACATGGATTAAATAAACAAGTAGATCTCACAATATTGAAGTAAAGAAAAAGAAAAGATTTTAATATAAATCTCAGATAACACAAAGTTTATCTAAAGATCCACACAGAAGTAAGAAGCAAATGCACCGTGGACACAAAGTTCTCCGAAATCCACCTTTATTCAATTCCTCAGCTTTCACAAAAATGACATCAAGGGCTACAACACAAAGTCTGGAACTCAAGAATGTTGATTAAAAATTGTGATCATGATCCTTTAACCCGTAGTATCCTCCTCTATTTATAGTGTATAGAGGGCAATTACAAATAGGAAAGCAATAACTGAACTGACACATGCAGAAGCTATAAAGAAAACAATTGGAAATTTTTTCTGAAATTTCTCTCCTCATAACATGCATTTGAAGACTAAATCAAAGTTTTGCATGTATGCCACCTATTCTCAATTGAGGACCTTTTCAGATAACTAGAAGTAATGGCTTTTAACCAATTACTTTAGTTTTACAATTTTGTCCAAGAAATAAGAATAAGAGAGGAAAGAGAAGAAGAAAGAAAATATGTCGGTCATCATACTCTACGCTTTTTCTTTGTTTTGAAACTGAATATACTTGTCAAACATGTGACTCAGTGTCTTCCCATATGTTGTTGGCATCTTGCATGTTAATTGCAATCACTTTTGGCCATGCCGGAAGCTTAAGGAAATAATTAATAAATTGTGCATCCAACCTGATTATTGTCTTCCCTACAACATCTCAGATTGTCCTAGAAAGAGGATGATAAGACCTTGCACACTCCAAAACAAACTCAGGAAATTGAGTTGTGACTGGAAACACGAAGCTTGAATGATCTCGCTGCTTTTTATTGCCCGCATAAGAGATGATCTACCAATGGCCTTGGATCTGTCAATCAAATCAGTGATAGGTTCAGGGCCCATGTCTGTATCATTGATTTTGGTAAGCTTGAAAGTCATGCATGATTCTGTTGACCCTTCTCTTTCATCATGCCTAGAATAATCTTTGTCTAAAGAGTTCTTTTTCTTTTATTTTTGCTAGAATCCCTTGTAATTGGATCAATTTGTGCAGATCTTGCAATTTCTTTTGATTCAGAAGATATATCCAATGTATCTGACATTGATTTGGACTTCTTGTCACCAATATCAGCAGCACTGTGATGAATACCCGTAATTAATACAAAAATATGGAGTCCATGACATGAATAATTGATTTTTATCACCAAAATCTACATAAAGCCTACTTCCCTAAAATTTGAGGCTTTGCTTGCATGCAAAGCAAGAAAAAATATTATTTAATTCACCTAGGCACTTATACCAACATGCAGATACTTGGAATAATAAAAATAAAGCTATTCCAACCCTAGGCGCCAAAATTGGAAGCTTCCCAACAGTGGAAAATATTTTTTAATGCAAAATCCTCCTTCCCTTGGCGCCAAAATCCTTCCAGGGCTGCAAGCTCCATCAAAAATAATTAATTGCTTCTCCCTTATGGCGTCCCATGCTTATATAGCTATGTGCATGCTATTTTTAATAATTGCCTTTCCCTATTTTTGGCAATTAATTAATTAAAAGCCATGCTTCTTCTTCCAATTTGGGCGCCCAAGTCTGCATGCTTTTGCTTGCTTTTTTATGAATTTATTTTATTTATTTTTAGCATGCATCCTTGACTTCTCTTTAGCTCATCCACTTGCCTTGACTTTCCTTCTATTTATGGTGCCAAAATTGACTAGAAATAATTACGTGAAGGTGTTACCCCTATGGGAAAGGGCTTTGTGGACATTCATGGGACTATGTTAAATTTGACGGCCTTTAGGATGGGGTCATGGTCTTGGCAATTGTTGAACACCCAACTTGCCTTTTTGAGCTCATCCTTCAAGGTGGTATCCAATGCCTCATATTCTACTATTTTCCACGCTATTCTCTGTGAGTCTTATTCATCTTTCGCAATGTAGCTAGTTCTTCCTCAAAATGACTCTTCATCAAATTCCACATCACGAATGATTAGAGTCTCTACATTGCGTGCACCCTTCTCTTCGAGACTCCTCTTCTTCATTGTCATCATGGGTCACCAACTTTCACCTTCTCCTCACTTTGGAGGGTCTTCTTCTCTGTACTTGGCTTAGGTGGAGTGACCCTTAGTGATATTCTCACGAGTTCCGAGGTTCTGCATTGCTATCTTGCCCCTTATGCATTATCTTCAACTTTCTTCGTGGCCTTGATCCAAAGACAATGCTATCTTCTTTCCCTGTGTCTTCCTCCTCATCCTTAGTCTTTTCTTCTTCTTCTTCTTCTTTCCTTGGAGGGGTATCCTCGTGCATCCTCATTATGCCAATAGTATGCTTACCTTGAGGTGGCAAAGTGGGAGTGGAAGATATTCATCATCCACATACTTTCCATTGAATACTCTAGGATTTAACTAGACATATACTCTTGTTGTTTCCTTTTTCCCACCGCTAGAGTCGAGGAGTGATATCAATGTCATCAGACTCCATTGTTTCTACATATGTTGTCTTACCTAGATATACATATGTTTTGCGCAAAGTATGGTAGTCTGCATCTACCTTGTTTGCATCAAATCTCAACTTCTGCATGTTATATAACCTATTTACCAAGTCTTGGAAATGCCTTGCTGTGAAGGCGAAAGGAATTTTCACCACAAGATCTTTTCTCCAGTTTTCATGTAAATTTTACCCAAGGAGAAATGATGATAGGATCGCAAACTATGCTTGACCATCTAGAACTCGCATGAAACTCCCTTAACACTCTCCACTCGTGCTCAAATTCCTTGTGCATCCGTTTGTACCATCTGTCCACCCCGATTTTGTAGGCATTAGTAATCACATTAAGGTATATTCTCAGTGAACTTATTTGCGGGGAAGTATCTTCCATAGGGTACTTCCACGTATTGTCATTTGACCCATATGGAAGTCCAATTCCCAAAAATACGATGGTCAAGAGGATGGCTCCCAAGTTATCTTCTCCCTATGCACTTTTCTTCAATAATTCCTTCAACAATGAAGGAGGCGATGTTGTATGTGGTCTTACTTGTCATCTTCTACATGACATGGAGCCATATTTTGTTTCTTGGGTCTACCTTTCGAGATGCACCAACTTACAACTCACCGGGCGTGCAAGAAAATCTCATAGTTTATCTTCATAATATCCATCATGCGACCTCCTTGTTAGTAGTTGAGTGCAATTGTAGTGGTCACATTACTCTACATCATCCTCAAGATCGGGCTCAATCTCCACACCGAACTGCGCATGATCCTATAACTCTCTCAATCAATAGCGTAGTGATGTGCATCCTTCTGTCTGCAAAATAGAAGTATTCTTCTTGAATGCGTGATAATAACCACCGATAAAGCTACTCGGGTTTTCCAAAATAGGTTAGTTTATATAGATGAAGGAATCCTACACTTTCTAGGTACTTATGTACTGGTCACCATAAATCATTTTTCCATGTGTGATATTTTCAGCCATGTTCCTTATTACTTCCTTCTCTATCTCGAGCTCATTGTCCTCCGAGGCGATGGTTGAAATCACTAACTTTTCACTTAGTTAGATGCGATTCCCATGATTTCCGACAATG
Source organism: Taxus wallichiana var. yunnanensis (assembly GCA_018340775.1). Classification (NCBI taxonomy): domain Eukaryota; kingdom Viridiplantae; phylum Streptophyta; class Pinopsida; order Cupressales; family Taxaceae; genus Taxus; species Taxus wallichiana. Next base: position 181,824,790 of record CM031239.1, on the reverse strand, counting down.
AATTCTCCAGGTATTGCATTTTTTAGAACCATTCCTCGGGTGCTTCTTCTCGTCATGAGATTTTTTCCCTTTCCCTTGTTCTTCAGTGATACGATGGTTGCTTTATTGGGTGCCATTATTCTAAGTACCACCTCAAGCTTGAAGTTTTGGACTGTGTGGTTATGGTGTGCCCTAATTTCTTAAATCTCCTTACCCAAATTTCATGCTTTGTCGTTGAGCGTTCAATTCTCTCTCAAATCCCTCCACTCCTTGCTTGCCATCGTACTTTGGTTCGTCCTCCGAACCTACATGCCCTAGCTCTAAACTGGGAATCTTTATGAATTTTGTCACTCCAAACTTTGTTTTTTTCCTTCCAATATAGAGTATGTTGGTTTTGTAGATGTTATTATAGTTGATAACTTGAGTGATAACACTTGACATATGAGGCTTCAACTATCGGTGAAATGTAGTCCTACTATGATTTACAAGTTTTCCATGTCATGATCTTTACTCATATGTAATTAGTTTCACTTAGTTCACCACTAAAATAGGCTTTATGACAATAATGACATGTGGGGTTAAATTTCATGACCACCTATGTCCTGAAAAAAATTTAAGTGATGGAAATTTTGTAATATTGCCCTTCAAAAATACAAAATAGTGTTATGCATGTAGACCACTAATAAAAAGATAAAATATTAATATTTTTTTATTTAAATTTTGAATATATATTTATGTATATTGTATATAAACCTAATTAAAAATGGTAGTATTATTTAAAATCTTCAAGTCGACGTGACAATTTTTCCAAAAAAACAAGTATTTTACAACTAAAATTAAAAAACACGTAAACAATCATCAACTTTAGCCCCAGGTTGTATGATATGACTATGAAATAATTTTAGAGAAACCCACACATTGATTTTATTTAAAGGACCCACCCAAAATCATGACAATGGATATATCAACATCCATTAAGTGTATCTTTCTTTCATAAGGTAAATAATATATGATATAAAAGTGATTCTAAAATATCAACCACTATATAACCGAGCCACCCTTGACCCCTACTATTGGTTGATTGCTCTCCCCCTCCACATATACATATAAACACACAAATGATTAAAATATTTTAGTGACATCCATGAGACCAAGCACCCTATGTGAATCTATGGGAATGGGGAGGACGAACCTAGTTCCTCTACCCTCTAAATAGATGCATAAGGATGGGAAAGTCACAACATAGATTAATAAAAAACCTAAGAGTAGCTAAAATACTACATAATTGGAGAGAAATAAATAAAGACCTAAGAGTTAATTGAAATATGATATTAGAACATACAAACATAATGGGAAAAAGATATATTAAAGAATCAAAACATAATTGAAGTGAAACAACTAACTATAGACAATGAGAGTGTTTTTACATTTAGAAATGTACTAAGCCAACCACATCACATTACAAACAACACAATTCATTTTAAATTAATAATGTATATTCAATAATGTAAAAGAGGTTATTTAAATTATAAAAAGATGTAAAACAATAAAGTATTTTGGAATTAATGTTCATAAGATAATATTTAATTTATCATAAATCTTTAGATGGTTTTAGTGGAAATATGTGGAAAATGAGACTTGAAGGAAAGACGAACAACTTCTATAAAAACTAAACTTTGAAATTGAGTTGACTAGTTTTGTTGAAATTTGACAAAATTATTAGAAATATGAAATTTCTAAAAAATGTCCATGTCTAGGCTAAAGAGGATTTGATGATGTGAACGTGTTCTTTATCTACAAATTTTTGTCTCAATTTGTCATGTTCTATCATGAATCACTAGGAATTTCATCTCCTTTTTCTAGACCCTAATTCACACTCAACTTCGTGTAAAATCCCATAAAAAGGAAGAATGTTAATGGGGACATGTGTTAGACCTCAAATAACATCAAACACCTTATGATTTGAAAAAATGCTTGTATTGAACTTGATACAAGCAAGAAACCAATCTAGTGTATGCAAGTGTTCCAACCCTCTCTTTTTCAATACGTGAAACAAATAGTATATGCTATAATACATCTCTAAATACTCAAACTGGAATTTTTGATTTGAATATGCTTCAAAAATAGAACATGTTGTGCTATTAAGACTTCAATATCACTCTTGCATTAAGAAATAAATATATATGTGATCATTTGTGTGCCCTACATTCACTAAAGAACATTTGTATTTATATAATTATTGAATTCAAAGTATCGGCCTTATTGACACACAAAGTGACACACATCAAGAAGGAAAACAAAACCAAAAGAGTCAAAAAAACACAATAGAAAAAAATTAGAGGTAAAAAAGGATGATAAATGAGATGGGACCATTTTCATAGAAATGTGACCCAATTCATGAGTATGAAAATGGTCAATGCCTCATATTAGGGGGAAATATGGAGATAGAGAAAATAAAAATAAATGGGGAACCATGGGTCACAAGAAATATAAAATGAAAAATACATGGACAAACAAGATTGACATGGGGAGAAAACTAAGAAGAACACACATGAGAGACAAAAATGGTTGATGACACAAAAAGACAAGTTGCAGGAAACAACACAAGGGGAAACATGATAATAAATTCCTAACTTGGACAAGTAATTAATAAACACATAAATACAATAATACCGAAGCAATTAACTACTCTCATAAGTTAAAATTAGGTGTCTACATAATGCTTCACTTTGATGTGTGTGTACATACATATCAAAGTAAAGAAAACAATCCCTTACTTAGAAATGATTTTTTTGGGATCACCTCACCATCTATTGAGAGTTCTTGAAGCTAGTGTATATAAAATAGTTATATGAAAATCAAAATAAGAGGAGAGCTTACTTTGTACTCCTTAGAATCTCATCTAAATGATTTTTGCACCTACATATGGAAACTTGTGCTACTATAAACATACGAAACAAGTGCATGAAAATGTGTCCACACACACACACATAAAATAAAGAAACTATTGAAATATATGAAAGACAAAGATAAGAAAAAATACACTTGGATGTTGAACCTAGTAGAAATGCCTCTCGAGTTTGTGCTAAATTTCAATCTAACTTGGGGTTTCTCATGATGAGACCAAAGTACCTCTATATCTAATCTAGGTACTTCACACATCATCTTGATTAAGAAGTGAATTTAAATAATGTGTTGTATAAATTTCCTAAGTTACACCCTTTTAAATTATAGAACCATGCACAATGTAAATCTTGACATGGCATGTGGGGTCCCCTTTATAGGATTTTGGGACCGTATATGTGATTTAACCTAAGTTATTATGGTTAGATAAATAACTCATGGTTATGGGGAACCATGATGGGTTATATTCTTGGCCCATGGTTTTTGTACACATTGTATTATAATACCATTGTGACAATTACCTACTCATGTGCTTACATATAGTTGAACATCCAATAAAATAGAGAATAACCGAGAAATACGTTTGTCACATCCCACAATTTTGGTCTGTTTCGTCGTAAGGATAAGTCAAAAGATATGGAGTGGTTAAAGAGATATAGGTAATAAGCTCTATTACGTAGCTAGGTATACAACTACACGTGTGTATGTATATCCTAAAACGGATATACACACTCACGCATAATTACATGCACAACCAAGCAATAGTGCTTATTGCCCAACGTTAAGTAAAACACTTAACATTTATGACTTATTATTGTTTTTCTTTGATGTTTGAATGTGATTTCCATGTTGAGTTGATGATTGTGATGATGGTAAATATAGCTTGAAATGTTGTACTTGTAATGGATATTTTAGTGCACCTTGCTATGTTGTGTGTTATGGGTTACTTACCTTGCATTGCTCTGTGTGTAATGATCTTTATTCTTGGATATATTTCTTGGTTGTTGTACCTTTTATTGATATTATGGCATAACCTACTTGCTGGAAAAACATGGGCTATAATTATGATGTAATTATACATAGCCAGTAAGATATTATTTCGTTATGCAAAAATAACGATAAATGATAGAATTTACAAACTCCTTTTGATACCATGATGATCATTGATTCAGACAACTATGAGAGGGTATTCAAGTGGAATAGGTAAAAGTTTGTATTATCAAGGCAAGCGTAAAGGTTGTCTAGGTAATTATTATAATCAATAAGAAAAATTCAATTTGTTATCCGCAAGAAAAATGTTAAATTGGCTATGCAATCTTGGCTGGTTTATTAGCTTCTTATAACTTGATCATAGCATATGATGTCCTATTTATTGAATTGGTGGATTTTATTTTACATTAGGATCGTATCTTGTTTTGTTTTAGACTCATCGTAACACCAAGTAAAGTGGTTATTAATTTGAGTTTGACTATGTTGGTCTTAGACCTTGCGCAAGAAAATAAAGATTGTTAGTTGTTTCAAAAGTCTATTGGCCATGTCTTGGGCATATGCTATGATTTCTTGGTTAACATTAAAACAGGTCATAGACCTTATTCTACAATCTGTAGAGTTATTGTTGTGTGATGTTGATCACCATGCATATTTCTTTAAATTGTATTATTTTTAATTGGTCTTGAGCGTTTGATACATACTCGTTAATGGGGAATGATCGAATTGTGATAACGACAATATATGGTCATGGACCCCTGCATGAATGAAATTATTTTTTCATTTCGTTGTTTTCAAACCTATATCTAAGATCTAGACCTAACACGATCTTAGACCATAGTTGATGGCAAGATATTAAGGGATAAAACACAAATCTTAGAACATGATTAATAACATAAATATATATCTATTATTATGGTCATCAACCATACTTCATAACAAGTGGGTTATATTGATTATGGATTTGTTGGTGGTGACCATTCAATAATGAGAATAGGAAGTTTGGTTGATCAAACATACAATAAAGAAATTTTTTAAAAGGTTGTATTTTGATCTTCGATCGTTCCTTTTAAGCATCACCGCTAATATTTGATGGAAGTAATTTGTAAATTTAAAACACCCATTACGTGGCAGGGAAAAAATTAATGCATTCGATGCATTTACATACCTAGAAAATATCGAAGCTTCTTTGGGAAGCTACCGAGTTAACATGCTTAGCATTCCATTTTTATTATTCTTTCTTGTAACTTGGAGCTCTTCGCCATTTGAGCTCCTCTCTAAGAAAATATGTGCATGAGGTTTTTGTGGCGGTTGGTTGAGAAAATTATGGGATCTATTCGTGGCCTCTCTCTGCTTATATTTAGTTTGTTGTTTTGGGGTGCATGGGTGTTTTTTAAAATTTTTATTTAACCTAAATGGAAGGAGGTTTATTTGGGTTCAAACTCATGAATTGTTGCTTTGACTCGGGTGCTTTGTTGGAAATAAAATAGTGAAGAAAACATTGCAAACATTTTTGCTTCTTCATGTAGGAAGCTTGCGAATAAAAGGCATGGATTGTTTTTCTCCTTTCATTTGCTTCTTATTTCGTTATAATGATTCCGTTAGAAACAATTTCTATGAGTTATGGATATTAAAGTTTACCGTGAGTTCCAATAGTAAAATCTAATCAAACTATTATTTACGGAATGTTTGACAAAAACTTGTGAATAAGATATTGTTGGATTTCTACTTTCAGTTATTCTAACTCATTAAGAGCACTTGGGCGGTCGTTTGGGGCTAACGAACAAGTTCTCAGTGAAACCTATTTTGGGTATAGTTTAAATATGAGGTTTTCTTCCTCAAAATTAACGAGTTTGAGAACATAGAAACCTAGGGATTATTCTTTGTCATAGGTGTGTATGGTTATTTTATTGTTGAACAATTTATTGGTTTTGCTTTCACTAAATGATGGTTGTTTCGGTTAATAGATCCTTAGATTATATGATCTATTTGTAGGTAGTGTATATTGTGTCTCTAGAATTTGTTAAAATGTCTAAAAGATAATGTTAAGTCTATTTGATTATGTGTCGATCTTTTTAGGATGGTTTTTCTAACTTAATAAGGAAAACTAAACCAAAATGCGGGAGTTTCAGTCAACCCATTTCGGGTGTCTTTGTCGGTATTCTAGTTTTCTTAGTTGTGTGTGTGTGTAACTCGATGTGATTTTCTCTAAAGCTGTTCATGTTATAGGAAATGGTATCAAGTATGTGATTTCAAAGGTTAATATAAGTACTTATCGGTGTTCGGTAAAATTGAGGTATTTTAATACCGTTGTTTGACAAAATTAACGTAATTTCCATATCATTGTTTGATAAAACTAAGGTTTACTAATACTACTATTTAAGAAATTCAAGTATTTTTATTATCATTGTTGACAAGGTTTAAGCATCAATTATTGACATTATTTGTAAAGGTTAAAGTTTTTAATACTTGATCTTATTTGATATAATTTAGCTGAAAACTTACCACTGTTGAAAAGGTCACAATGGTAATTCAAAGCATTGATTGATGTGTTCAATATGTTTATTAATATCCTTGATTGAGTTGAAACATGGCATTACTTCTATTGCTTTGATGTTACGAGATAGAATGGTAGGGTGAAGGTAGTTGTGGAAATATGTTGACTTTTGTGACTTACTTTAATTATGAGAAATATTTTTCATTTTGAGTTATTGTAATGTAAATATGACAAGTATAAGCTATGACAACCTTGATTGTTAATAGTAAGATTGTACTAACCCTATTTGATCAAGTGTATAACTATAATGCACTATCTGTTAATTATCAAGTATGAGTTACTTCTTAAGGTATGGGATGGTAAAGAATATAATGGGGATTACTACGTTAATCTCATTATTTTTGTATACTTGTTACTATCTAGAAAAGAATATGTTGTAATTACAGAGATGCTTTATATATATATATATATATATATATATATATATATATAGATATATATATATATATATATTCATTGTAATGCAATAAATAACAAAGGTGATGAGAATGACAATTCATGCCAGTTCATTTTGAACTGACCATTTTCTGTCTCCTCTCCTACGAGATGACGGAGTTGAGAAATATTTCATGAGATGACTAAATAAAGTTTACGCATGTTTAACATGCATGTTTATGATGATTAAGTTGATTCATTGTATTAAATGCATGGCATTTTTAAAGCGAAAGTTATACTTCGTTGTTATATTAAAGAAGGAAAGACAATTTATCCTATTATAAATAAAGTATTATCTTTGATAATCCATATTGTACTTGCAATCATTATTATTTTAATAATGATGATGTTGATGTTTAAATTGTATTATTGTGTATGAAATTTGAATGCTGATTTGAAATAGTATGTTGTTATTTAAACTAATTGGAAAATGTTACCATTAATGATGATTAGTCATTAAGATGAGATTTAAGTTTACAAGTATGAAAAGATAATGAGATAAATGTACCTATGACACTTTTAATAATGCGAAGACATTTAATTAGTACGATAAAATATACTAACAAAGAAAAAAATTATACGATAAGTGATATATGTGACAATGTCGTATTATACCTATACATATTTGTTGCGATAACATAGTAAGTTATCTTAAATCATAATAAAAATAATAAGGAATTTACATTCTAATTACTCCGTAATGCTACAAGATAATATATTATGATACCATAACCTAATTTCAATTAACAAACATGAGTGGATGCAATAAACTCATCGCTATGATTAATGAAGATCTGGAGTAAACCAATTATCTTGTAATTGAACCAATATTATAGTTATGATCTTTGTAATGAACGATACTTATTCATCCAACCTTAGATGGCTACGATAAGTCAATGATTACTTAATGACACAAGTCATTAAGTGAACATTTCCTTTTCATAAGGACCTAGGGTAGACCTATTAAGATCCAAGCTTTACAAATATCGTGACCGTATCTAATAGTTGAGTCTCACTAAGACACAAGAGTTGTCTAACCTGCATGTTAGGTACACCTTGGTACCAACTTAAGTTGGCTATGGGGAAGGAAATGATTACGTAATGACGCAAGTCATTATGTAAACATTTTCTTTCCCTAGACAACCTAAGTTGACATGGATGTGTCCTTCCATGCATGTCGAACATGACTTGTGCCTTAGGTGTGACCTTATAATCTAAATGTCTTGATTAACTGATTCAAATCCAAATAACTGAGTGATAATGGTATGGTGAAAGGAAGAATTTTTATGATGAGTGTGCTTTCACGAAATTGAGCATGCTAGTGATTTTTCTCAAACTTTGGCCAGAGTAGTGTAAGTTGTTGATTACACTGTCAGATTCACCAAGTTCCTAAACTAAGATGTGAGATTCGGATGGGATTCAATTGACTAAATCTTGGGTAGGAACTTAGGAACTATACTTGATTATCGATACCTTTTTAAGGTGACCAAATGTATACCTTGTATACACACTCGTGAAGAAGTGAACTATGTGGGATCAGGTAGATCTAATTGACCCATACAACTCTGTCATGGTTTTGATGTTATCGAGATGGAATGAATTTAAAATTAATGTTGGATTTAAATGTTGTGTATTTAAATTAGTGAAGGCATAAAGTTAATATGGGAAATAAAAAAATTCCCTTAATTTGGAGCATTGATAAAGTAAATCTGTTACATTTTGGTATCGAGTGAAAGTTACAACTCTTATACTTACCTTTGGGTCCCTATGCTAACTTGAACTTAATTCTTGTCTAATAGAGTAAGATGGTTAGGACAAGATGAAACTCGATGATTTGAAGGGAGAAAAGAAATGTTGGTAGTCTATGATTAGGGTTGGTAGTAAACAGAGCCGAACCTACTTGCATAGACGAATAAAGAAATACTGATGAATAAATGACAATAAAGTAGAAGTAGATTCAACAGAACAATCATACAGATCTAACATAAGAAAGGTCTGATGTAAAACACATGTATTCAGCACAAAGTCTAAATATTGTATTAATATTTGTTTCTGTTACAAAAAGCTCAAAGTCTTTTCTTCTTACTTCTATTTCTCATCTGAAAAGTATCCACCCTTGAATACAACAAGTATTCTAGTATTTATAGAAGAAGAGAAGAAAAGAAGGAAAAAACAAACCAACCACTTAATTACAAAATATCTTACAAAATATCCTAAAGTCATTTGTTGACTTTTGACAACTTTAGTGGATGACATCATCCCATGGTGCAACATGGATGATGTCATCATTTGTGTCAACATACTTTAGATATTTACAAAGAGAAGGTCGAGAAGAATGAAACTATTCATCATCATCGTCCCGTGGCTGAAAGGGGGTATCCTACTTTTCTTTGCTTTGCTCGGGAGCGTGATGTGGGGCAGGCACGATATTCCATGAACTTGCTGATCATGGGCTGAAGTTGATCCTGGGAAGGATCCTTGTGACGATCACTGATAGCCTCGCAAGTCTCCCACTCATCTGTGAGCTTTTTTGGGAGCTTGGAATATTCATTTTCTGCATCTATCAGGTACCCTATGAAGTCACGACAGGCCAGCTAGGTTGTTGATGGATTCGGCGTCGAAAGTGACTTGGTCCAGCCCTTGCGAAACGATCTCCTTGAAGATCCGAATAGTTTCATCAACCTTTCTTAAGGTGAAAGAAGGAGTGAGCAAGCCGGAGACATTCTCAGGACAATTTTCTCCATTTGATGCATTGCATCTAGGGCTTCCTCCTTGATTTTGTCAATCTTTTCTAGGATGAACTCCAACTGATCGACCGGTAATCTAGAGTAGAAAGGATTTTGTTGAGGGCTCTGGGGTGACCAAAGACGCCGAACTTGACCAGATCTTTGGTGAAGCAGTTGAGCATTTTACGAAAGGTCTCATCTTTGCATCTGGCATGGTCGGCTCTTTGGAGATGGGTCTGCTTATCGCTGGAGCTCTTTGTTCACCGATTGATATTCTGATACAAACTGGTGAACTTGGTGATTACTCCCTCACTTTCCTTGAGGATTTGGCTCCTCCAGGTGGAAACTGCCATACCCTGCTCACCGATTTTGGCGTATTCATTTATCTTATCCTGGCTCAGAGGCTCAGGAGTTTCGGCGGCAGTTGTAGGAGGTGCACTGCCCATTTTCTGCAAGGCGTGGAGAAGATGTTTATTTTGCTCCTTTAACATAGCCTCTTTTCTTCCTTTGCTTCCTGGAGCTTCTTGCAAAGGGCGTCAACTACAGATAGGGCCTCTCCCTGAAGGCTTTCTGAAGATGTCCCCATTGTGACTTGGGTCACTGTATAATCTGTCGAAGATAGATCCTTTTTATCCTTTAAAGGATTGGGATATGCTATCTCCATTACTCTCTCTCCTGACGCACTCTGAGAGAAGCGGGTTATAGGCTTTTGCTTCTTGGCCCCCTTTGATGGGATGACGGAGAAGTCCATCGGTGCGATGGGAACTTTCCTCTTTTGTTGGCTTAAGTGCTGAGAGATCCATGCTGGACTTATGGGAGAGGGGCCGGAAGTAGAAAAGGGAGCAGCTGCAGTAGTAGAGGGAAAGTGCGTTGAGACACTTGGAGGTGGCATTGAGAGGGAGGCCGAGAAAGTGCTCACGGGAGGAAGAGATACTGCAGGGGAGGAAGACATGGAAATGGAAGGGAGCTGAGAGATGAGGGAAGAAATGGTGGGGGATAGCTCCGTGAGAGAAGAGAAGATGGATGACGAGGAAGGGGGAACAGTAGAAGATGGGGGAGAGGATACGACCAAAGGAATGGTCGCTTGGGTCACGAGGAGGAAGGAGGAGAGGGAGAAGGGATAGAAGGGACCTCAACAGTTGCAGTAGTGGCAACATCTTGAGTGGATGTGCCCATCGGAACATCTTCGGCCGCTTCTTTCTCTGGAGAAGCCAGAGTTACAACTTGTTCTTGCGCGGCGGAAGGGGGACTCTCAGGGGCCTCTTCTTGGGTAGAGCTTGACTCGCCCTCCTTGTCTTTACCTCTGCTCTTTGGCAGATGTTTTGGTCTGGAAGGTGCGTTGCCCAATGGAGATGTGGTGAAATCAACTCCGAGGTAGATGAGACCATTCATCCTGCACCAGTGCTCTGTTCTCTGCAGAGTTTCTTTGACCCTTTCTTCTATTGTTTGAGGTGCTTTAGTTCTGTCGATCACAGACAAATGGCCAGTCGTCCCCATCCGTGTCAAGATATACCTGATCAACTTCTTGATCAGTAGTTTGATAACCTTTTGGGATGATGGCTATGCCATACTGAATGATTTCAGCCAAAGCCAAGCGGGAGTGATCTTTCCTTCTGAGCTCGACCTCATGATACAAGTCGATATAAATATCCTCGATCTGTGGAATGTGGATTGGATCGAGTTTGGCCCTAGGAAGGAAATTCCTTGGGTCGAAAGTGGGCCTTCTTTTCGGGAAGTTGTGCTTTAGATTGAGTAGTTCCAGCTCTGCAAACATCTCCTGGGCTTTGTGGTGGGAAAGACAAGTGTACCCACCCCCTTGTGAGGGGAAAGGAGTTCCACCCTTCTTTCTCTTCAAGCACTTTTCGTGGTAGGTTATGAGCTGTTTGGATAGCTCCAATAGGATCAGCTTGGGGCGGCATATCTTGGCAATTTGGTGGGTTCCCCCAAGAAGTTGGCTGCCCTTAGATAGGTGAAGGTGGGAAATTGCGTGAATAAGGCCCCCCACTTCTCCGTTGCTGCAACAATGCTCTTGGTCATTCGACCGTGAGTCATGTTTGGCCTCAAAAGGTAGATGATGCCATAGAAGAAGGCGTCGTTAATCTTTGTAAACTGAGAAATACTATTTTCCAGCTTTAGCTCTGGATAGTATTCATATATTTTCACTTGGGGCCAAACCCCACATCGCATTAATGCTGGATAATCCCTCTCTCGAGGCTGCAGCATAAACTACGTAGGAGTTCATGTAGAACCTCCCCATTGTGGTGAGTTGTTGGAGCTGCTCGGATATAGTGCTGCTTATGATCTCCGCCCACTCGAAGCGTTGATCTGGCACATTCTTGTTCATTGTCTCCAGGTACCTAAGCATCCATTTATGAAAGTAGTGGGTGTCAGAAAGCCCAAATACTCTGCTTAGGAACGTGATGGTATCACTTAGTTCCTCGGAGAAATTGCTGCGATGAATGACCTGTGGCCATCTGGTTACCACCTTCTTGTTTTTTAGGTATACCTCATTCATCAATTGCATACACTGGTCTTCGTTGTCCTCCCAAGCCTTGGTGCAGTCTTCTTGGCTTACGGCCACAAAGTGCCGGTGGTGAGGAATGCCAAGCATAATTTCAAAGTGTCGGGTAGTGAGGTTGATCACGACCTCGCCCTTCTCATTCTGGACACACCTTGTGTCTTTGTTGTAGCAGTGGGCCACTACCATCATGAATTCATTGTTTATCGCCTGCATTTGGGATCCCCCGGCAAAATGTAGGCCCTTTGCCTACCAGTTTGTCCATCCAGGGACTTCCTGTGACCCTCTGGGTTCTGGCCCAGAAATCTTCCATATCAATGTGCCCAAGCTCAGAGTCTCTTATATCTAGGTCGCATTCTACCTGGGATTCGGGCATCCTGACCCTCTGATATTTATACTTCATCTCTTCCTCTATAAGTTTGGCTTTGCCCTTAGACTTGGTTGGTCTCTTGCTTGATGTAGACATATGTAGTTCTGAACTCAGTTGCTGATCTGCAAGAAGAAGAAGCGAAACCCAACGTAGAAGAGTCATGTTAGCTGTTTGATCTCCCATTAAAGCATTGACAGAAGGAAGAGTTAGCAATTTTAAGGCATCAGGGCGCAGGGCGCATGAACACTGCAGTTGTAGGGTTAAATAGTATGGCGCACAGAAAAAGGGTGTTACAAGGGACAAATCAGCGCCAAAGGGTGCAAGGCGCATGGATACTGCACATGACATTTTTGTTGTTGCAAGTGGAAGTGCGCCTGCGCCATTTACATGTATTTTATAACAGGCGCAGATATTTTTCATGTTACACGGGTATAGGATGCCAAAGGGCGCAGGTTTAGTGTGTGTAACATCATCTTTTCGTGTGCATGCAGAGGGAACTTAGCGCGGCGCATAAAAAGGTTTGCATGGCAATGTGTTATTCTTGTAATGGGGATGCGCTGCGCCGTTTAACGATTTTTATACTTGGTGCAAGTAAGGTTGGTGTTGCATGGATGCAGGGTGTGCCAATGGCGCAAGTTTTTGCAATGTTACACATGAGTTTGGTGCGCCAAGAGGGCGCAAGATTAGTGGGTGTTGCAAGCAAGGAAAGTGTGCTTTGAGGGCGCAACTATTTTTATGCAGCAAGCATGGTGGATGCGCCGTTGGCGTGACTGTGCTTCATGTTGCAAGGGTGGCGATTGCGCCAAAGGGTAAAAAACGTAGTTTTCAAATTTTAAGTCTTGGTTCCTTCTCTGGAGGGGTTTGCATGAGTTTTAAGCCTCTTCTGCAGGGTTTCTTGGATAGTGGAGAGGACACAATGAAAAGAGCCAAGTGATTTTTCTGAGGTAGAGTCCTCCTTACCAGCAGATCTGGAAAGAGGAGGGAGAGCATGGGAGAAGGACAACAAGAATAGCAAAGAGGGGTTTTGACAAATCTATGCCACCTACTACACAAACAAACAACAACAACAAAAATACAGGAGGAAAAAGACCACCTACCCGGAATATATATAACGTGAGAGAGCGAAGCGGGGTCCATGAACGCGATACGAGGATGGCGAGGCATCTTGGCAGTGCGAGAGGGATAAAAACTATCACGTGTGATTTTAAAATTGTGAAAGTGATAGGGCGGATGTGCCTATATATAGGCAAAGGGTGCAATAAATGTGCCAACCACTTTTTGAAGAGGCGCATCAAAACACCTGTTGACACTTCAAACCTTGCGCCCTTTGGCGCACCAAAACGCGTGTTAACACGTTGTTATGTGTGCCTTTGGCGCAGCAAAAATACTATCAACACGGAAATATGTGTGCCCTTTGGCGCACCAAAATGTGGCGCAACAAAAATGTTGTTGACATGAAGGCGCATGTGCCTTGGCGCATGCAAGAAAGGTGCAACACGGGGAGGCACACCAAAATGTGTGTCGACACTTCAAAGGGTGTGCCAAAGGAAATGAAGGGGGTGCATAGTTACTCTATGTTACACAGACATAAGGTGTGCCCAACCAAAAAGGACCAAAAATGGCTAAGTTCGGAAAACTAGATTTCCCGGAAAGGGATTTTGCAACGTTCCGATGCAAAGGGGTCCCTGACGAGGGACCAGAACAAAATTTCATTGGGTTACCCACAAAATTGCCCTTGTCAATTTTACGGGATAACAGCTGGCTCTTTCTGGGGACTATCTCTGAGTGAACCTCAGGGGTAGAGAATCCCAGATCTTCATGTGCCTATCCATTGGGTACAGAGTCAAAAACAAGGGCGACCGAAAAGGGGAAACACACAACCAACAAAAGCAAACACACGACAAAAACAAACACACAACTGAAGCAAACTGTACAAAGAAGAGAGCAAGCTCTACTTCCTGAAGATTTTCAGATGCTGCCCGCTATAGGGAAGCGGGAGCTCAGTTCCATCCGGATACGAGAGATAGAAGCTATTCTCTCCGTTGAGCTACTTGATCTTGAAAGGTCCTCTCCATAGGGAATCAAATTTTCCATGCATGCCCTTTGGCTCTCTTCGTTTGTCCCACAAAAGGATGAGGTCTCCCACCTGGTACTCTCTTTGCTTAGCTTTTTATCGAACAATCTCTTGACCTGATTCTGATGTTCGGTGATCCTGTCGACCACTCTTACTCTCTTTTCTTTGAGCTCTGCTAGATACATGATCCTCTTTTCAAGGGAATTTTGGAAAGTCTCATCTTTGATTGCTCGTGCCAAGTGCAGGGCAGGGAGTTCCATAGAAATGGGAAGCTCGGCGTCGGTGCCATATAACACTTGAAAAGGTGACATGCCGAGAGACCTCTTGGGAGTAATGCGGTCCACCCACAAAGCGTCGTATAATGACTTGTGCCACATTCGTTGATTCTCATCCACTAGCTTTCGTATGATGGTTACTAAGTTTTTATTACTGGATTCTGCCTGACCATTTCCCTGAGGGTAATAATCTGAGGCGTGAGCCAAAGTTATTCCGTATTCATAGAAAAAACCAACAACTTCTCGTGAGGAGAAGTTGGAAGCGTTATCAGCAACAATCTTGTTTGGAATGCCAAACCTGACAATGATATTTTCTTTGATGAAACTGCAAACAACCTCGGAAGTGGCATGTTTGACAGGTATGGCTTCCACCCATTTCGTGAAGTAATCTATTGCTGTCAGGACATAACTATGTCCAGCACTCGATTGGGATTGAGTGCACCAATAAAATCGATTCCCCATTATCTGAATGGTTTGTCAATAATGACCGGCCTGAGGGGAAAAGCAGCCATTTTGGGCTTGCCGACAAATTGCTGGCAAGGCTCACACTTTGCTACCCAGGTGGCTGTATCTTGGAAAAGCGTTGGCCAATAGTACCTGGCCGGATGATCTTGTGCACCATCACGGAAGAGGAGAAATGGCCACCACAGGCCGAATCATGAAAACTCTCAAGTAACTTCACCTGTTGTGGCTTGTCAACACATCGCAAGAAGATGCCATCTATTCCGCGTTTGTATAGACCGTCATCCCAGATGATATATCTGGCTGCTCTGAGCTTTATAGCGTGCTTCTCCTTTGTAGTTAGATGAGCTGGGCATTCACCATAGGTGAGAAAGAAAGCAATATCGGAATACCACTCGTCAGTTGGTTGCGACAAATAGGACCATAGGTAGTGAATCGGCTTTCTCCAGCTGGCTTTGTGCTCCATTGGCGCAATCATCTTTTCCCCGAAACTTGAATCTTGGTTTTCAGCCATAAGTTGACATAGGCCCTTGCCTCTTACTAACTTGGTTGGTTTTATATCCAGATCATACTCTTGGACTTTTGCAATCCAATTTCCTCGCAAACTCCCTAACTCCTGTTGAGTTAAGATGGACTTTACTGCCGTGTCAGGAACTAGAACCACTGTATGAGAGTTTAGAATGTAATACCTGAAGTTCTTAACTACTTTGACAATGGCGAAGGCATGTTTTTCCAACTGGGTCATTTTTAATTCGTGAGGCTTGAGAGGAGAGCTCATAAATGCAATCGGGGATTCAACATCTTGAGAATTCCTTTGCATTAGGATGGCCGACACAGTGTGCTCAGATGCATAGCTATACATAATAAAATCCTTGGAGAAATCGGGACATACCAGGACTGGCGCGTGAGCGACGGAGGCTTTTATTTCCTCGAACGACTTCTTCCCTTCTTCGCTCCATCGGAAAGTTGGTGACCCTTTCATCATGTCTAATATATGGCGAGTCTTTTCAGCAAAGTCGGGAACAAAGCGCCTGAGAAAATTCACTTTTCGAAGAAGGAGTGAACGCCGGTCTTGCTTGTAGGTAAAGTAAGGCTCTGAATAGCCTTAACTCTTTCGGTATCTATCTTCGTCCCTTCTTTGCTAACGACATGTCCCAGCAACTTTCCCTCTGTGACTCCAAAAATAGACTTTTTGGATTCAGGGAGATCCCATGCTCTCGGCATCTAATCAATACTTGCTCCAAATGATCACAATGATCATTTCATTGTTTGGAGAACACAGTTAAGTCATCCAAGTAGACTACGATGACCTTCCCCATCATACCTTTGAACGCAAAGTCCATGGCTCAGCTGAAAAGTGGCACCAGCATTGGTCAAGCCAAAAGGCATTCTGCTATAGGAAAATGTGCCCCAGGGGGTAGTGAATGTTGTTTTAAATTGGTCTTCAGGTGAGACTTCAATCGATTGTAGCCCGAAAAACCATCAAGCATGGACAACATTTACGATCCGATTCTTGCTTGCTGAGAACCGATCCATTATGGGAAGCGGGTAGTTGTCCTTGAGGACGCTTGATTGAGTTGCGAAAATCTGCAGATCGTATTTCGCCATTCTTCTTGCGCATCTTGGCATGATGTTTGCCACCCAAGTACTGTGATGGATAGGAAAAATGATCCGTGCATCCAAGCATTTTCTAAATTTCAGCCTGGATAGTACCTGAGATCTTAGGATTATAATGTCTCTGCTTCTGGCGAAAGGGTTTGACATCCTCTTTCAACGGGATGTCATGTTGGACGTCCTTTGGCTTAAAAGACTTTAGATCGGCATAGGACCATGCCAATACATCCATGTATTTCTTGAAGATTTGACAAACTTCCGCTTCTCTTCAGGTGTGCAACATTTTCCAATGTTTACAAACTATGGATGTTCAACTAAACCTAAATTGACCGAGTTCGGTTTCTCTGGGGAGGAGCCAGGATCATCTCGCCTTTTCTTTTTACAAAACGATCATGCCTATCGAACAACCGCTCTAGGGAAACTAGGCCCTTTGGAATTTTATTTCCTTTGAGCTGACATATGCCGTCGCTTCCTTTTGATTCTTCGTTTTGATCGGTAACTGATTCACGGCATGTAGAAGTGGACCCTTCAAAATGAAGTTCGCTAAAATTTTCCACCTTTTCGAGAAAGGCAATGAGTTGATTGTCATCGTTGAATACTTGCCAGTGCTGAGAATTATCAGCACGCTTGGGCGGAAAACCACCTCAATGGTATATTTATCTATTTTCAAACCTGGGTGAGGGAGCATGAGGGATGTTGAAACGGCCAATGAATCGGCCATGTCATTCTGAGCTCTTGGGATGGACTTTTATTGAAAAAGCGTCAAACTCCTCGATGTTGTCCCACACTGCGTTGCGGTAATGTCTGAGCCTTTCATTCTTCACTTGGTATATCCTTTTAACTTGATTTACGACCAGCTCTGCATCACCTTGTACTTTCAGATTCTTGATTCCTCTTTCCTTTGGCTTGCATGCCAAGTAGTAGAGATTCATACTCAGCAGTATTATTTGTGTTGAAAAATTGTAACTTGAAAGAGAGAGGAATAATCTCCTCTTCGGGAGATATTAGTACGGCGCCAGCGCCGCACCCACTAGTTGCGCAGCTGCCATCAAACTGCAAAGTCCAAATCTTGTTAAGATCCTCTACTTGGATGAGGACATCCATTTTGTTAGACTCGGTAGACAAGAAATAGTTTCCCATCCCTGATGATTCGAAGAGAATTTGGGCTTTGGGGTCATCGGAGTTAGTAACCAGGTACTTCTTTTGCGATTCAGGCTCCAATGTTTGCATTACACCTTTGACGGGGATTCTAGCCTTAGACCAGTCCATATGAATCTCCCCACCAACTTCACTACAAAAACTCCTTCCTAGCAGAATTCCATAGGCTGCTGGAATATCGGCAACAAGGACGGTCATTTTTACCCTTTTTTCGGGAAACGCTGCAAACGCAAATTGCGCGTCTTTGATTTGACCGATCAACGGAACTTGCTTGGTTTCCAAGGAATAACATCGGCCAAAAGGCTTGGTAAGGGTGAGGCCCAGAGCATGGGTGACTTTTTCCGGCATGACATTATCGGAAGCTCCAGAATCAATTATGCAGTTGCTTAGTTTGTGGCCATTGATTAGGAGGGAGAGGTAGAAAGGTTCTATCTTGCCTGATGCGGAAGTCGAGGCAACGTTTATGCGGGATGAAGGAGGGGTGGAAAGGATTCCTTTTGGGGAAACCTGATTAGTTACGACTGCGACTTTGGATGTATTCGGTCAACCTTACAAGTTGTTCGGGGTTTGACTGAAGATACTCGGCTTCAGACATTTGGATCTTGGTCTTTTTAGCGTGGTCAATTATGTCAAATGCGGCCAAGGGTTGCGTTGATGAAGGAATGAGTCCCTCATTTCATGATGGTAGGGTAGGATTACTGGCCTTGATAGGAACATGAGAGGACTGAAAAGATTTTTTTGAAAAAGATCTAATAACAGGTTGAGCCGGAAGGGGACTACCTCGTTTAGCGATGGTTGGAGGCGTGCTTGACACGGCCTTTTCTTTCTGTATCTTGGTAGCAACCTCTGCTTCCTTTCCTTGCGAGCGGGTGAAACACACATATGATTGTCCACTTGCATACCCTTGGGTACCTTCTTCTTCATCAGATTCCCCCTCATCAAATTCCATATACCCGATAGTAGAGTCGCCAGTCGGTTCACCGACATCTTGATCATCTTCGCCTTGAGATGAAGGTTCTTCATAATTTTTCTCCTCTTCTTGATTTGGCTAAAGCGTTGACCGGAGGAGCCTCAAGCGCCAACCGTGGAGTAGTTGCAGGAAAACGCGGCCTATGCGGGATGCTGTTGGAAGTGAAAGTTCTTCGTGGAATATCCCGGTATGGGAGGGGGGGAAGCTTGGGCTAACTGCTTCTTTAATGCGAGCAAGTCATTTGCCATCTTTTGAAATGCCGGATCAGATGAAGTGGTGGGAGAAGGGCTCGAAGCTTTAAGCTTGGATGATTCTCTTTTTAATTCGCCAGATATTAGCAAGTTATCTTCGATCCGGATGGTAGCAGCCTGGGTGAGAATCAAAGTAGCTACTTGTTCTTGCAGGAGTAAGAAACTTACTTTTGAGCTCATAGCGTTTACGAAGAAACACTTCTGATTTTCGGTGTTGGAAGCATGGTAGGCGGAACACGGTTGATCAGTGAATTGAAACGGGTGATGAAGTCACGCATAGTTTCATTGACCTCCTTCTTTAGGTGAGTGATCTTTGTGCAAATGAACGCGTCTTTGGAAGGCTTATACTTGTCTTCAAATGCAGCCCGTAAGGTGGCCCAACTAGTAATAGATCCGGCCGGAAAATGCTGAAACCATTCTGCGGTGGTCCTTGCAAGGTTTCCAGAAAAAGGTGAACCGACACATCTTCATGGGTCACATCGAGGATACTGCATGACATGATGAATGCAGATATATGTGAATCGGTGCTTTGGTTTCCGCTCCCATCAAATTTGGGAAAATTCTTTCGGTTTCCATGTGGGAGCGTGTGAACAGGATGTGGCAAAGCAGAGGGGCCCATAGCATTTCCCCATGGTACTGCCATTTGGACGGCCGAGAAAAAGAACGTGGGCTGGAAGCACAGTTCCACTAAGCAGCAAAGCACTGCAAAGTGATGTAGATGTTCCTGGTGAGAGATACTTCCTTTGTGGAGGTGAGGCACTCCTGGATGACCGGTCGGTGAGCTCAGTGATGAGAAGTGAGCCGGTGTTACACTGAAGTTGTGCCTTTGAAGTAGGTCGAAGGTAAGATCAACTTCTCCACGAGCTCTCCTGCTATGAGTAAATGGTTCACCCGCCAGTGTACCTTCCAGATCTGTAATTTTTGGAGCAGATTTAAGAACTCTTTTTGTCTGTACCTGCTGATTTTCTGATTTTTCTGACAAAAATCAGCAGCATGTACTTTTCTGAATATTTAAATTTTATCCTCCTCTTGAAAACCGATTGCGGTTTATTGTTTGATTAACAAGGATAAAATGATGGTAAAACTTAGTAAGCTGATTTTCAGATCTAGAGTTGACTTTTGGCAAGGGTTTTGAAATTTTGCAAAATGATCAAAAACTCAGATCTACGGAAAAATATGGACTTTTGTGAAAACTCAGTGAACTAAAGATCTCTATCTAGACCAGATCTATGGATCTCAGAAGAAAATTTTCAATTTGGAGTATTTTGCAAAAATTTTGGATTTTAAGCAAAAAGTTCAGATTTGCAAACAGGTAGTGATTTTGATTTTTACTGATTTTCTAACATACCACTATCATAGATCCATTAGGTCTATTCGATCCCAGTAGAGTCACCAAAAACTGTTGGTTGAAAATCTGTCGGGTGGACAGATCTATGGACGAGACGAGCCAACAGTGTGCAGGGCATAGCCCCTCTTTGAGTCAGCAAAGCGAAACTGGTTTATTGCTATTCTACCAGTAGGAATCTTGTGCAAATCTCACAATATTCTACCTTCAGGGGTTGGGATCTCATCCCAGTAGAGGTATTTCCAACTGTAAAAGAAAGGAAAGAAACGAGGTGGGGAGATAGGAAAGATCTGAAGGGAGAAAAGAAATGAATTCCAAAGTAGAAAGGTCAGAAGGTCTATGATTTGGGTTGGTAGTAAACAGAGCCGAACCTACTTGCATAGACGAATAAAGCAATACTGATGAATAAATGACAATAAAGTAGAAGTAGATTCAACGGAACAATCATACAGATCTAACATAAGAAAGGTCTGATGTAAAACACATGTATTCAGCACAAAGTCTAAATATTGTATTAATATTTGTTTCTATTACAAAAAGCTCAAAGTCTTTTCTTCTTACTTCTATTTCTCATCTGAAAAGTATCCACCCTTGAATACAACAAGTATTCTAGTATTTATAGAAGAAGAGAAGAAAAGAAGGCAAAAACAAACCAACCACTTAATTACAAAATATCTTACAAAATATCCTAAAGTCATTTGTTGACTTTTGACAACTTTGGTGGATGACATCATCCCATGGTGCAACATGGATGATGTCATCATTTGTGTCAACATACTTTAGATATTTACAAAGAGAAGGTCGAAAAGAATGAAACTATTCATCGTCGTCCATGGCTGAAAGGGGGTATCCTGCTTTTGCTGCTGCTCGGGAGACGTGATGTGGAACTGGGCACGATATTCCATGAACTTGTTGATCATGGGCTGAAGTTGATCCTGGGAAGGATCCTTGTGACGATCACTGATAGCCTCGCAAGTCTCCCGCTCATCTGTGAGCTTTTCTGGGAGCTTGGAATATTCATTTTCTGCATCTATCAGGTACCCTATGAAGTCACGACAGGCCAGCAGGTTGTTGATGGATTCGGCGTCGAAAGTGACTTCTGGTCCCAGCCCTTGTGAAACGATCTCCTTGAAGATCCGAATAGTTTCATCAACCTTTCTTAAGGTGAAAGAAGGAGTGAGCAAGCCCGGAGACATTCTCAGGACAATTTGCTCCATTTGATGCATTGCGTCCAGGGCTTCTTCCTTGATTTTGTCAATCTTTTCTAGGACGAACTCCAACTGATCGACCCGGTAATCCAGAGTAGAAAGGATTTTGTTGAGGGCTCTAGGGTGACCAAAGACGCGAACTTGACCAGATCTTTGACTGAACAGTCGAGCATTTTCTGAAAGGTCTCATCTTTGCATCTGGCATGGTCAGCTCTTTGGAGATGGGTCTGCTATCACTGGAGCTCTTTGTTCACCCGATTGATTGATATTCGATACAAACCTGGTGAACTTGGCGATTACTCCCTCACTTTCCTTGAGGATTTGGCTCCTCAGGAGAAGCGCCATACCTGCTCACCGATTTTGGCGTATTCATTTATCTTATCTGGCTCGAGAGGCTCGGGAGTTTTCGGTGGTAGTTGTAGGAGGTGCCTTGCCCATTTTACTGCAAGGCGTGGAGAAGATGTTTATTTTGCTCCTTTATGACCTCTTTTCTTCCTTTGCTTCTGGAGCTTCTTGAAAGGGCATCAGCTACTGAGATAGGGCCTCTCCTGAAGGCTTTCTGAAGATGTCCCCATTGTGACTTGGGTCCTTTGTATAATCTATCGAAGACAAGATCCTTTTTATCCTTTAAAGGATTGGGATATGCTATCTCCATTACTCTCTCTCTACGACGCACTCGAGAGAAGAAGCGGGTTATAGGCTTTTTTGCTTGGCCCCCTTTGATGGGATGACGGAGAAGTCCATCGGTGCGATGGGAACTTTCCTCTTTTGTTGGCTTAAGTGCTGAGAGATCCATGCTGGACTTATGGGAGAGGGGCGGAAGTAGAAAAGGGAGCAGCTGCAGTAGTAGAGGGAAAGTGCGTTGAGACACTTGGAGGTGGCATTGAGAGGGAGGCCGAGAAAGTGCTCACGGGAGGAAGAGATATTGCAGGGGAGGAAGATATGGAAATGGAAGGGAGCTGAGAGATGAGGGAAGAAATGGTGGGGGATAGCTCCACGAGAGAAGAGAAGATGGATGACGAGGAAGGGGGAACAGTAGAAGATGGGGGAGAGGATACGACCAAAGGAATGGTCGCTTGGGTCACGCGAGGAGGGGAAGGAGGAGAGGGAGAAGGGATAGAAGGGACCTCAACAGTTGTAGTAGTGGCAACATCCTGAGTGGATGTGCCCATCGGAACATCTTCGGCCGCTTCTTTCTCTGGAGAAGCCAGAGTTACAACTTGTTCTTGTGTGGCGGAAGGGGGACTCTCAGGAGCCTCTTCTTGGGTAGAGCTTGACTCGCCCTCCTTGTCTTTACCTCTGCTCTTTGGTAGATGTTTTGGTCTGGAAGGTGCGTTGCCCAATGGAGATGTGGTGAAATCAACTCCGAGGTAGATGAGACCATTCATCCTGCACCAGTGCTCTGTTCTCCGCAGAGTTTCTTTGACCCTTTCTTCTATTGTTTGAGGCACTTTAGTTCTATCGATCATGCAAACGGCCAGTCGTCCCCATCCGTGTCAAGATATACCTGATCAACTTCTTGATCAGTAGTTTGATAACCTTTTGGGACGATGGCTACGCCATACTGAATGATTTCAGCCAAAGCCAAGTGGGAGTGATCTTTCCTTCTGAGCTCGACCTCATGATACAGGTCGATATAAATATCCTCGATCTGTGGAATGTGGATTGGATCGAGTTTGGCCCTAGGAAGGCAATTCCTTGGGTCGAAAGTGGGCCTTGCCGGGAAGTTGTGCTTTAGATTGAGCAGTTCAGCTCTGCAAACATCTCCGGGCTTTGTGGTGGGAAAGACAAGTGTACCTGCCCACTGTGAGGGGGAAAGGAGTTCCACCCTTCTTTCTCTTCAAGCACTTTTCGTGGTAGGTTATGAGCTGTCTGGATAGCTCCAACAGGATCAGCTTGGGGCCGGCATATCTTGGCAATTTGGTGGGTTCCCCCAAGAAGTTGGCTGCCCTTAGATAGGTGAAGGTGGGAAATTGCGTGAATAAGGCCCCCCACTTCTCGTTGCTGCAACAATGCTCTTGGTCGTACGACCGTGAGTCATGTTTGGCCTCAAAGGCAGATGATGCCGTAGAAGAAGGCGTCGTTAATCTTTGTAAACTGAGAAATACTATTTTCCAGCTTTAGCTCTGGATAGTATTCATATATTTTCACTTGGGGCCAAACCCCGCATCGCATTAATGCTGGATAATCCCTCTCGAGGCTATAGCATAAACTACGTAGGAGTTCATGTAGAACCTCCCCGTTGTGGTGAGTTGTTGGAGCTGCTCGGATATAGTGTTGCTTATGATCTCGCCCACTCGAAGCGTTGATCTGGCACATTTTTGTTCATTGTCTCCAGGTACCTAAGCATCCATTTATGAAAGTAGTGGGCGTCAGAAATCCCAAATACTCTGCTTAGGAACGTGATGGTATCACTTAGTTCCTCGGAGAAATCACTGCGATGAATGACTTGTGGCCATCTGGTTACCACCTTCTTGTTTTTCAGGTATACCTCATTCATCAATTGCATACACTGGTCTTCGTTGTCCTCCCAAGCCTTGGTGCAGTCTTCTTGGCTTACGGCCACAAAGTGCCGGTGGTGAGGGATGCCAAGCATAATTTCAAAGTGTCGGGTAGTGAGGTTGATCACGACCTCACCCTTCTCATTCTGGACACACCTGGTGTCTTTGTTGTAGCGGCCACTACCATCATGAATTCGTTGTTTTTATCGCTTGATTGGGATCCCCGACAAAATGCGAGCCACTTGCCTACCAGTTTGTCCATCCAGGGACTTCCTGTGACCCTCCTGGTTCTGGCCCAGAAATCCTCCATATCAATGTGCCCGAGCTCAGAGTCTCTTATATCTAGGTCACATTCTGCCTGGGATTCGGGCATCCTGACCCTTTGATATTTATACTTCATCTCTTCCTCTGTAAGTTTGGCTTTGCCCTTAGACTTGGTTGGTCTCTTGCTTGATGTAGACATATGTAGTTCTGAACTCAGTTGCTGATCTGCAAGAAGAAGAAGCGAAACCCAATGCAGAAGAGTCATGTTAGCTGTTTGATCTCCCATTAAAGCATTGACAGAAGGAAGAGTTAGCAATTTTAAGGCATCAGGGCGCAGGGCGCATGAACACTACAGACTGTAGGGTTAAATAGTATGGCGCACAGAAAAAGGGTGTTACAAGGGACAAATCAGTGCCAAAGGGCGCAAGGCGCATGGATACTACACATGACATTTTTGTTGTTGCAAGTGGAAGTGCGCTGCGCCATTTACATGCATTTTATAATGGGCGCAGATATTTTTCATGTTACATGGGTACAGGATGCCAAAGGGCGCAGGTTTAGTGTGTGTAACATCATCTTTCGTGCGCAATAGGGGAACTTGGTGTGGCGCATGAAAGGTTTGCATGAAATGTGTTCTTTATGTGAGGGGATGCGCTACGCCGTTAAACGATTTTATACTTGGCGCAAGTAAGGTTGGTGTTGCATGGATGTAGGGTGTGCCAATGGCGCAAGTTTTTGCAATGTTACACATGAGTTTGGTGTGCCAAGAGGGCGCAGGGTTAGTGGGTGTTGCAAGCAAGGAAAGTGCACTTTGAGGGCGCAACTATTTTTTATGCAGCAAGCATGGTGGATGCGCCATTGGCGCAACTGTGCTTCATGTTGCAAGGGTGGCGATTACGCCAAAGGGTAAAAAATGTAGTTTATCAATTTTTAAGTCTTGGTTCCTTCTCTGGAGGGGTTTGCATGAGTTTTAAGCCTCTTCGCGGGGTTCTTGGATAGTGGAGAGGACACTGATGAAAAGAGCCAAGTGATTTTTGAGGTAGAGTCCTCCTTACAGCGTAGATACGGAAAGAGGAGGGAGAGAGAAGGGAAAAACAAGAAGGGAGCAAAGAGGGTTTTGACAAATCACATGCCACCTACTACAAACAAACAACAACCAACAAAAAAATACAGGAGGAAAAAGACCACCTACCCGGAATATATATAACGTGAGAGATGAAGCGGGGTCCACGAACGCGATACGAGGACGACAGGCATGCTGATAGGTGCAGAGGGATAAAAACTATCACGTGTGATTTTAAAATTGTGAAAGTGATAGGGCGGATGCGCCTATATATAGGCAAGGGTGCAATAAATGCGCCAACCACTTTTGAAGAGGCGCATCAAAACACCTGTCGACACTTCAAACCTTGCGCCCTTTGGCGCACCAAAACGCATGTTAACACGTTGTTATGTGTGCCTTTGGCGTAGCAAAAATACTATCAACACGGAAATACGTGTGCCTTGGCGCACCAAAATGCGGCGCAACAAAAATGTTGTTGACATGAAGGCGCATGCACCTTGGCGCATGTAAGAAAGGTGCAACATGGGGAGGCGCACCAAAATGTGTGTCAACACTTCAAAGGGTGCGCCAAAGGAAATGAAGGGGTGCATAGTTAATCTATGTTGCACAGACATAAGGTGCGCCCAACCAAAAAGGACCAAAAATGGCTAAGTTCGGAAAACTAGATTTACTTCAAAATAAGGGATTTCTCAAAGGAAACAAAGGCTATTTAGGGATCTTATTAGATGAGGGATTTCTCAAATGAGGCATCCTCTTGGTGTGGATGATGCAAGGTTGAACTAGGAGTTATTGCAATTGATATAACTTGGGATCAGTTTAAGTATTATTTTAGACAACGCGGTTACCACAATCAGTATTATCATTAGAAAATTTCTGAATTTCAGAATTTTGTCCAAGGTAAATTAACAAGAATCGAATATTGGGATAAGTTTACAAAACTTCTTAAGTATGTACCGCAGTATCAGACGGATGGAAAATTTTGGATACATAAATTTATTATGGGACTTAACCCGGTGATAGGGGTGAAGTTGATGTCCATGGTCCTCCTACCATGGAAGCATTGTTCGAAAATTCCATTAGGAAGGATTAGAAGATCCAATCCATTTCTACTCACAGGATGAGAAGCTTAAAGATTATCTATAATTTTCCTTCACCATTGTCACTTGGGAAGACACGGGAAAGAAAGTTTAAAACAAAACTCAAAATAATGGAAATAACACTGCTATAAAATTTAAAAGAAATGAACAAGAAAATCCCGCATTGGTAAGAATGATAGGTTTGAAAGGAAAAGACCTTTCACTGGTTGTTTCAAGTGTGGTGGTAGTGACCACTATGCCAGAGATTGTCCTTTGAGGAACAAGGAAAAAAATCCGTAATAGAGGATTCAAGCTCCAATTGCAACCCGAAGGTTGGAACAAAGGCAACCCTTGAAGAAGTGAAGGGTTATGGATCCGGAAACTGTCACGGTGTAACCTGTTAGACTGTTGGAAAATTCTAAAAGAAGTAAAAACAACAGGTTTTCTTGATTATTTGAATGTTAAAGACAATGTTTTTTATCAATCATACCGATTTTTTTCATTTATTATGACATACTTTATATTATTTTATATTCAGTTCTTGAAATGATAGATGTCATATTTAGACTATTTGACAATAATTGAATGAATAAAAGGTTGTTATAGCCAATAAATTCAAATTCAAACTTGGAAAATTGCATGTTTTTAATGAAAATGTTGACTATTCTCCTTAGCTATTAGATATAATTCTGTGTTTTATTATTCGATTGTTATTAATGAGTAAAAATCATTGGGACGAGAATTCATTAAGGGGGAAGAATGTCACATCCCACAATTTTGGTTTGTTTCATCGTAAGGATAAGTCAAAAATGTAGAGTGATTTGAGAGTCGGGTAATGAGCCCATTGCGTAGCTAGGTATGTAGCTACACGTGTGTATGCATATCCTAAAAAGATATACACACTTTCATGTAGTTGCATCGCAAACAATGCTTGTCGCCCAACATTCATAAAGCACGTAAAATTTATGAATTATTATTATTTTTTCTTTGATGTTTGAATGTGCTTTCCATGCTGACTTGATGATTGCGATAATGGTAAATATAGCTTGAAATATTGTACTTGTAATGGATATTTTAGTGCACCTTGTTATGTTGTGTGTTATGGGTTACTTACCTTGGATTGCTCAGTGTGTAATGATCTTGATTCTTAGATATATTTCTTATTTGTTGTACCTTTTATCGATGTTATGATATAACCCGCATGCTAGAAAAACATGGGCTATAATTATGATGTAATTATACATAGGTTAAATATTATTTCATTATGCGAAAATAATGATAAATGATAGAAGTTACTAACTCCTTTTGATACTATGACGATCATTGATCATACAACTATGAGAGGGTCTTTAACTGGAACAGGTAAAAGTTTGGATTATCAAGGCAAAATTAAAGGTTGTGCGAGGGTAATTATTATTATCAGCAAGGAAAATTCAATCTATTATATTGCAAGAAAAATGTTAAATTGGCTATACAATCTTGGTTGGTTTATTAGTTGCTTATAACTTGATCATAACATATGATGTCCTATTTGTTGAATTGGTGGATTTCATTTTACATTAGGATAGTAACTTGTTTTGTTTTATACCCATCGAATTGCAAGTAAAGTGTTTATTGATTCAAGTTTGACTATATTGGTCTTAAACCTTGCATCAAAATAAATATTGTTGGTTGTTTTAAAAGTATATTGGCCATGTCTTGGGCATATGTTATCATTCTTGGTTAACATTAAAAAATTTCATAGACCTTATCAATAAGTTGTCGAGTTATTATTGTATGATGATGATCACCATGCATATTGCTTTACATTGTATTTTTTTAATTGGTCTTCGATCGATTGATACATACTTCATTAATGGTGAATGATTGAATTGTTATAACGACAATATGCGGTCATGGACCCCGTATGAATGAAATTATTTAGTCATTTCCTTGTTTTCAAACCTATATCTAAGATTTGGATCTAACATGGTCTTAGACCATAGTTGATGGTGACATATTAAGGATAAATAAAAAATCTTAAAGCATGATTAGTGACATAAATAAATAAATAAATAAATAAATATATATATATATATATATATATATATATATATATATATATATATATATATATATAATAATGGTCATCAACCATACTTCATAAGAAATGGGTTATATTCATTATAGTTTTGTTGGTCAACCAAGCATGCAATAAGGAGAATAGGGGTTTGGTCGATCAACTATGCAATAAAGAAATTTTTTAAAAGGTTTTATTTTGATCTTCGATTGTTCATTTTAAGCATCATCGTCAATCTTTGAGGGAAGTAATTTGCAAATTTAAAACAACCACTACATGGCAGGGTAAAAATTAATACATTCAATGCATTTGCGTCCCTCAAAAATATCAAAGCTTCTTTGAGAAGCTATCGAGTTAACATGCTTGACATTCTATTTTTATTATTTTTTCTTACAACTTTGAGCTCTTCCACCATTCGAGCTCCTCTTCAGAGAAAATATGTGCATAAGGTTTTTTTGGTAGTTGGTTGAGAAATTTTTGGGAGATATTTACGGCCTCTCTGCTATATTTAGTTTGTTATTTTTAGGCGCATGGGAGGTTTTTTAAATTCGTATTTAACCCGAATAGGATGGTTATTTGGGTTCGAACTCATGAATTGTTGCTTTGACTTGGGTGCTTTGCTAAAAAGAAAATAATGAAGTAAACAAGTCAAACATTTTATATTTCTTCATGTAGGAAGCTTGCAAATAAAAGGCATGGATTATTTTTTCTCCTTTCCTTCGTTATTTATTTCATTATAATGATTTAGTTAGAAACAATTTCTATGAGTTACTAGGTATTTAAAGTTTACCTGTGAGTTCCAATAGTAAAATCTAATCAAACTATTATTTACGGAATGTTTGGTAAAAACTTGTGAATAATCTATTGTTGGATTTCTACTTTCAGTTATTCAAACTCATTAAGAGCACTTGGGCAGTCGTTTGAGGCTAACGAATAAGTTCTCATTGAAACCCATTTTGGGTATAAATATGAGGTTTTCTTCCTCAAAATTAACAGTTTGAGAACATGGAAACCTAGGGATTATTCATTTTCATGGGTGTGTGTGGTTATTTTATTGTCGAACAATTTATTGGTTTTTCTTTCACTAAGTGATGGTTGTTTCGGTTAATAGATTCTTAAATTCTATGATCTATTGGTAGGTCATATTAATCGTGTCTCTGGAATTTGTTAAAATGTCTAAGAGATAATATTCAATCTATCTAAGTATGTGTCAATCTTGTTAGGATGGTTTTGTAACTTAATAATGAAAACATAACCAAAATTTGGGAGTTTGGTCAACCCATTTTTGGGGTTGTCGTTATTCTAGTTTTCTTGGTTGTGTGTGTGTACCTAGAGGTGATTTTCTCTAAACTGCTCATGTTATTGGAAATGGTGTCGGGAATGTGATTTCAAAGGTTAATATAAGTACTTATTAGTGTTTGGTAAAATTGAGGTATTATAATGCCATTGTTTGACAAAATTAACGTAATTTCCTTATCATTGTTTAATAAAATTAAGGTTGACTAATACTTTGTTTGAGGAATTCATGCATTTTTATTATCATTGTTGTGAGGTTTAAGCATCGGTTATTCGTATTGTTTGTATAGGTTAAGGTTTTTAATCGATCTTATTTGATATAATTCATTGAAAACTTAAGATCATTGAAAATGTCATGATGGTAATTTAAAGCATTAATTGATGTGTTCAATATATTTATAAATATCCTTGATTGAGTTGAAATAGGGCATTACTTCTATTCCTTTGTTGTTGTGGATAAAACGGTAGGGTGAAGGTAGTGTGGAAATATGTTGACTTCTCGTGAGTTGCTTTACTTATGAGAAATATGTTTCATTTTTATTTATTCTAATATAAAGATGACAAGTATAATCTATGCTAACCTTGATTGCTAATAATAAGATTACTAACCCTATTTGATCAAATGTATAACTATAATGCACTATCCGTTAATTATCAAGTATGAGTTACTTCTTAAGGTATGGGATGGTAAAGTATATACTTGGGGATTACTACTTCAATCTCATTATTTTTGTATACTTGTTACTATCCGGAAAAGAATATGTTGTAATTACAAAGATGAATATATATATATATATATATATATATATATATATATATATATATATATATATATATATATCCATCAGAACGCAATAAATAACAAAGGTGATGAGAATGATAATTCATGCTAGTTCATTTTGAACTAACCATTTTTACCATCTCCCTCTCCTATAGATGATGGAGTTTAGAAATATTTCGCTATTGACTAAAGAAAGTTTACGCATGTTTAACATGCATGTTTATGATGATTAAGTTGATTCATTGTATTGAATGTGTGGCATTTTGTAAAGTGAAAGTTATACTTCATTTTTATATTAAAGAAGGAAAGGCAATTTAGCATGTTATAAATAAAGTATTATCTTTGATAATCCATATTGTACTTGTAATCATTATTATTTTAACAATGATGATGTTGATGTTTAATTGTATTATTATGTATGGAATTTGAATGTCGATTTGCAGCAGTATGTTATTATTTAAACTGATTGGAAAATGTTACCATTAATGATGATTTGTCATTAAGTTGAGATTTATGTTTACTAGTATGAAAAGAAAATGAGATAAATGTACCTATGATACAATTAATAATGTGAAGACATTTAATTAGGTACGATAAAATGTACTAACGTAGAAAACAATTATATGATAAGTGATATATGCGACATAATGTTGTATTATACATATACATGTCTCTTTGCGATAACGTAGTAAGTTATCTTAAATCATAATAAAGATAACAATGAGTTTACATTCTAATTACTCGTAATTATATCATAAAATATTATGATACTATAACCTAAGTTCAATTAATAGACATGATTGGATGTGATAAACGCATCGGTCGGTGCAACTAATAAAGATATGTTGTAAACCAATTATCTTGTTATTGAACCAATATTACGATTCACGATGTTAAGTAAGCGACGAGACTTATCCGAAAAAACTTAGATGGCTACGATAAGTCAATGATCACTTAATGACACAAGTCATTAAGTGAACATTTAATTTTCATAGGGTCCTAGGGTAGACCTATTAAGATCCGAGCCTTACAAATATCGTGATTGTATCTAATAGCTGAATCTTGCTAAGACACGATAGTTGTCTAACTTGCACATCATGTACACCTCGCTACCAACTTAAGTTGGCTACGAGGAAGGAAATGGTTACCTAATGATGTAATTCATTACATAAACATTTTCTTTTCCCCTAGACAACCTAAGTTAGCACGGATGTGTCCTTCCATGTATTTGAGATAGGATTTGTGCCTTGTGCGGGCCCTTATAATCTAAATGTCTTGATTAACTTATTCAAATCTAGATCATTGAGTGATAATGGTACGGTGAAAGGATGAGTTTCGATGATGAGTGTGCCATCACGAAGCTGAGCATGATAGTCATGTCTCTAAAACTTTGGCCAAATTAGTGTAATCTGTTGATTACACTGTCGATTCATCGAGTTCCTAGACTAATGTGTGAGATGACAAATGGGATTCAATTGGTGAGTCACATGTAGACACTTAGGAAATATAATTGATTAATGATACCTATTTAAGGTAACCAAAACACTCGTGAAGGAGTGAACTATGGGGGATCAAGTAGATCTAATTGACCCATATAGCTGCACATGGTTTTGATGTTATCAGAGGGATTAAATTTAAAATTAATGTTGGATTTAAATGTTGTGTATTTAAATCAGTGAAGGCCTAAAGTTAATATTGGAAATTAAAAAAATCCCTTAATTTTAAGTATTGATAAAGAAAACTTTTACAACGTTATTGTATGGTAAAGCGATGAATTAATAGAACAAGGAAGATAAGTTATTTCATTGGGTTTTTTTCCCAAAATGGGTTTTTAGATAAATCTTGTGTAATATGTTGTCTTGTTTAGGTCATTTTTTTTTGTTTTTGGTTTATCCAAAAGATTATGTGAAGTATTGCTTCTATCATATGTATTAATCATTTAAAATTCTCTCCATTTAGTATCGAGCTAGGTTTTAGCTTTGTGTGAAGAGTTAGAGTTTTTGAACCTTGTTGATAAGTTTTTCTTTGAGTGGGGGTTTTTGTTAGAGTATATTTTCAAGTAGAGGAAAATGAATGGAGGCAAAGGATTGAGATTGGAAATTTTAATGGCTATCATTTTAAGTAATAGAACCTCAAGATGGAATAAATTCTTGTGGATAAATATCGGTGGATTGTTATGTTTGGAATTGTGTTTGTGGGTATGAGGGTAGATGATTGGAAAAAATCGATAGGAAGGTGAAGAGTTCTATAAGATTATGTCTTTTAGATTCAATTTTTTTGTTCATGTATCAACAAAGAAAACCATGCATACATTATGGGATAATTCAAGGACTTTGTATCCTACAAAGTCTCTAGTGAAGAAATTGATCCTATGAAAGATGTTATATTCAATGAGAATGAATGATGTCGAGTCCATGCAAAACATTTGAATTTATTTAATATTTTGGTAATTTAATTTATTTATTTTGATATTAAAATAAAATAAGAGGATTAATGTATTATTACTATGTTATGTTCTTTACTCTAATCTTAGCATAATTTAGCTATATCATTATGAAACTACTATGATAAAGTATTACTTGAGGATGTAGTTGTAACTTTATCGTCAAAATAAATGAGACAAAAACCCATTCGAATTATCAATCTAAGGATTTTTTTATTGTGAGAGGACATACCCAAGAGAGAAAAAGAAAAAGTAAGGAAAGTAAAATTCAGAAATAAATTGAAAACTACTAAAAGTAATAAGAGGGAATATTGAAACTATGGTAAAATGAGGTACTTCAAGAAAGAATGTAGATATACAATGGCCAAAAAGGAAAGTAATTTGACGATACTAGATCTTTAAATATGAAACCGTCTAGTGATGAATTAGAATATTTTATCTTGGTAGTGTGTATCTTGCATACATGTGATGGTACATGGTTTATTGACTCAGGTGGCTATTTTCATATGACTCCTCGTCGAGAGTGGTGATGTGATTATGAAAAGATCAATTCATGTGAAGTATTATTTGGATAAAACTCAACATATAAGATCATAGGTCTGAGAATATTCATGTCGAGCTTTAGAGATGGAAGAATTAAAACCCTCCTTAGTGTTTTGTATATTCCAAGTTCAACCAAAAACCAAATATATGTGTGTAAGATGAATGATGCAGGTGTGCAAGTATTCTATACTAAGGATAGTTTTATGATTATTCAAGGAGTGATGGTATTAGTAAGGGGAATTCATACAAGAACATTATTCAATATTGAGGAAAGTACTATGAGTGATGAGTTGATTAAATTTATAGAACCCGAGGATTAAAACACTATAAATTTAATTCCTACATCTCCTACAAATAAAATGATGCCATGGAATCAAAGGATGAGAAATTTTGGAGAGAAACACCTTTATGCATTAAAAACTAAAGGTAAGGTTGAAAGAATTTCTTATTATCCTTTAGATTTTGAATTTTGTGATAATTATGTGTTTGGAAAAAAAACTAGAGTAATATTTCCTAGAAATGCTACAAGATCAGTAGGAATTTTATATTTAATAAATAGTGATGTGTTTGGACTAATGAAATTTCAATCACTAGGAAAATCTCTATATTATATCATGTTTATAGATGATTTCATTGGACATTGTGTCTTGTTGTTGTCATTGATTTCAAGTAACATTGATGCCAAAGGGAGTCGAGGTGACATTGATGTTAGTATGAGGTGTCAATAAAAGTGAAGGATGAAGGTTGATTGGTAGTGAAGTTATTTGTTGTCATGGTGTGTTGTTTTGGTGAAGTTGTTATGGTGTCTTGGTGCATTTTCAAGGTCTAAAGCATGGTTAAAGCAAGCTAGGTATAGTGTATGAGCTCTATATGTTGGTATGATGAATAAAAAGGTCAATATGATGTGTCAGAGGTGTTAATGAGTCTGTAAGAGGGATATCAAGCAATTTCAAGAGAAACATATGTTGAGATAAGTCATTCTAGGTCTTGTTCTTGACCTAGTGCAAGCGGATGATATGGTATGGTAGCATGAGAAATGAAGCAAAAAAAGTTTGTGTGATCATGTGAGGTGTGTATTGGCATTTAATAGTAGGTGTATAAGATGTCAAAGGTCAAAATTCATGTATATGATGGATTTTCTAGGTCCTTTGAAGCAAGAACTGATAAGAAAAGGCATGTAGGCATGAGAAAGTCATGATGTCTCGGAGATTTTCAAGTGTGTGCAGGAATGGATAAGAATTTGAGAAAATCAAGGAGGTTGATATTATGTTATGTGTAAAGTTTCAGGTCCAAGTGATGAATATTTTGCAAGATATTGAGTTTTTTCCAAAATCGGGTTTCCAAAGGTGAGTTTTGAGCTAAAAGTTGACTTTCAGATGCTCGTTGGGGAGTGTGTGCTTTGCATGGGGACCTAAGATCCTAGGGTTAGTTTAGTAGGTCATTATGAATATTTTACAATAATAATAAGGTTACTTAATAGTCACGTTTTTATGAACAATCGTCAAGAAGGCAAACTACTTTTTAATCCTCTTAAAACCCTAGCTTTGGAGCGACTTGGGAGAAAATCATTGTATATATTCAAAATTGATTTCTTTTACAAATTTTATGATTTGAGGTTGTATAGGACTTTTTAATGTTTCCATTGATGTATTTTAGAGCTTGTGATAATATGTGGGACCCACACAAAAATACAAGTTTCTAGAGTTTTTAGTTTGTGCAAAAGTTATCTGTTTCACCTATTGACTAATTTATCATTTATTGAATAATGGGAGTTTTACTTCATGTCCATGGTGATTTTAGATCATGGTTATGGTCCTAGGTGGTCAAGTGTGCCCTATTTATGAGGACTAGTTTTTAGGTAGTTTTGGGGTAGTGGAGAAGTTTGAGAACAAAACATTTTTAGAGGTTCCATAGGTGGATTTAGGACTTGGTTTGAATTTTCAATGATCTTGACATTAAGAGATTTCTGATGGAATATCATACTTGATTTTTTGTTGAGTTATGAGCAAGTTATGACCTGTTCTTTGAAGGCTAATTTTGAGGGTGCTTGATTGTGCATGCTCTCATGAGGGTTTCATGGTGTGATGATTGTTATGAGTTGTTTTCATGATTGATTGATATGTTTGAGGGTTTAGAAAACATGTCTAAGTGTGTGGCATGCCTTGGTGAATTTTTTTCTCTTGTTCACTCCATGGTTGGCAGTTGCTTGTATTGGTGTTTTAGGGCTTGTTGTGTCCTAATGGAGGTCTAGAAGGTTCTTAGTGATAATGGTGATCTAATTGGTCTTATGAATGATTTTTTAATGATGTTTTAAGGGTTTTTACTATATTAAATCTGACCTAAATGTTTTATGACCAAGTTAATGGTATAAAGGCAGATTAGAAAGCTCATTTGAACTAGTTGTGAGAGCTAGAGAAGTGCGACCTAGAGGGGAGTTCTTGAAGCTGTTAGAGGACTTTGTGACCATAATGAGAGGGAAATAATGATGTTATGATATTATAGAATGTGATCAAGTATGGGAGAGCTATGGAAAATGATCAAATCATCTTGAAGAAGAAACATGTGTTAAAGGAAGGCTAGAAAGGTGTTTTGAGCAAGATAGAGAGGAGAGTGAGTTTTATGGTGTCATATTCAATTGTAAATAAAAAAATATCGGTGGTGAAAAATACATTCGGTGGATGAGTTGGTGCTTGCTCATATTTGGGAGTTGTATCCTCCTTGTAGGATTGGTGTCCTACTAAATTAGGTGTTAGTGCTTCTTGTAGGATTGGTGTCCTACTAAACTAGGAGTTGGTGCCTCACTAAACAAATATCTTGTGATGTGTAATATTCATGAGAGTCCTTATTTTTGAGTAATATAAGAAGAGGTTCAAAGTGGGTTTTCTTCCCCTGATGGTTTCCCACTTTATATCATGTGTTCCTATGTACTCTCTTATTTCATGTTCACGTGGATGTATGTTTCATGTTGATAAGATCCTAAATTCAATTTATCCCTTTAATCATTATTTCCCACCTTAATCCCTCCTTAATCACACTCTTAATTAATCATCCTTAATCATCCCTAATCATCTTTAATTAATTACAAAATCCATCTAATCCATTTATCCTTTCCCTAAATCCCTATTTACCATCCCTAGGCCCTCATTTAATAAATTCTACTCCCCTTTACCTTTATTTAATATTTTCCACCTCCCACCTACCCATTTATTCATCCTAAGCAACCCTAACTCATCCTCACCTCTCAAAACCTAATTCCCTCATAAGGGCTCATTGCCTCGAGCTCACCACTCTTGTATAGCCCAAATGGATGGATCCTGTAATTGAGGTGACCCATCTAGGTCATTGTTGACCCTATAAAGCCCCCTTACCCCTCCTTTTCTAGGATGCAATTTTGGATACTTCGGGATTTCTTGTGATCTTTCCTTATTTTTTGTTCTCTCTTTGCAGCTAACATCATCATCTTGGAGATCTTGTGCTTTATTATTGGAGATTTGAAGTCTTTACTCTACCTTGCATGCTTTTGGATCTATTTTCATTATCATCACCATTCCCTCAATCATCTCCCATCAATTTTGTAGGTTCATTTCATCCATTTCAGAGTCTATCACTACATCTTCGGTTGCCTTCAATTTCATTTTATAGATCAACATTTCCACCTATCCTTATCATCAAACCCTAGATCTCTCCAAGTCACCGTCGAACCTACCTGGTCATCATTAACCTAGCCTATGTCCATTTTTAATTGGTATTTTACCTATTATGTCATTTTTTCAATGATCCCATTTATTTTATCTTTTAGATCTTTTCATCCTTCCTATTTTTCCACCTTTGATTTATTCTCTTCAGCTCCAGTCTACTCACCGATTCATGAGATCAGTCCGTTGACCAGATCAGGGTTTTCATTGCATCCACCATCATATTTCATAATTTTCTTAGCATCCTTTCTATCAAATCTAGTTCAGGATCTCTTACAGGTTTCTATTTTTCATCTCAACCTCATCATCATCAGCTCAGATTTACCTCCAAGGTCTTCGGA
Organism: Taxus wallichiana var. yunnanensis; assembly: GCA_018340775.1. Classification (NCBI taxonomy): domain Eukaryota; kingdom Viridiplantae; phylum Streptophyta; class Pinopsida; order Cupressales; family Taxaceae; genus Taxus; species Taxus wallichiana. The sequence continues at coordinate 181,786,895 of CM031239.1, read as the reverse complement.
TCTACATTTTCTGTCACTATTTCAATTGGTTTCCTCCTATCGCCGTCAACTAAGCCCTCTGTAGTCTGGGTCTCCATCGACTACCATAGGTTTGGTTTGTTTTACTTATATCAAATATGCATTTTATCATATTTATTGCATTTTAGGTTTCTATTTCAATTCAATTATATGCTACATCCAATTTATCAATCATTATTTTACTTATCTTTTATCAAAAAATGTGGGTTGACATCCATCCTAGGAAGTTTTCACTTTGGGATGACATTTTGGGTAACCCACCCATCTATCTACTAATCCATTTTTCATGTTGAGTTATCTTTTTTGTGCAAGTCACCTAGCTTTGTGAGGAGGATCTCTCATTTTGCATGTATTCATCATCATCCCATCTAGAGGTACCTTAAACCCTCTCATACTTGGAGTTTCTTGTTTTCTTTTTATCATTTCACTAATCTAAAACATGTACAAAAATTTGTTCAACATTTGGCATGCCCAATGGGACCACCCTTCTTTGGTGAGTCTTTTCATTTGTCTTTCATTTCTATTTTCTTTATCCATCTTCTACTAACCTCACAGGAAGGAGTGTTTTTTTCTTGCTTGTGTGTGTGGGTTACTTTTCTTGGATTTCTTTCTTTCTTTAAAATTAAAAAAATAAAAAGGAAAAGCATTATCCAAGTATTCTTCTTTTTTCTATTTTCTCCTTTTGCATTGTTCTTTCCTTTCTTTCTTGATTTCTTCATCAAACATAACACTTCATTTTGGGATCTAAAAATAACCTTCATATTTTCTACTTGGCAATATAGTCTAATTAGGAGGTTAACTCTTTGCATACACTCTTTATCACACACATCCAAAACACACGCATCAAAACTACACATTTAAACATTTCCTCCCAGTGGAACTATTGGGATTTCATCACCCAATAGGAAAATTCAATGGTGTTTTGGCCACATTAAATTTTTTTGGCTATCGGTATATTGGCTAAGCACCCAACTCCCTTATCATCGTTGGTGATTGTGAATTGAGGGGTAGGCCCAATACCAAGCCCATATTGGTAGTCATCATGATTCATGCCTCATGTACCTTTGGGTATATCAAGGACTCCATCCAAAACTACTTGAAACCATCCATAGTTTGCCATTTCTAGGCTCCCTTCAAGCCCATTTTTCATTTCTTTTCACATCTTTAATAATCAAGATAATCAAAACTTCTATTATGTGATTTGTTTGAGCTAATTAAAAATCAACATAGTTTTTTTTTTATTGTTTGTTTCATGCCAGTTATTACACACTTCCCAAGCAAGAAAAATGGAACAAAACATGTCATCCAACAACATTCCTATTTCCACTATTACTTCCCAACAAACTTCCGCCCTTTCTATCATTACCTCCACCCCTTTGGTCACCTCTTCACGTAGTTACTCAACCAATGGTTCCCATTTCCTCTCTTCAAGAGTCTCAAATCATCCAACCTAACACCCATGTTGAAACCAACCCCTTTCTTTATCATCATTCCATCCCATCTAGACCAACAACACCCCTTCTTTACCACCTCTATGAAGCTTTTGGGCCTCCTATCATCCCTCGTGGGTGTGTAGAATTCCAAGAGCTTCTCGATGCTAATCTATTTCTCTTCATCATGACTATATCTTCATAAGTCTACCAACCTCCCCATTGATGGACCCCCTCTACAAAAAATTTATGCTTACCATTCCCATCCCGAATCCATCAAGTCCTCACATCACAACTTGTTGTATTCTTCCCTAGAGCTATGAATGAACTTTCCATGGCCCAACATGAGCTTGATCCTCATCAATTCTTCCTCAATCCCTCACAATCACCAAACCACTCAATTGGTGGTCCCCATTCCCCCTAATTTTCCTCGTGTTAACACTACTATCACCTCTTCTATCCCCATCACCTCATCATCACATGGTTATTAGTGCCCCTATCCAATCATCACAAGAGTCTCACTTGCTTCCTCCTCCACCCAAACAACATAATCAACTTTACCCCTTATTTCCACTTCCCATGTCCATGAAAATGTGATCACTTCACAACCCCATCTTTTGAATCAACCAAACCCATCAACCTCCTCCTCGAGGTGTTTTTTACTACATACTTCCCAATCAATCAACTCAAGCATCCAACCACCCATTACTTACATCCCAACTCATCCTATATCAAACCAATCAAATGTCCCCATCTCTCAACAACCAACTCAATCTCATCAATCTTATCACATCCCCATTTCCCAACAACAACCTTTATCTCAACCCATTCAATCACAACCCTTCAATTACATTCCCCTTATCAACCACTTCCACCAACACCTACTCATCCTCAAACATATCAACCTTATCAACAACCTAACCCATCTACTTCATATGCATCACAATCTCATCCTTCAACTTCTCAACCCCATCCATCTAATGATCCCATGTAGGAATTATTGAGTAGAATGGATAATCTTGAAGCCGCTACCTTGGGATCCAAGACCACCTTCTCATATGAACAAATTTGTAATGAACCTATCAATCCTTTAGTCCCCATAAAACCTTATCCTCCCCTCATGGGAATTACCAAAATTATCTAAATTCAATAAAAGGAGGACCCACAACAACACCTTCATGCTTTTAGACACACATGTTACCTCATTTCTCATGATCAAGACCTTATGCTTCATACATTCCCATGTCATTAGCTAGACCCACGTTGGATTGGTATAATGACATCCCACAACATTCATTATTTTCCTTCACCCAACTCACACAATTATTCTAGAACACTTTTCAATCAATATTGCACATAAGATCACTATCACAGACCTCTACACCATTAGAAATATGATGATGAATCTATCGCAGATTTTTCATCACATGATGGCATGGCATAATCAACCAACTATCATTTTCCCTTCCAGACTTGAATTAATCAAACTTTTCTCATGGTCTTGTGTGAAGCATATTTCCTCTACTCTTCAAATACAATCATTCCAAACCTTTGAAGAGGCATTTACCATGGCTCAAACTTGAACTTCATGCCCTTGAGCAAGGCCATCTCAAACTTTGATCAAATAAACCCAAGTCTGAATTCACTAAATCCTCCATGCATGGTGAAAAATCTAAGAACACTAATGCCATCATGGTTAAATCTTCCTCCACATCCACTTCTCACATGGAGCCTCCACAAAGAGCTCCTAGACCACCTCCTAACTATACCCTCTTTGGGGGAATCTTATAGTGCAATATTTGACAAGTTAATGGTGGTCCATCTTATTCGACTTCCTCCCATCCAACCCTTTGATGAATCATGACCCAAACCAACATGGTATCATGAGGAGCATTATTATAAGTATCATCAAGTCCATGGTCATGACATTGAGAAGTGTCACTTTTAAAGACCTCATCCAAAAACTCATAGACTCTGGTGACCTCCAAGTGGATAATCCTAATGCACCACCTAATCAACCCTTAGATGTTTTCAAACAACCTTTTCCCAATCATCCACCAAATAATCAAACTCCACCCCCACATCACAAACACCTAATGCCCATACAATAAATACTATAAATCAAGATCCAACACCATCACCTACACCCATCATCTTGTCATCCATTGCATCACACCTATTTTAGACTCTTCTCCCACACTCACAACTTCATCAACATCTACATATCCCTACACCTATTATATCTACATCGACTATGTCCACAACTACCCCATCCACATCAATCCTAATTACACCCACTTCCCCATCCATATCTACCACATCCTCACCTATCACATCTATCTCCTTCACCTATATCTACTCCAACATCCACCTTAACATCTTTATCTTACATCCCTACATCTACACCCACTTCCACATCAATCACATCTACTACTATGACCATACCCACATCAACATCAAATCTACATCCACATCCTATACCATCCTCAAACATCTACTATGAAACACCCCACAACATAACTACAAATGAGACTCTCACCCCACCTACAAGTCCAATCATTCCTACACCAAAAATCCTAAACCTATACAATCTACCCTTTAGATCTCATCAAGTGCATCATAAAAACCACTTCCACCTTCAATATCCACCTCTACAACACAATCTACATACATTACCTATGGTTCTACCTCATAGATCCCCCTGGTTGAAATCATCATCATTCCTGCCAAAGGTAAATCCTCACAACCAAATTCTAAGAACCTTGGCATGCCCATTCAAAAATCCCTCACACACCCACACAAAAATTTGGAGCTCCCTCCTCTCAAGACTAATCCTCCTAAGAAATCTAATGTCACATCATCACTCTTAGGAGCATCTCCTTCCATTTAGGGCCAAGCCCTTCATCAAGACCCCCATTATCAAAAATCAAGTCAAAACAATCTAATCCTTCCTCCAAATCTGATCTCTCCTTCAAAATCATCCACATCCCCAATTGTCAAATCAAATCAGAATCCAAGCCATCTAAGTCACCAATCATCAAAACTAAAACCAAGACACAACCACCTTCTTCTTCTTCTAAGTCCAAGATAGAATCAAAGGCTCCCATAAAGCCCTCATCAAAGAAAACCATCCCTCTTACCTTCATCCACCATTCTCAAAACCACTCCATCTACAACCTCTTCTTCAAAAACCCCCATCGGTTCTTATACATAAATATTTCAACACCTACTTCAAGCATCTGCAATCACCCTCCCACCTATCAAACCTTTTGATCCACATGGCCCAAGACCTTCATGGTTTGATTCTAACCTCATTTTGTGCATACCATCATGCTTCAGGACATGATACCAAACATTTAAGGCCCTCCAAACTATTATCCATAATCTTATCGATGAGGATGATCTTCTCATTGAAGGGGATCACCCTCTTCCATCTACAAATCTCTGCTTCTTCATCCCAACCTTCATCCACCAAGATCTCTAAATCTCCTCATTCATCCAAGAATTTCATCATCATCCTCCTCCAACCACAACCTCTCCCAAAGAAGGTCCTCCTCTCTTTATTAATGTTGTTGGATCACACCACCCATTCTCACCCCATGACTTCCAACCACCTACTCAATCAAAATCAAAAGTCATTGTCACTGCTCCCTCTAGTGAGCCTACTCCTCCCCTTCTTCATCAAAACCTAAAGTGTTATATCTTAGCTTCCCCCTTGGCCTACTATTATTAAACAAAGTGTTATGAAACAACTTCATCAGGCCCCAGTTAAGATGTCACTTATGAGCTCATCCAAAGCTCCTGGATCATAGAAAATCCCTCATTGAAGCTCTCAAATGTATCCCTACCCCTAATGATGAGGCTCATATCCATTTTGCATCTCTTTTTTGGAGAACTTTACTTTTCACCTCCATATCTTTGACAATACTAAAATTTTTGACATATCACCCAAAGAACATGACCTTCCCCTTTTCATCACTGTGTGTATCAATGACACATTCATTCATCATTCTATGATAGACAATGGAGCTAGCATAAACATCATCTCATCCCACACCTTTGATCAACTCAAGCTCCCTAATTCCATTATCACCCAATCACCCATGGTTCTTCACGCATTCAATGATGTTGTTTCCCCACTTTGGGCACAATTATTCTTCCTATCATGTTGGTGAAAACTCCTCCATGAGGTCTTCTATATCATAGAAGGGGAGTTTTAATACAATATCCTACTTGGATGACCATGGATTCATGCCATGTGTTGTGTTCCTTCCACCCTTCATCGATGCATCAAATATGAACATGAGGGAAGATCCTAACTCTCCCCGTGAACATTCCTCCATTCAAAGCATGTCACATGACTTATGACCTAATAATGTGCTCATCCCCAAACAAGATTATTTTTTGAAGCATCCACTAGCTCATTCATCTCCACATCCAAGCTTCCCAATGATGACTCCCTATAGACAAATAATGATGGATCGACATCTCTCACTGGGAGTATCACCTTCTCACATGCTTAATGCTCTCTTCCACACCTCATAGAAATGAATGGTAGACCCGATAAAGCTCCAATGTATCAACCTGACATTGGGGATATCATTTCCTTTATCCACCTCATCTTCACACCAATCTCATCTATGGTGGCATCAATCACCCTTCCTCCCACATTGACACTCAACCACACACAAACCATATACCAATGGATTTGAATTTTTTTTACAAAAATCCTTTGCCTACACTTATCTCCATCATTGCACATGGAAAGGATTTGGAATGGGGCATTATGAACAAGGCATGCATGACCTGTCATTGATCAAATCTCACAAACCCCATGAAAATTTCAGATTGGGTTTTAAGGAACAATCTACCGACCCTCTCCCTCCATCTTTAGCTCTCATGGACATTGACCCTCCATCTTCTCCATCCCACGAGGTTATGGATATAGATGATGTCATATCCATCTCCTCTATATTTTTTTAATCTCCACCATTACCTTGGGACTGGTCACTTATCAGTGTGAAGGTGAAACTAGGTCCCTCCTCTTCAATTTCTAGATATGATAGAGGAAGATTCCCCTACCATTGACATTCTTCAATGCATCAATGATGATTCCATCCTTTCTTACATGGGGGAAGAAGATTCCTATCTTCATAAGACCTTACCACCGCTAGACACATCCACCCTTCTTAATGAATCCACCATCAACATCAACATAGGGACTCCAAGAGCCCCACATCCTCAAAGTGGGTCAATCCTTGATCCCACAAGAGCTTGAGTCTTTCACCACATTTCCTTTAGACATATCCAAGCCTTTACATGGTTGTACTCCAACATGTCTAGGCCTCGATCCTTCCATTTTTTCCATAACATTCATTACCTTTCCTAATGCTAAGCGATTAAGTAGAAGCTTTTTCCGCATGCACCCTGAGTTTCCCTCCTTGTCAAAGAGGAGTTGCAATGCCTTCTTTCAGCTAATTTCATCATCCTATCAACTATCCACAATGGGTTTCCAATATTGTACCCATTTCCTAAAGCCTCTGGAAAGCTCTCGCATATGCACTGAATTTTGAGATCTAAACCTCGCTTTCCCTAAAGATGATTTTCCTCTTCCCAACATCGATCAACTCGTGGACCTTACCGCAGGCCATGAGATGCTTTCTCTTATGGATGGATTTTTGGGTATAATCAAATCCTCATCACACCAAGAATACCAACATAAGACTTCTTTCATCACTCCTTGGGGGACTTTTTCTTGCTATATCGTGTTATGCCCTTTGGTTTGAAAAATGCCAGAGCCACCTATCAGTGAGCCATGACTTACATCTTTCATGATCTCATCCATAAGACTGTAGAGGACTATGTTGATGACCTCTTGGGTAAATCCAAGCATGACATGATCACCTTTCCATCCTTGAAGTCCTTTTGAGTACCTTATCCACTTCTTCCTCCATCTCAATCCACCAAGTGTGTGTTTGGAGTGCTAATTGGAAAACTCCTTGGTTTTATCATTTCTATCAAGGGGTATTAAAGTTGACCCCACAAAATCAAATCCATCCTTGAGATGCCTCCTCCTTCTAATCTAAAGAAACTTCAGTCTTCAAGGATGACTTCAATTAGTTCACCATTTCATCTCACATCTCTCGACTATTGCCAAACCTTTTCACCATCTCCTTCACAAAGACATTATTTCAAGTGGGATGATAATTTCAAAAAAATTTGAAGATCTCAAAATATATTTTATCCTATCCCGTGCCTGTGCTTACACCTCCACATGAGGGGGAGCCTTTTTATCTCTATGTCTCTACCTTCGATCATGCTCTAGGTTCCATGTTAGCACATCATGATGAGAAAGGTAGGGAGAGTATGCCATCTATTACATCAGTCACACCCTTCACATGATTATGAGACTCACTACACTAAAGCTAAAAAGTTGTGTTGTGCTCTTTTCTTTGCTACCTCCAAGCTTCACCATTATCTTCTCAATCATAAAACCTATGTCATCACTACTATTTCATCTTCTCAAGACCATGCATTCTAAGCCTTATCATAGTGATCACATCACTCGATGGCTCATGCTCATGATTGAGTTTGACCTAGATTTCATCTCTCAAAATCAATCAAGGGCCAAGCTATCATAGATCAATTAGTTGATGCCCCTCTTCCTGATAATCACCTTCCTCTCATGAGTAATTTCTAGATGAATCTATCAACACCATTGATCATGAGTTTCTCTCCCTTAAATGATGACACTCTTCTTTGATGGATCTAAGTGTCGAAAAGGGGGGAGGCATTGGCATCATTATTATTCCTCCTTGGGATACTCCCATTCCTATACCTATAAGCTTAATTTTGAATGCACAAACAATATGGATGAGTATGAATCTCTCATCTTAGGTCTTCAAACCACTATCTTACTTGGCATCCAAATCCTTGATATCTATGGGGATTCTCAACTCATCATTAATCAATTCAAAGGCATCTATCAATGTAAAAATGAGGTCCTTCAAAAGTATAAGGACATTGTTGACTTCTTCTTAGAGCATTGATTTCTACACCCTTCAAACCATCCCTCGGTCATCTAATCACTTTGTAGAAACTATGGCATCTCTCACATCTCTTATCCCTTGGACTATGGAAGAATCTAAAATCTCCATTATTGTTCATCGCATTGAAAAACCATCTCACCTTTTGAGCTCCCCGCATCAATCTTTTGAATCTAATCCTTCTGATCTTTGGTATTCTCAAATATTTGACTATCTTTCTCAATCCATCATCCCCTGACCTATCCAAAAATGGTAGGAGGTCATTTCTTCAATGTGCTAACTACTATGTCATCCTTGGTGGCATCCTCTACAAATGTGGATTTGATGGCATCTTGCTTCATTTTGCCTTAAGTCTCATGAATCCACTCGAGCTATCCAAGAAGTCCATGATGGTATATGTGGTGGAAATTTTAGTGGTTGGATTCGCCAAACATTCCTTCATATGGGTTATTATTGGCCTCTCTTAATCAAGATTACTATGAGTATGTTAAGAAATGCATCAAATCCAACAACATTCCAATCTTATCCACATTCCTAGTCAAGGCCTTGCATTTGACTCAAGATCTTTGGCCTTTTCACAATGGGGACTTGACCTCATTGGCCTCATCAATCCATGTTTCTCTCTCAAATGCCATCATTCTATCATCACCACTACTGAGTATTTCACCAAATGGGTGGAATAAATTCCACTCACATCAACTAAAGCTAATCAGATCGTTAATTTCATATATCAGCACATCATTTTCCACTTTGGTGTTCCCCACAAAATCATCATGGATAATGGAAAGTCCTTCAAAAAAAATATCTCAAGAAGCTTTGTGACTCATTCAATATTAATCTTAGCTTCTCTTCTCCATACTATCCTCAAGCTAATGGCCAAGCCAAGCCACTAACAAAACTCTTCATAACATCCTTTCCAAGACTATTGATAAATCAAGTCATAATTGGCACCTTCATATCCCCTTTCGCTCTTTGGGCCTATCAAACTAGCATCCACACCTCTATGGGTGCTACTCCTTTCTCTCATCTATGGCTCTGAGGTCATCCTTCCTCTTGAAGTCCAAATCCCATCTTGTGTGTTTCTCTTGTGACTTCATCTCTGATGAATATTATCACCAAGAGCATCTAACACAACTTGAAATTGTTTAGATGAATGTCACCTTCTTCTCTTGAACATCATCATGTCTACCAAGAGCGCATCAAACATGCTTATAAAAACATCTCAAGGAATGTGACTTTAATATTGATGACCTTGTCCTTAAAGAAAATTAGAATGTCACTACTCTAGAAAGGAGCCAACATGGAAATTTTTCTCCCAACTGGATTGGACCTTATATTATCACACATAAGTATGGGTCTGGAGCCTATCATTTTTTAGCCTCTCTCGATGGTAAACTAAAAATGAAACCTCTTAACACATTGCACTTATGGCCTTTCTATTGTTAACATACCTACCAACATGAACTTAGTCATCTCAGTGGTCATACATCCATCATTAGCCTCTTCCATCTTTCATCGTAATGATTTGGAATTATGTGGTCTACCGTCACTTTCCTATCTATGACCTTGAATATGGGCACCATGACTTTGCTCATAGCATATTCCTTATGGAAAAGTTCCTCCTTCTAGGTGGGAACCCCGTGATCATTACATCCATCTTCCTTCTTATTTACCTACTGGAACCACGCTAAGGGTCCAGGTGTCACTTGTACATTCATTATCCCCTCCTAAGTGGTCTACCTAGCTATCCCCAACTCTCTTCCATAAAAATTCAAAATTCCTAGATGCTCATCTTAAAATCTATCTTACCCAAAAGAAAATAGAATGCTCCCTCGAAGGACAAATTGTTCATAAAAAAAAATAAAAAGTATAGACTAATCCCTCGAAGGAAAACTATCATATATTTATCCTACCATTTATAAAAGAAAAATCTAAAAATTTCCAAAGTCAAAAAGCAAAAAACAAAATGTAGACCACTCCTTGAAGGATGGCTACTATCTCATATCATGGAAGTGAAGGCTTCCCGCATTGATCAACTTTTATATACTCAAAAGCAAAAGCATAAAGTTCAAAATAAGCATCCTAAGAAAGCTTCCCACGCATCGATCAACTTTCTCATCCATAGAAAACTTCCCGCATTGATCAGTTTGCACCATATTGCTCAAAGTTGGGGCATAGACCTAGGAAACCCACCTAAGGAGAACCTATTTTCCGCGTATGAGTTACATCTAAACCCATTTTTCATTTCAAATTAGGTCTATAAGTTCATCTCCCATACTTTCCCTCGTGACCCTTGGGATTACTAACTATCGATGGTTATGTGTTAACACTTCTATTGGTTGCAAGTGCATTACCTTGATTGGATCCTTTTCTTGTTTACCTCCAATCGGTTCAAAGCATCGATTTCTTCGTGTGCTCTTTACTATGATGGAGTGTCATTTATCTCTTTTTGGTCACCTTTTATCAAGTTCGAATCCTTTCTCTCACATCTAATTTTCTCATATCATTCATTCACTATTTATCACTCTAAACCCAATCCCATTCATATCGTACTCTCCCTAGTCTAACCATCTCATCCATAACTATGTATATATTTATAAATCCATTATAAATTTCTAAATAACATCTACCATATTTATATCACAAATGTGTATGCCATATCATCTATATCTAACATATTTCTAAACCCATCACATCATTTGCATCCATCATCTATGTCATAATCATGTCTAACAACTATTTATCCATTTTCCATCACATCATATATGTCTAATAAAATCACATCAATCCATGTTTTATTCTAATTTCAAAACTAAAATGACATCATAATCACATCCATAATCATCATACAACATCTAAATCAACCTAAGCATAATCAATCAACATGCAAATCTAACATACCATCATGAAATCCATCAATTGACACATGACACATGATAAAACAAAAATATATATATATATATATATATATATATATATCATCATCATCATCATCATCATCAAATACATCCATACATCCATGACAGGCCACTAAGGGCCTGTCTCAAATTTGATATATCATCAAAATATGTAAATTGTAAATCTAATAATAAAAATCTTCACCCCCTCAGGGTAGATTCTGCATGAATCTCGGCCATTATCTCCTCCGTCATGAGACCTCGTCGTGGCTATGACATGTTGGTCGTGATACCAGGATGGTGTCGGTCCAAGTTACCCCTCGCTCCTCATTGCTTTGCCATATACGTTGCATATCTTGGCACTCGTGGCGATCTAGATGTTACTATTCACTCATAATAGTGCACCTTCACTGCTAATGCTTGGTAGTGCTATAAGGGAACAATACTCGGAGGTTCCATATGTCCAACTACCTAAGACGCCGCTGGTTCCTGCTCATTGTTAGAATCTATTGTTAATATTTGCATGAGGTCTCCAAATATTTTCCTGTAGGCCTCTCTCTGTCTCCTATAGCTATCCCTCTGTTGGATGGCCTGGTCCCTCTCTTGGCATTATCCTATTGCCACTTGGTGTGTTACATCCCTCTCCTGTTAGGATGTGTTACACTCTGTGTATAAGCAAACCATCTCTGCTTATCGCCCCTCCATCTCCACCCTCATCACCTCCAGGTGCTATATCCTCCTCTCCAACTGGAACCTCCTCCTCCTCATCTACTCCCACCTCGGCCCTCTCCTCCACCACCTAACTAGTTATCCAATTAGAAAATGACCAAACCGCTCAATCGGTGGTCCCCATCCCCCCTAATTTACCTCACGTTAACACTAATATAACCTCTTTTATCCCCATCACCTCATCATACACCATGGTTATTAGTGCCCCTATCCAAATATCACAAGAGTCTCACTTTCTTCCTCCTCCACTCAAACAACCTAATCAAAATTTTACTCTTATTTCCACTTCCCATGTCCATGAAAATGTGATCACTTCACAACCCCATCCTTCAAAATCAACCCAAACCCATCAACCTCCTCCTCGAGGTGTTTTTCGCTACATACTTCCCAATAAATCAATTCAGGCATCCCAACCACCCATTACTTACATCCTAACTCATCCTATATCAAACCAATCAAATGTCCCTATCACTCAACAACCAACTCAATCTCATCAATCTTATCACATCCCCATCTCCTAATAATAACCTTTATCTCAACCCATTCAATTCGCAACCCTTCAATTACATTCCCCATTATCAACCACTTCCTCCAATGCCTACTCATCCTCAAACGTATCAACCTTATAAAAACCTAACCCAACTACTTTATATGCATCACAATCTCATCCTTTAACTTCTCAACCCATCCATATAATGATCCCATGCATGCATTATTGAGTAGAATGGATAATCTTAAAGTCTCTACCTTGGGATCCAAGACCAAATTCTCCTATGACTAAATTTATAGCAAACCTATCATCCTTTGGTCCTGTAAAACCTTATCCTCCACACTATGAATTGTCAAAATTATCTAAATTCAATGGTAAGGACAACTTAAAACAACACCGCATGACTTTAGGCACACATGTTACATTATTTCTCATTATCAAGACCTTATGCTTCATATATTCCCTATGTGATTGGCTAGTCCTGCGTTGGATTGGTAAAACGACATCCTACAACATTCATTATTTTCCTTCACCCAACATGCACAATTATTTCTAGAGAAATTTTTAATCAATATTACGTGTAATATCACTATCACAAACCTCTATGCCATTAGACAATATGATGAAACATCTATCCTATATTTTTTCGCATGATGGTGTGGCATAATCAACCAACTATCATTTTCCCTTTCACAGACTGAATTAATTGAACCTTTTTCATGGTCTTGTGCGAAGCATATTTCATCTACTCTTCAAATACAATAATTTCAAAACTTTGAAGAGGTGTTTACCATGGCTCATAAACTTGAACTTCGTTCCCTTGAGCAAGGTGATCTCAAACTTTGATAAAATAAACCCAATTCTGAATTCATTAAATCCACCATGCATGGTGAAAAATCTAAGAACGCCGTTAATGCCATCATGGTTAAATATTCCTCCACATCATCTTCTCACACGGAGCCTCCACAAAGATATCCTAGAATTCCTCCTAACTATACCTCCCGGGGAATATTATAGTGCAATATTCAAAAAGTTTATGGTGGTCCATCTTATTCGACTTCCTCCTATCCGAGGCCCTTTGATGAATCATGACCCAAACTAACATGGTATCGTGAGGAGCATTATGTAAATATCATTAAGTCCATGGTCATAACATTGAGAGGTGTCACAATTTTAAATATCTCATCCAAAAACTTATAGACTCTGGTTACCTCCAAGTGGATAACCTTAATGCACCTCCTAATCAACCATTAGACATTTTTAAACAACCTTTTCCCAATCATCCGCCAAATAATCAAATTCTACCCCTAAATCATAGACACCTAATTCCCACACAATTAATACTATAAACCAAATATAAACACCATCACCTATGCCCATCATCTTATCATCCATTGCATCCACACCTATCTCAGACTCTTCTCCCACACTCATAACTTCATCGACATCTATATTCATCTATCCCTACACTTATTATATCTACATCGACTATGTCCACTACTATCCGATCCACAACAATCCTAATTAAACCCACTTCCCCATCCATACCTAACACATCCTCATCTATCACATATAGCCCTTCACCTATATCTCTTGTAACATCCACCTTAACATCTTTTTCTCACATTCCTACATCTACACCCACTTCCACATCAATCACATCTATTACTATGACTACACCCAAATCAACATCCGAATCTAAGGCCACATCTACTACAGAGACATCACACATAACTACAAATGAGACTCTCACCCCACTTACAAGTCCAATCATTCCTACACCAAAAATCCTAAACCTATACGATCTACAACCTCTCTTGATCTCTTCAAGAACATCATACAAAAACCACATCCACCTTCAATATCCACATCTACAACACAATCTACAATACCTAGCTTTGTCTCCAAAGATCCCCAATTGAAATCGTCATCATTCCTCCCAAAGGTAAATCCTTGCAACCAAATTCTAAGAATCTTGGCATGCCCATTCAAAAATCCCTCACGCACCCACACAAAAAGTTGGAGCTCCCTCCTCTCAAGACTAATCCTCCTAAACAATCTATTGTCACATTGTCACTCTTAGGAGCATCTCCTTCCATTTTAGGTCTTGAAACTTCATCCAAGACCCCATTATAAACACATCTAAGTCAAAACAATCTAATCCTTCCTCCAAATATGATCACTCTTCAAAATCATCCAAATCCCCAATTTTCAAATCAGAATCTAAGCCATCTTTGTTACCAATCATCAAAACTAAAACCACAATACGATCACCATCTTCTCCTTCCAAGTCCAAGATAGAATTGAAGGCTCCTAAAAATCCTCATTGAAGCAAACCATCCCTCTTACCCTCATCTTCCATTCTCAAAGCCACTCAATATGTAGCCTCATTTGCATCCATCATCTATGTCATAATCATGTCTATCAACTATCTATCCATTTTCCATCACATCTACCATGTCTAATAAAACAATCCATATTTTATTCTAATTTCAAAACTATCAACTTAGATCATAACCACATACATAATCATCATACAACATCTAAATCCAACCTAAGCATAATCATCATCCAACATGCAAATCTAACATACCATCATCAAATCCATCAATTGACACATGACACATGATAAACCACGAAAAATTATATATATATATATCATCATCAAAATACATCCATACATCCATGACATGCCACTAAGGTCCCTGTCTCAAAGTTGATATATCATCAAAATATGTAAATTGTAAATCTAATAATCTCAAATCTTGCCCCCTCAGGGTAGATTCTGCATGAATCTCTGGACATTATCTCCTCTGTCATGTCTTGGATCTCATCATGGCTATGACATGTTGGTCATGATACCATATGGTGTCGGTCATGTTGTGCCCTCCACTCCTCGTTGCTTTTCCATATACGTTGCATATCTTGCACTCGTGGCATTCTAGATGTCACTATTCATTCATAATAGTGCACCTTCTTTGCTAATTCTTGGTAGTGCTTGTAAGGGAACAAGACTCGACGGTTCCATATGTCTAGCTCCCTAAGACGCCTATTTGGTTCCCCACTCTCGAATCTGTTGTTAATATTGGCATGAGGTCTCCAAATCTTTCCCTGTAGGCCTCTCTCTGTCTCCTATATCTATCCTCTCTGTTAGATGGCACAGTAACTCTCTTGGCATTATCCTATTGCCACCTCGTGTGTTGCATACCTCTCTTGTCGGGATGTCTCACACTCTGCGCATAAGCAAGCCATCTTTGCTATCACCCCTCCATCTCCACCCTCATCACCTCTAGGTGCTATATCCTCCTCTCCAACTGGAACCTCCTCCTCCTCATCTACTCCCACCTCGGCCCTCTCCTCCACCACCTAACTAGTCATCCAATTAGAAAATCACCAAATGCTCAATCGGTGGTCCCCACCCCCTAATTTACCTCACGTTAACACTACTATAACCTTTCTATCCCCATCACCTAATCATACACCATGGTTATTAGTGCCCCTATCCAATCATCACAAGAGTCTCAATTGCTTCCTCCTCCACCCAAACAACCTAATCTAACTTTTACCCTTATTTCCACTTCCCATGTCCATAAAAATGTGATCACTTCATAACCCCATCATTTAGAATCAACCCAAACCCATCAACCTCCTCCTCGAGGTGTTTTTCGCTACATACTTCCCAATAAATCAATTCAGGCATCCCAACCACCCACTACTTGCATCCTAACTCATCCTATATCAAACCAATCAAATGTACCTATCACTCAACAACCAACTCAATCTCATCAATTTTATCAAATCTCCATCTCCTAGCAACAACGTTTATCTCAACCCATTCAATTGTAACCCTTCAATTACATTCCCTTTATAAACCACTTCCTCCAATGCCTACTCATCCTCAAATGTATCAACCTTATCAAAACCTAACCCAACTACTTTATATGCATCACAATCTCATCCTTTAACTTCTCAACCCCATCCATATAATGATCCCATGCAGGCATTATTGAGTAGAATGGATAATCTTGAAGTCGCTACCTTGGGATCCAATACCAAATTCTCCTATGACTAAATTTGTAACAAACCTATCAATCCTTTGGTCCCCATAAAACCTTATTCTCCACACTAGGAATTGCCAAAATTATCTAAATTCAATAGTAAGGAGAACCCAAAACAATACCTTCATGCCTTTAGGCACACATGTTACCTTATTTCTCGTTATCAAGACCTTATGCTTCATATATTCCCTATGTGATTGGCTAGTCCGTGTTGGATTGGTAAAAGCGAATCCAACAACATTCATTATTTTCCTTCACCCAACATGCACAATTATTTCTAGAGCACTTTTTTAATCAATATTACGTCTAAGATCACTATCACAAACCTCTATGCCATTAGACAATATGATGAAAAATCTATCATATATTTTGTCGCACGATGGCGTGGCATAATCAACCAACTATCATTTTCCCTTCCATAGACTGAATTAATCGAACCTTTCTCACGGTCTTGTGCGAAGCATATTTCATTTACTCTTCAAATACAATAATTTCAAAACTTTGAAGAGGTGTTTACCATAGTTCATAAACTTGAACTTTGTGCCCTTGAGCAAGGCAATCTCAAACTTTGATAAAATAAAACCAAGTCCGAATTCACTAAATCCGCCATGCATGGTGACAAATCTAAGAACGCCGCTAATGCCATCATGGTTAAATATTCCTCCACATCCACTTCTCACACGGAGCCTCCACAAAGATAGCCTATAATTCCTCGTAACTATACCTCCCTTGGAGAATATTATAGTGCAATATTCAAAAAGTTTATGGTGGTCCATATTATTTGACTTCCTCATATCTGACCCTTTGACGAATCATGACCCAAACCAACATGGTATCATGAGGAGCATTACTGTAAGTATCATCAAGTCCATGGTCATAACATTGAGAGGTGTCACAATTTTAAATATCTCATCCAAAAACTTATAGACTCGGTTACCTCTAAGTGGATAACCCTAATGCACCTCCTAATCAACCATTAGACATTTTTAAACAACCTTTTCCCAATCATCGCCAAATAATCAAACTCTACCCCTAAATCATAGACACCTAATTCCCACCAAGTATCAACAAACATCACCTACGCCCATCATCTCATCATCCATTTCATCCACGCCTATCTCGGACTCTTCTCCCACACTCATAACTTCATCGACATCTACATCTATGCCTACACTTATTATATCTACATTGACTATGCCCACTACTATCCGATCCACAACAATCCTAATTAAACCCACTTCCCCATCCATACCTAACACATCCTCATCTATCACATATATCCCTTCACCTATATCTACTTTAACATCCACCTTAACATATTTATCTTACATTCCTACATCCACACCCACTTCCACATCAATCACATCTACTACTATGACTATACACACATCAACATATGAATCTATGGCCACATCTACTACGGAGACATCTAACATAACTAAAAATGAGACTCTCACCCCACCTACAAGTCCAATCATTCCTACACCAACAAATCCTAAACCTATACGATCTACAACCCCTCTTGATCTCTTTAGCGCATCATGATAGCCACATCCACCTTCAATATCCACATCTACAACACAATCTACAATACCTAGCTTTGTCTCCACAGATCCCCGGTTGAAATCATCATCTTTCCTCCCAAAGGTAAATCCTTGTAACCAAATTCTAAGAATCTTGGCATGCCCATTCAAAAATTCCTCACACACCCACACAAAAAGTTGGAGCTCCCTCCTCTCAAGACTAATCCTCCTAAACAATCTATTGTCACATTATCACTCTTAGGAGCATCTCCTTCCATTTTAGGGCCTGAAACTTCATCCAAGACCCCATTATAAACACATCTAAGTCAAAACAATCTAATCCTTCCTCCAAATCTGATCACTCTTCAAAATCATCCACATCCCCATTTTTAAATCAGAATCTAAGCCATCTAAGTCACTAATCATCAAAACTAAAACCACAATATGATCACCATCTTCTCCTTCCAAGTCCAAGATAGAATTGAAGGCTCCTAAAAATCCTCATTGAAGCAAACCATCCCTCTTAACCTCATCTTCCATTCTCAAATCCATTCAATCTATTTTGATCCACATGGTCCAAGACCTTCATGGTTCAATTCTAATCTCATTTTTACATACCATCATGCTCTAGGACATGACACCAAACATTGTAAAGCCATTCAGACTATTATCCATAATCTTATATATGAGGATGATCTTCTCATTGAAGGGGATCACCCTCTTCCATCTACCAATTCATCTTCCTCATCCCAACCTTCATCCACAAGGATCTCTAAATCTGCGCATTCATCCAAGACTATCATTGTAATCCCTCCTCTAACCACGACCTATCCCAAATAAGGTCATCCTCTATTTTTTAATGTGGTTAAAATTACGTCATGTTCTTACCCCGTGACTTCCAACCACCTACTCAATCAAAATCTAAATTCATTGTCACCACTGCCTCTAGTGAGAATACTTTGTTCCCCTCTTTCATCAAAACCTAATGTGTCTATCGAGCCGCCCCTCCTATGGATATTAAAAAAGTTTTATGAAACAAATTCATCAAGCACCAGTTAAGATGTCACTTTATAAGCTCATCCAAATCTCTCGGATCATAGACATGCCATCATTGAATCTCTCGGGCATATATCTACTCCCAACGATGAGGCTCACCCATATGCATCTATTCTTTGAGTACTTGCTTTTTCCACCTCCATATATTTTGATAATACTGAAATTCTGACATATCACCCAAAGAGCATGACCTTCTCCTTTTCATCACTATGTGTATAAACGACACATTCATTTGTCATTATATGATAAACAATGGAGCTAGCATAAATATCATCTAATCTCACACCTTTTATCAACTCAAGCTCCCTAATTCTATTGTCTCTCAATCACTCACACTTCTTCACGCATTCAATGATGTTGTCCCTACTTTGGGCACAATTATTCTTCCTATCCGCATCAAAGAAAAAATCCTCCATGAGGTCTTATATATCATAGAAGGGGAGTTCTAATACAATATCCTCCTTGGACAACCATGGATTTGTGCCATGTGTTGCATTCCTTCCACCCTTTATCAACACATAAAGTATGAACATGAGGGGAAGATATTAACTCTCCCTGCAAACATTCCTCCATTTAAAGCATGTCACATGACTTATTGACCTAACGATGTGCTCTTCCCTAAACAATATTCTTTTGAAGCATCTACTAGCTCATCTATCTTCGCGTCCAAGCTTCCCAATGATGACTCTATAGACATAATGATGGAACATCTCTCGCTGAGGGAGTATCACCTTCTCACACTTAACACTCTTCCCATACCTCATAGACTTGACAGACCTGATAAAGATCCAATGTATCAACCTAACATCGGGGATGTCATTCCCTTAGATCCACCCCATCTTTGTTCAAATTCCATCTATGGTGGTAATGATCACCCTTCCCCCACATTAACACTCAACCACACACCAAACCATATACCAACGGATTCAAATTTATTTATATAAATTCCTTTTCCTACACTTATATCCATCACCTCACCTATAAAGGATTTGGAATGGGGTGTTATGAACATGACATGCATGACCTCGTCATTGATCAATCTCACAAGCACCATGAAATGTTTAGATTGGGTTATAAGGAAAAATCTACCGACCCTCTCCCTCCATCTTCTCCATCCCATGAGGTTATGGATACAGACGATGTCGTATCCATCTCCTTTATTTTTTTAAAAAATCTCCACCATTGCCTTAGGACTGGTCATTTATCAGTGTGAAGGTGAAACTAGGTCCCTCCCTTTTAAATTTCTAGAAATGATAGAGGAAGATTCCCCTACCATTGACATTCTTCAATGCATCGAAAATGATTCCATCCTTTCTTACATGGGGGCAGAAGATTCCTATCTTTATAAGACCTTACCACCAGACACATCCACCCTTCTTAACGAATCCACCATTGACATCAACATAGGGACTCCGTAAGATCCTTGCATCCTCAAAGTGGGTCAATCCATTGATCCAAGAGCTCAAGTATTTCATTGCTTTCCTTTCTTGACATAGTCAAGAATTTTCATGGTCATACTCCAACATGTTAGGCCTCGATCCTTCCATTGTTGTCCATAACATCGTTACCTTTCCTAATGCTAAGCCAATTAAGTAGAAGCTTCACCGCATGCACCCTCGAGTTTCCCTCCTTGTCAAAGAGGAGTTGCAATGCCTTCTTTTAGCTAATTTCATCATCCCTATCGATTATCTGCAATGGGTTTCCAATATCGTGCCCATTTCCAAAGCCTTTGGAAAGCTCCGCATCTACACTAAATTTTGAGATCTAAACATCTCTTTCCCTAAATATGATTTTCCTCTTCCCAACATCGATCAACTCGTGGATCTTAGCACAAGCCATGAGATGCTTTATCTTATGGATGATTTTTCTCGGTATAATCAGATCATCACTACACCGGAATACCAATATAAGACTTACTTCATCACTCATTAGGGGAATTTCTGCTATTGTGTTATGCCCTTCAATTTTAAAAACGCCGGAGCTACCTATCAGCAAGTCATGACTTACATCTTTCATGATATTATCCATAAGACTGTAGAGGACTACATTGATGACTTCTTGGGTAAATCCAAGCATCGACATGATCACCTTTCCATCCTTGAAGTCATTTTTGAGCACCTAATCCATTTCTTCCTCCATCTCAATTCAACCAAGTGTGTTTGGATTGTTATTCGGAAAAATCCTTGGTTTTATCATATCTATCATGGGTATTGAAGTTGACCCCACTAAAATTAAAGTCATCCTTAAGATACCTCCTCCTTATAATCTAAGGAAATTTCATAGTCTTCGTGGCCTACTTCAATCAGTTCACCATTTCATCTCACAACTCTTTGACCGTTATCAACCCTTTCACCATCTCGTCCGTAAAGACATTGACTTCAAGTGGGATCATAATTGACAAAAATACTTCGAGGATCTCAAGCGATATATTTTTTCCCCACCTATGGTTACGCCTCCACATGAGAGGGAGCCTTTTTATCTCTATGTATCTACAATTGATCATGCTTTGGGTGTCATGTTAGTGCACCGCGATGATCAGGGTATGGAGTAAGCCATCTATTACATCAGGCGTACCATTCATAGGTATGATAATCACTATACTGAAGCCAAAAATTTCTATTTCGTCACCAAATTTCATCTTCTTCAGACCTTACATTCTAAGTATTATTATAATGATCGCATCACTCGATGGCTTATTCTCATGAACGAGTTTGAACTAGATTTCATTTTTCAAAAATCTATCAAGGGCCAGACTATCACAAATCAATTAGCTGGTGGCCCTCTTCCTAATGATTTCCTTCCTCACGAGTGATTTCCGGATGAATCTATACACACTATTGATCAGGAGTTCTCTCCCCTTAAAATGACACTCTTCTTTGACGGATCTAAGTGTCGACGAGGGGGAGGCATCGACATCATTATTATTCCTCCATAGGACACTCCCATTCATATTACCTATAAGCTTAATTTTGAATGCAAGGAAAATATGGCTGAGTATGAAGCTCTCATCTTAGGTCTTCAAACCGCTATCTTACTTGGCATCAAAATCCTTGATATCTATGGGGATTATCAACTCAACATTAATATGGTAAAATGCATCTATCAATGTAAAAATAAGATCCTTCAAAAGTATAAAGACACTATCAACTTCATTCTTAGAAACTATTGACTCAACATTAATATGGTAAAATGCATCTAATCACTTTGTAGAAACTATGACATCTCTCGTATCTCTTATCCCTTGTACTATGGAAGAATCTAAACTCTCCATTATTGTTTAACGCATTGACAAACCAGCTCACCTTAGTGAGCTCCCTGGCGTTAATATTTTTGAATCTAATCCTTTTGATCTTTGGTATTCTCAAATATTTGACTACCTTTCTCAATCCATCATCCCCTCCGACCTATCCAACAATGGTAGGAGGTCCTTTCTGCAATGTGCCAACCGCTATGTTATCCTTGATGACATCATCTACAGTTGTAGCATCGATCACATCTTGCTTCATTATATTAAGTCTCATGAATCCACTCGAGATATCTAAGAAGTCCACGATGGTATATGTGGTGGAAATTTTAGTTGTTTGGATGTCGCCAAACACGTCCTTCATATGGGTTATTATTAGCCTTCCCTTAATCAATATTACTGTGAGTATGTTAAGAAATGAATCAAATGCCAACAACATTACAATCTTATCCGCATTCCTAGTCAAACCTTGCAGTCGGATCATGATCTTTGGCCTTTTTCACAATGGGGGCTTGACCTCATTGGCCTCATGAATTCGTGTTCTTCTCAATGCCATCATTCTATCATCATCATTGCAATTGATTATTTCATGAAATGGGTGGATGCAATTCCACTTGCATCAACTAAAGCTAATTAGATCATTAATTTTATATATCGGCATATCATTTTCCACTTCGGTTTTCCCCACAAAATCATCACAATCAACAGGAATTCCTTAAAAAAAAAGTATCTTAATAAGCTTTGTGAATAATTCAATATTAATCTTAGCTTCTCATCACCATACTATCCTAGAGATAATGAATAAGCCGAAGCCTCCACAACATCCTTGCCAAGACTATTGATAAATCAGGTCGTAATTGGGACCTTCACATCCCCTTCACTCTTTGGGCCTATAGGACTAGCATCTACACCTCTATGGGAGCTACTCCTTTCTCTTTAGTCTACGACTATGAGGTCTTCCTTCCCTTTGAATTCCAAATCCCATCTTTGTGCATTTCTCTTCGTGACTTTTTCCCGACAAAGATTATCGCCAAGAGCATCTAACACAACTTGAATTGTTAGATGAGTGTCACCTTCTCGCTCTTGAACATCATCATGTCTACCAAGAGCGCATCAAACGTGCTTATAAAAACATCTCAAGGAATGTGAATTTAACATCGGTGACCTTGTCCTTAAAGAAAATCAAAATGTCACTACTCTAGAAAGGAGCCAACGTGGAAAGTTTTCTCCCAACTAGATTGGACCATATATTATCACGCATAAGTATGGGTCTGGAGCCTATCATTTAGCCTCTCTCGATGATAAACCACAAATGGAACCTATTAACGCACTACACTTGCAACCTTTCTATTGTTAACATACTTACCAACATAACCTTAGTCATCTCATTGGTCATACATCCATCATTTAGTCTCTTCAATCTTTCATCGTAATAATTTGGAATTATGTGGTCTACCGTCACTTTCTTATCTATAACCTTGAATATGGGCACCATGGCTGCTTTCATAGAGTATTCCTTATGGAAAAGTTACTCCTTCTAGGTAAGAACCCCATGATCATTACATCCACTTCGTTCTTATTTACCTATTGGAACCATGATAAGGGTCCATAAGTGTCACTTGTACATTCATCATCACCTCTTGAGTGGTCTACCTAGATATCTTCACTCTTCCATAAAAAGTCAAAATTCTGGATGCTCATCTTAAAATCTATCTTATCTAAAAGAAAATAGAATGCTCCTAGAAGGAAAAATATTCATAAAAATAAATATCAAAAGTATAGACTGATCCCTTGAAGGACAAATATCATACATCCCACCATTTATAAAAGAAAAAATCTAAAAATATAAAGTCAAAAGCAAAAAACAAGATGTAGACCACTCCCTCGAAGGATGGCTACTATCTCATATCATGGCAATGAAGGCTTCCCGCATTGAGTAACCTTGCTTTTACTCAAAATCAAAATCATAAAGTTCAAAATAATGCATACTAAGAAATCTTCCCGCATCGATCAACTTTCTCATTCATGGAAAACTTCCCGCTCTAATCAGTTTGCACCATATTGCTCAGAGTTGGGGCATAGACCTAGGAATACTCACCTAAGGAAAACCTATTTTCCCACGTATGAGTTACATTTAAACCCCTTTTTCATGTCTAAATTAGGTCTATAAGTTCATCTCCCATACTTTCCCTCGTGACCCTTGGGATTACTAACTACCACTGGTTATGTGCTAACACCTGCTATTGGTTGCAAGTGCATTGCCTTGATTGACTCCTCTTCTTTTTTACCTCCAATCCAGTTCAAATCATTGAATATTTGTGTACTTATTGATACAATGGGGTGTCTTTCATCTATTTTTGGTCACCTTATTTTAAGTCAAATCTTTTTCTACGGCATCTAATTTTCTCATGTCATTCATTCGATATTTAGCGGTCTCAACCAAATCCTGTTCATATCATACTCTCGCTAGTCTAACAATATCATCCATGACTATGTATATATTTCTAAATCCATTATCAATTTCTAAGTAATATCTAATATATTTATATCAAAAATGTGTATGTCATATCATCTATATCTAACATATTTCTAAACCCATCACATCATTTGTATCCATTATCTATGTCATAATCATGTTTAACAACTATCTATCCATTTTCCATCACATCTACCATTTCCAATAAAACAATCCATATTTTATTCTCATTTCAAAACTATCAAATCACATCATTATCACATCCATAATCAGCATACAACATCTAAATCCAACCTAAACATAATCATCATCAACATGCAAATCATCATCAAATCCATCAATTAACACATGACACATGATAAATCTAACATAAATAATATATATACATATATATATATAATATATATATATATATAAATATATATATATATATATATATATATATATATATATATATCATCAAAATACATCCATATATCTATGACAAGCCACTAAGGGTCGTGTCTCAAAGTTGATATATCATCAAAATATGTAAATTGTACATCTGATAATCTCAAATCTTTCTCCCTAGTGAAGTGTTGCCTTACGAATATCTAGCCAATATCTCCTCCATCGGGGTCTAGATCTCTTTGTGTTTGTGACATGCTATTTGTGCTCCTAGACAACACCGGTCATGCTATGCCCCCATTCCTCATTGCTTTGGCATACATTGTGTATCTTGGCACTCGTGGCAGTATAGATGTCACTTTGTGCTCATAATAGTGCGCCTCTGCTACGAATGTGGTAGTGCTATAAGGGAACAATACTCGGCGAGTACATCTTTCTAGCTCCCTATGATGCCGTTGGTGCTCTGCTCTCAGACTCTGTTGTTAATATCAGCATGAGGTCTCCAAATCTTACCATGTAGGCCTCTCTCTATCTCCTATATCTACCCCTCTAGGCATAATCCTATCACCACTTGGTATCTCTTGCATCCCTCTCTGTTAGGCTATGTCACACTCCACACATAAGCATATCATCTCTACTATCGCCCCTCCATCTCCACCCTCGTCACCTCTAGGTGCTATATCCTCCTCTCCAACCTGGAACCTCATGTCCTCATCTAGTCCCACCTCGGACCTCTCCTCCGCCACGGGCTACACACACGTGGTCATTCACTTAGAAAATATGAATCCAACTCCTCTATCATCATCCTCATCCGAAGGAACTCCTGCCTCATCTAATGGATTGACCATCACAAGACTAAGAAGATCTCTCTCGCCTCATCCTATCTGTACCTAATCGGCTCCTTGGGTACTGTCTGCACTACCCAAAACTATCACATAACTCGTGGAAAATATACTGCCTCCACCATCCCATGCCTCCATCCCTAGACCCATCTAATCCTCCTCATACCCACCAACTTGGCATCTACTCTAGTCCATGTTGAAAAATCACGGTATGGCCACCATCTAACCTGATCCACATCCGACTCTGTCAATCTCTCTATATAACACTCCTCTCCTCTCTCCCCTTGTCTCTATGAGCTTGGTTGGCTCTCCATCTCGGGAATCTTGCTAATAACTCAATATGGTCCCCTACCATCCATGAAAGTCTTGGTGGCCTGATCGTGCAATATGCTCGTAGGCCTAGCAATGTTATAGAAACCCCACATCTAGTCCTAACTTCTTCTTGGTCACATACATCCATAGCTCATGATAAACTAGCGCTAACAAGGTAGGCCCAAAAGAAAACAACCTCCTTTGATTTATAATATTAACAAGCACCCCTACAAGTGCCGATAGAAATATCACTTGTCTGGAATGGGAGCACATAATAAGAAATAGTCATCATAGTCAATCATATCAATCTAATCCTCACCACTCCATGCTCATATCTAGTCTCATAATGAAATTCCCAAAATGTAAAATTAATCATTGGGGCATCGGCTCGAAATAGATGTGTTAATACATGCGATCTACTATCAGCAGTGATCGGTACTAAGGGCTCTCCCCCTGTATTGACAACCTCAAAATGTTGTATACATCCTCTAGAGTGACATCATCTCACTGTCACGAACCAAAATGTGCTAGTACACACATCCCTTATGTCTACCAATGCAATAATCAAACCCACATCCTTTGGAATCCTCTGGTAATGACGGAATATACCCAACTCTATTGCGGCCAAGTGGTCCCACTCTTGATTAGTCACATCTCCTCTAATTTGATCATATAAAGATGACACTTTGTCTCTAAGATATATGGTGTCTCGGCTTGAAAAACCCATCAAACAAGAAATCTTTAGTCTCCACGCAGGCATCTCTTAACATCCAAAATCCACAGTCACCTATGTTACCTTAGGCCGACACCAAATCGGATTAGGTTGATACCTTTTATCTTGGGTTGCCACCTTAACAAGCCTAGTCAACGACAATTGCCTTTGGCACCGACCTCACAAATAAAACAAATGTAAAAAATAAATAAAAATAATAAAAATGCTTAAGAACTAGGCTAAGGTTTATGCGTTTACCATTGTACGAGTCCTTTGGCACTTCCTAGATGCTCCACTTTGGCCTCCATATCGCTCAAGTTATTAACTCTCTTTTCTACTCAAAGCTCTCGATCATCACTTCACGTGGCAAAAATGAGCTTAGTCGACCGACTTGGGCACTTATATAGCCCACCAACCATGGTCACTTTGCCGACCCCCTTGGGTCACCGTTGTCACCACCCTAGTCGCCTGACGACCGACCATATTTTTCAATCCTTTAGCTAACTCATCCTCAATCTTGTCTTCTTGTCAATTAATCCTTCCTTTCAAATTATCTTTTCTTCCACTCTCCTTCCTTGTGTGGCACCCATAGCACATTGTTGTTTGTCTTGCGTCGCTTGCCTATTTTTGCATCTTGCCTTTGTGGCCATCTTCGTGTTCCCTATTGGGGCACCATTATTTTAATCTTTCCATCCTCATCCTACCCGAATGCATATCTGTTTGATTCCTTGTCTCTATAGGGTATCACATAATTTTGCTCTGTGCCTCATCAAACCCTTGTCTTGATCATTCTCACATTTGTTTACACATATTTAATGTCTTCCTTTGACCCATTGGTCCCACGGATTGAACATCTATTTGAAGCCGATTCCCTTTGGATACCCTCCTTTTTGGAGTGGTTTTTGCCAATTCACAGGTCTGTAGGACATTTCTGTCGTCTCCATTGAGGCCATACTTTGTTCCCTATTGAAGTGATTCCAAAATCACTGCCATATTTTTGTTTATTTTTATTTTCATTTCTTCTAGCCTAGGGCATATTCTATCCTCATCTTCTTTTTCTCATCCTTTCCAATCTTTCTTCCTTCATCTATCTCTTTCAAACCGTGATCGATTCTCCTTCATTTCATCAATCCCTAGTTTGAGGGGGATCACCTCAACCATCAGATTTTCATCCCTTCTCATTTTTGTCTCATGGCTTGCCCAACGTAAACCAATCGACAAAAAGGGGCAAATGTAGATACCAATTTTTGGTATTGCTACCCCTCATTCTGCATTCTCTCTCCATCATCATTTTCTACATACATACCTATCTTCTCATCCCCTCTTCCCTCCTAAATTAAATTTATCCCTTTAATCATTATTTCCCACCTTAATTCCTCCTTAATCACACTCTTAATTAATCATCCTTAATCATCCCTAATCATCCTTAATTAATTCTAAATCTTCATCTTATCCGTTTAAACTTTCAAAGTATCCATATTTACCATCCCTAGGCCCTCATTTAATAAATTCACCTCCCCTTTGCCTTTATTTAATAGTTTCCACCTCCTACCTACCCATTTATTCATCCTAAGCAACCTTAACTCATCCTCACCTCTTGAAACCCTAATCCCACCTCATAAGGGCTCATTTCCTCAAGCTCACCACTCTTCCACCACCCAAATAGACAAATCCCAAAAATCGGTGGTGATCCATTTGGGTTTACATGTCAACCTTATGAAGCCGCCCCTACCCCTCCTTTTCCTAGGATGTAATTTTGGATACTTTAGGATTTCTTGTGATCTTTCCTTCATTTGTTGCTCTCTTTTGTAGTTATCATCATTATCTTAGAAGATTTTGTGCTTCATTATTAGATATTTGGAGTATTTTCTCTCCCTTGCATGCTTGGATCCACCCTTTTCATTATCATCACCATTCCCTCAATCATCCCTCATCAATTTTGTAGGTTCTTTGTCCATTTTAGAGTTTTGAAACTACATCAACTACCTTCAATTTCATTTTACAAATCATCATTTCCACCTATCCTCATCCACCAAACCCTAAATCTCTCCAGTCGCCATCGACCCTACCCATTCACTTTCAATTGACTTGTGTGCATTTTGTTATCTACCTTTTACCCATTATGTCATCTCGCTTTTCTCGATCCCATAGTCTTTTAAATTTGAGATCTCTTCATCCTTCTCGTTCTTCCACATTAGATCTATTTGTCATCTCTAGTCACCGCCGATTCGGTCATGTCATCATCAACGAGATCAAGGTTCATCACATCCACCATCGATTTCATAATTTTCTTGCATCCTTTTTGTCAAATCTAGTTCTAGGTCTCTTGCGGGTTCTTTTTTCTTCTCATCCTCATCATCAACTTTGGATCTGCCTCTAAGGTCTTCGGATATGCATTTTTACGTCGTTGTTTCACTTGGTCTACTCTATTCATCATCTACTGTATAGGTTTGGTCGACTGCACATGTTTGGTTTTTTTTTTTCTTCTAAATCAGATCTACATCTTACCATCTTTATTGCATTTCGGGTTTCTGTTTCATTTTAGTTATATGTTGCATCTAATTTATCGATCATTATTTTACTTATATTTTATCAAAACGTGGGTTTACATCCATCCTAAGAAGTTTTCACTTCTCGGGACCAACATTTTGGGAAAGCCACCCATCTATCTACTAATCCATTTTATGTTGAGTTCTCTTTATTGTGTAGGTCACCCAGCTCGTTGTGAGGAGGATCTCTTATTTGCGCCCATATCCATCGTTATCCCATCTAGACGTACCTTAAACCCTCTCATACTTGGAGTTTCTTATTTTCTTGTTATCATTTCACCAATATGAAACAAGTACAAGGAAATTTGTTCAATAAACATTAATGTTTTTAAGAAAGAGTAAAAAAATTTCAGAGTCTTTGGTCCATAGTTTGCAAAATCAGATCATTTATATGGAGGTTGAGCATGATAAAGCCATCAAAGTATTGGAATCTCAAGTTGAAGCTCTCAAAGGAAAATAAGAAGAATGTAATAAAATAAAATATGAAGTAGAAGCCCTAAAATCCAAAGAAGAAGATTTTCTCAGGTATGAAGTAGAGGTGAGGTCCTTGAAAATAGAGTTAGAACAAGCATCTAGTAGGTTGAAGACATATGAAAGGTTGGAGAAGAGTTATGAGGCTCTAGATGGTATCTTGAATAGTCAAAGATCAACTAGTGAAAAAAATAGGTGTAGGCTTCGAGAGGAGATCACATAAAGAGTCGTGAAGATAACAAGGTTGGTCGAAGTACCTATGAAGGCATGAAGGAGACCAAGAAGAATGATTTAAAGAGGTCTAACTCTATTAGAAAACCAAATGCAATGAGTTATGGTCATTATTTCAATGGTTATTGTTATACCTGTAGTAATTTTGGACATAGAGCTAGAGATTTCAAAAGAATGGCCTCAAGGAAGAGTATTCTTTCAAAGGTTAGTGATGTTAGGTAAAACATATTTTTACTATAGTTAATTTTGCATTTAATATAGTAATTTGGCAAGTAATATATAATTATTATATGGTTATGTTTATATAGCCATCTATATTGTTTTTATTAAACATACATGAGGTTGTTGTAATTATTACTATATTGTTTCTATAATATTTTTGTCTGTATTGTTTCGGTTGTACTGTGAAACTTAATTCTTTGTTTGTACTTGGTTGTGCAATATCTATAAATATTGCAGCCCATTCTTTGTAATGTTGATTTCTTCAATATCAATAAAATAATGAGGTTTTCGTCCCTCTTCTGAAATTACATTTGGTACCAAATCTGGTTGATATGGACCTATGAGCGGGTAAGGTTGAGAGAGAGAGAGAGAACAAACAAGATTGAGGAGCTTGGAGAAGCATTTGCAGCAATTGAGAGCCTGTGTAGCCTCCTGCAACTTCCCAGCCCCATCCCTGCCTCCCCACAACCTCCTATTTGATCTCCAAGTAAATAAAAGCAATTTTTTTCCTTGGTGCCATCTCGCACTGGAAAATTTGCTTCTAGAAGTTAATCGATTCATGAGAACTAAAAAAATATTACTTTTCCCCCTAATCATGGGTTTTACCTCTAAATCTAGAGGAATGCTTAATTCTGAGATAATATTATATGTATTACCAAATTTGGAGGTTTGTGTCTCCAAGAGCCTCCCAGGCCCGTTTTGAGCCCTTGGATGAGTCATTCCTTGGGCTGGTTGTTGGATCATTTTCTTGCATTGGAGACCGAGTTACACTATTTTTCCGAGCTCTATTCTGCATTGTTGATCGAGCCCACAAAGCAATCAAAATGAGTGCATTGAGGAGAGAGAACTGATATTCCTCTTGACCAAGTTACTTTTGGTAGCCATCGAGTTGTATTAACCTTGCCAAGTTAACACTAGCCAAGTTGTACATTGCATTAGAAAGCTAGCGAGTTGTTTGGGTACATTGGGCCGAGCCCACATCTAATCGACCAGCTATACACCCTGCACACAAACATTGAATCTGTTTGGAGCATTGAGCCAATAAGCATGGATACAAGCATCGACGAGTTACAAATGTATTTAGTTGAATACTATTTGTGCGAGTTCTAAGGTAGGCCGAGATACACCTCCACACAGATGTCCAAACATAGCTCATGTATACAAAATGCACAACGGTGAGAAACTCGACCTACAAATAAAAAACTATGGACTATCCAATCCAAAACAGAGGCGACATTAGCAAACATATATAATAAAGATCAAGATCACCAACACACGACAGATCGAGTGAGAAAACCAAAACAAAAAGCGCGGTGGAGAAAATAAAAAGCGGAGACAATAGACAAAATGGTGGTGATAGTAATAACAACGAAGGAGGATAAAAAAGGCAGTCTCAGATCCATTTTTTGTGCATGCAAAAACCCTAATCCCTCTCCCTCTCACTTTGCTAATCACGTGGAGTCTCCCACCACATCAACACGATCCAAAAGGTTAGTCGATATTTTTTTATATAAATTTTTAATCCTCCATTTCATGTGCCAAGCGCATTGTTTGCTATGTTGGGTAGGGGATGAGTCTTGGGGCTAAGAGGTTATGTGGTTGACCCCCATCCACAATACAAACTTTTTATATATTGAAATTTAGCCCCCAATTTTGGAGGAAAAGTTAGTAGAAAATATCCGCTAAAGCCCTTAGCGACAACTAAACAAGCCACTAAATTTAGTGAGAAAACCTAATTAGGGCAAAATTGTTTTTCTCCTACTTGTCTTATTTTTTTATTTTGAGCACTTTTTGCCAAAGGAGGGGTACCTTAAAACTGCATTTTGAGCCATTTTTTGTGGTTTTTTTCTCGAAATCCATATTGATCTCCGAGAGGCCACGGGGTCCCGAAAAATTTTTTTTTTTTTCGCTGCTCAAATTTTCAAATTTTTGGATGTAATTGCATATTTCAGTGTATTGTACTAATTTGTAGGTTTCCATATTCAACCGCAAAATATTGTAACCGCTTAAAATTGAGAGATATTTGTACTAAAAAATATTAAAATTTGGCTCTGTATCACTCACGAGATCTTCAAATCTCATTCGTAGTGTTTGGTATAAATAATGCCTTTGGGAAGCGTTTATGGGTAAATCCTTCACAACTACTCGTACTTAACGCTTAATCTAGTCAACAACATCGTCTGCGGGCATCGACCCTTTAAATCGACGAGGAGTAATAAGGACACAATGCAAACACTTTGATCCATCCCATTCATCTGTGAACGATTACATGACTTAAATCCAGACTGAGAAATTATCCGAGTATATAGCGAACTTACTCATGCATATGAGGATATTTCTTTGAGCCGGTGTCAATAATCACACAGACCCCTTTCAATACTATCTTGGTACCATGTATCAGATTATTTCACGTACGTTAACACCTCTTTCATGTAATTTCAAGTATATAGAAAGGGCAAGCTTCTTCCATGTACCGCCAAGTATATCGGAAGGGCGTGTATATAGAAATGTTGATTGACGGTATATAGATTGGGAGACCATATACCTGGAGTGATAAGAGCCTTACCCTTTGTCAGTTGATTCTGCAAAATGGGCACCAATGCCCCCAAATTCTTTCTTCTAGATTCTCAACTTCTAAGAGGAAATAACTATGTAACATGGAAGACAAAAATCAAGACACATCTTGAGTTTGAAGAGATTTGGACTATTATGAATGGTACTTGTCACTAGATCAACAAATGATACAACACAACAAAGACAATTTGATAGATCTTATTAGAATCCCAAGCTGATAATCTTGTTTGCAGTGTTCGAAGAAGTGTAGCCCCACATTCATGATGCCAAATAAGCCAAAGAAGCATGGGATAAGTTCAACACAATGTACAAGGCCAAGAACAAGAATGTAATACTGAATTTGTAGAGTCAGTTACACACACTGAAGTTCAAACAAAATGAGAAAATAGAATCTTTCTTAAGAAGAGTTACAAAATTAAGGGCACCACTTCTAGCATTGGGAGAGGAGGTCACTGATAAAATTCCCATTCCCATTGTTCGAGAGCACTCCCTCCTTCATACCACATTTTTGTGACAACACTTAACTTGTTAGATCAGATAGTGAGTTTTGACAAGCTGGTAAACCTACTGTAACAAGAGGAAGCAATGTACAATAAAGATGATGAAGAGGAGAAAACACTTTCTTCTCATCAGAAATGAAAAAGAAAATGAAAATACAAACCTCGTTCTTATCAAAATTCCCAAAATCAGAATCAACATCAAGGGGACAGACAACAAAAGAATATATTTCCTATCTACAAAAGAGGACATGAGTTGAAAGATTGTTGGTATAATAATTATAAGAAAGGTTCATCAAGTAACTCTGGACCTCAATGCCAACAATCTCACAAGGGACATTCTAACTACAATCAAGGGCAGAAAAAGGGGAACTGGAAAAGAAAACCCCATCAACAAGGAAATATTGTTGAGCAAGAAGAACATTCAGATAATGAAGACTACTTGTACTGCTCGATCAAGTGAACCCTCCACATCATCTAGTGATGTCTGGTATGTTGATTCAAAAGCCACTCTACACATGACCGGCCACAGAGACTGGTTTACTTAAATGAGGGACACACCTTTGAAAAACCATGTTTCGTTGGGTGATGATTCTTTGTACACAGTACAGGGGATTGGGAACATTTCTCTACCCCTTGGTTCACGCAATTGTAGATTATCAGATGTACTATATGTCCCTGGGTTAACTAAAAATCTACTATCATTCAGTCAACTCCTAGATCACAACTTGAAAATTGACTTTGATAGTCATTCCAAAAAGAAAATGTGTTTAATTCGAGACAAATCACGAGGCTCGAAAATAGTTGTAAAAGCCTCTAATGTGGGATGCATGTTCTAGCTTGATTTTGTCCACATAGATGATCAAGAACTTGTGGCTAAGAACTCTACCTCTACATAGTTGTGGCATCGGAGACTTGGTCATATCAGTTTCAAGTATCTCAAAACACTTTGTCGGCACAATATGGTAAAAGGATTACCATCTCTCCAGAAGGATACAAACAAGTGTCCTCACTGCTGCTAGCAAGTAAACAACACGAGCTTCATTCCAGAAGAGTACTTATTGAGCTCATGGTAAGCTTGATCTAGTTCATACCAATCTTTTCGGTTTGATGCAACCAAGTGAGTCATTCTATATTTCAGTACTTCATGCTTTGTGTTGATGACTATTCGAGAAAAATGTGGATATACTATCTTTGTAAGAAAAGTGAAGCTTTTGAAACTTTCAAGAAGTTCAAAGTGGCTATTGAGAACAAAACTAGTCATCACATCAGAGCTCTCCGCTTAGATCAAGGGGGAATTCACCAATAATGATTTCAAATCCTACCTAAAAGCTCATGGGATTCATTGACAAATGTCTCCTCCACACACACCATAGCAAAATGGTGTTGTTGAGAGACACAACTGAACTATCATGGAAATGGTACATTGTATGATCGATGATTCTAGACTAGCGAGGACATTTTGGGCAAAAGCAACAAAAACAACAGTTTATTTTTAAACAGAGTGCCCATAGTTTCTCTTGATGGAGTAACACCACATGAAGCATGGTCAAAGTGGAAACCATCTGTTGCACACCTCAGAGTATTCGGGTGCAAAGAAAGTATGCACATACCCAAGCATAATAGAAAGAAATTGGATATGAAATCATAAAAACTCATCTTCATTGGCTACAGTGAAGAGACTCTTGGGTACATATTGATGGATCCAAAGACCAGAAAGTCTACACCAGTAGAGATGTTGAATTTTTTTGAAAAAAGAAGTAGAGACTCCTTCGAGACTCACCTAATGTAGATTTTTCACCAGTTGTAAAAACATAAGTTGATGTTCCCACAGATGATGAAAGTGATGATGGGGATGATGGTGATGATTAGATAGAACCACAACCCACAAGATAAGTTCAGTGTATGCCCAAGTGGTATACTAACATGATACGAGATGCAAAATTGGATGATCCACCGGATACATCCACCACTAGACCAAGGATTCATAGTAAAGCATGCAAAGAAGTAAAATTTTCTTTGATGGGTAGATTTATTGAATCTGATGAACCATCTATAGTCCAATAAGCCCTACAGTCAAAATCTTAGAAAGATGCCATGGATGCTGCATATCAATCAAATGATGAAAAATAAGACTTGGTAGTTTTTCGATATTCCACTAGGGAAGAAACCCATTGGATGCAGATGGATATTCAAAACAAAGTACAAATTAGATGGAACCATAGACAAGTATAAAGCGAGACTAGTAGCAAAGGGGTATGCAAAAAAATAAGGCATTAATTATGAGTAGACATTTTCTCCCATAACAAAGATCAAAACGATCAGGATGATCTTTGCTCTAGCTACACAGTTTGGTTGGAAATTCCATTAGATGGATGTAAAAAGTGTCTTTTTAAATGGAGAGTTACAAGAAGAATTCTACACGACTCAACCTAAGGGATATGTTGTACCTAGTCAAGAAGCAAAGGTATGTAGACTTAGAAAATATTTGTATGGCCTTAAACATGCACCCAAGGGCTTGGTACATCAAAAATTTTGAGCATCTCATACAACATGGATTAAGTCAGAAATCTATACAATCCCAATCTCTACCTCAAAAAGCAAGGGGGAGACCATGAATTTTGTTGTTTATGTCAATGATCTAGTCATCATGCGACAGTTTAGTGAGGATGATCGATGCAACGAAGAAATATCTTAACCGATCATTCAACATGATAGATCTCAGGCTGATGCACTATTGTCTTGGATTGGAAGTATGGATAGAAAGAGAATCACATCTTTGTTTCTCAGTTGAAGTATACCAAGAAAACACTTGAGAAATTCAGGATGATGGATTGCACACCTATTGCTACACCTATGGAGAACATATTGCAGTTATCTTGTTCAGATCCATCTCCTACGGTAAATGCAACTCTTTATCAACAGTTGATTGGGAGTCTCATTTACCTGACATACACTAGACCAGATATCAGCTTTGTAGTGAGCTATCTATCCAGGTTCATGCAGAACCAAAGTTTTTCATTGGAAGGCAATAAGGTGAATCTTGAGATATCTCAAGGGAATAGTGGATCTTGGTCTAGAATACAAGAAGAACGATAATTTCTTCTTGTCTGGATATTTGGATTTAGATCATGCAAGCAACATTGATGAAAGAAAATCCACTTTAGGGCTTGTGTTCTTTATGGGATCTAGACCTAAACCACGAGGAAGTAAGAAAGAACACTTTGTTTCTCACTCTTCCATAAAAGTCGAGTATCGTGTTGCAGGTGAAGGTGTCTCGAAGTGATATGGCTACGTCGCATAATTAAAGGACTTGGAATACCTCAGGACAAACAGACCACCTTGTATGTTGACAATGAAGGTGTTCTCAAACTTGTTTGCAATCCAATTTTTCACGAAAGAACAAAGCACATTGAAGTACATGTACATTTCATATGCGAGCATGTCTTGAAACATAATATACAACTTCAGTTTTTTCCAACAAGTTGAACAACAAGTAGATATCTTCACAAAGTCACTTGCACGTGACAAATTTGAGTTGTTCAGAGAGTTCCTCTCCTCATCCCTTGAGGTAATGCAAAATTAAGGGGGGAATGTTAGGTAAAACATATTTTACTATAGTTAATTTTGCATTTACTATAGTAATTTGGTAAGTAACATATAATTCTTACATGGTTATGTTTATATAACCATCTATATTGTTTTGTGTTAAACATGTTAGAGTAGGTATTTACCTTAGCTCATGTTCACCTAGGTACTTTATTTACCTTTATTGTATTTATCCTCACCCACTTATGTGTGTGGATATTTCTTTTATCTTATTTAGATATCATGAGATATTATCTAGTTGTTAGGTATAGTTCTTTTCTCGATCTATGGTATTGACTAGATCCTTGATGTCTAGTTCTCTCCTAAATTTATAGTCTTGACTAGTTCTTTGATGACTAGTTATTTCTTTGATTTATGGCTTGATCTACGACCTTGATTGGTTCTTAGATTGTTATTCCTTGCCTATTTAAGAAAGGCCCATTCTCAATGTATTGCATTGAGTTCCATAATAATATATGATATTGTTTCTCATTTGTTTGCAAAGGTTTTATGTAAAGTTATTTTGGCGAATTTCTTTCATCTTATTGATCATGGTGTTTGATTAGCATTTGTGTTCTTGGCTTGGTACGATCTGGTTATCATTCCTTTCATGGTATCAGAGCTAGAGATTGTTGTTGACAGTCGTATGTACGTTTTATTTTGCAAATAAATTCATTGTATATGTTGTTTGTAAACTCGACCATTTCGGAGGCGATCGTTTTTTTGGTTTTTTTACATTGTTGTAGGAAGTACACCGGTCAACCTCGGGATCCATGCCGCAAAGGAAAAAAACTAGGATTCTTGTTTGGTCTCTTTGGATTTCTCGAGATTTACAGGGCAATTTTTTTTACAACGAATCTATCTTGGTTTATGCACGGGAAGGATTTTAGATCTTTCCTTTTTGGCAGGGGTCCATGGATGTTGTGCACAATTTTTTTGCTATTTCGGGAAAATCCACAGAGTTGCTATTTTTGGCAATAAAGGTCACTGTCTACACAATCCAGAAATAGTAATTTTTACCAGAAGAGGCAGTTGGATGTGACTTTCTCGAAAACACCCATTAAAATCTTTAGCCCTTGGTCATATGGTATGGTCATATGAGGGCTTAAAGATTGTGATTCCTACTAGTAGGTGCTTAGCTTCAGCCCCCTTTAATTTTATTTGTGTGGTGAAGGAAACAACAATTTATTTTGTTTTAGTGGCAACTAAAATAAATAACAGAGCAAAATATTAAAAAGCTTGTAACTTTTGATCGGTAACTCGGTTTTGAGTGCCGTTTTTGTGAAAGTGCTTATTTTTGTGTTATTTTCATTGGAAATATTTATTTTGAGACTTGCACTATAATTATAAAGTGCCAAATATGGAGGAGTGTTGTAATCAATTATGGACGCAATTTCGGTTGAGCCCGACGTCCTAAACTTCTAGGAGTTACAGTTTGTACCTATCATGGATTCTGAGAATGATATGCTTTTATCTGAAGTATGTGGACTTCAAGAGGATATTTTAAAAATTTTGGAAGAAAATAGATCACTCAAGAAGCAAAATTCTCTTCTACAATCACTCATTCATGATAGTGATACAATAATACACTTCTGCAGAACAAAATTGCTAGCCTACAATATCACCGTCATATTGTGGACAACCATTATCACCGTCATATTGTGGACAACCATATCCATGCTCCTAATCCACTTGCGCAGATGTTGTTCTTGTACCCACTGACATTGATCTACTAGTATTTGAGCCTGAACTTGCTTTTGATGCTTCTAAACCTGTGAGGCTTGTTATTGCATGCTCTTCCACATCTGTGCCTATTACAGTACCACATGTTGTGTATCCTACTTCTCCTCAGTTGCATGGATTTTTAAGAAGCATACCACTGCATTCAGTTCTCGCATGCTCTCATTCTATGGGTCTCACTAGTGAAGTCATTAGTCAGACATTCACGAGTATTGTTTCCTCTATTCCACATGTTAAGTGGAATTCTCTTCATGACATTGGTTTTCGAGCAGATATTTCATTGGGATCACACATTGACAGAGCTCCTTTTTTGTTCACTTGACTCTTTCTGAGGATCATGAGCAACACATGAGTTCTACACCTTCACTCGGGCTTGAGAAACCTGAGATTTCAGCTATCAGACATGATCAACCTGACACACATTTTGATGTTCTTTTACATGCACCCATTGTGCATTTTATACCAAGTCATATACATGAATCTTCTTCATCCATCCGTGTTGATTTGGGGTGGATATATGATCACTCGTGGTGGTGACATAGGCATTCGTTGAGAGGACTCTACATGTGTGGCTCCTCCACCATTAGGCATCTTGCTCCACTTTCTATACCTTATGCATTGTGATGCTTCTTGTTTTGAGCATTTTTTAGCAGGTGTAGTGTATCTCTCTTATTTGTTAAGAGATTTTGTATCTGTATTTTCGACACTTTTGGCATGTTGACCAGTATCTCTTATGGGGAACTATTCGGTGCATTCCGGTGTTAGTTTGTCGTTGTCCGAGTAGTTGTTTTGACAACTCATATAGATTTGTAGTGTCACTCCACCCATTCAACAGTATGGGAGGGTGTGGTGTTGATCCTTCTTCTTGGGTTTCATATCCTTGCCTTGTTACCTTGGCTTTTCTTGGATCGTGACACTTTAGATTTTGTGTCCTTACCTTGTTTCTTAGGTTTTTGTTCTTGGATCGTGACACACCTATTTTGTGAGTTGATCGAATTATGTTTGGAGTTTTTACACTTTCGACATCACTCCGTTGATAGTCTCCTCGTATGGAGCTATTCTGGTGAAACCTAGTGTCAGTTGTTTTTGAGTTTTGTGATCGAGCAGTGGATTCAGACCACAATGCACACCAAACTTCTTCAACATTGTATGATTTTTTTAGCCGAGATTCTTGGGATATCTTGGAGCGGGTCTTTACTCTCTTTACTTTGTTGTTATTGGTTTTGGGTACCTTACGGTGTCCCTTTTTCCCAGTTATTGTACATGAGTACCTCATCAAGCCTAGTTCGGGACTCATACTGTGGACATGCCACTTATATTTTGGCCCCTAGCTTCACTTGAGGGGGGTGTTAGAGTAGGTATTTACCTTAGCTCATGTTCACCTAGGTACTTTATTTATATTTATTGTATTTATCCTCACCCACTTATGTGTGTGGATATTTCTTTTATCTTATTTAGATATTAGGAGATATTATCTAGTTGTTAGGTATAGTTCTTTCCTTAATCTATGGTATTGACTAGTTCTTTCCTTGATCTATGGTATTGACTAGATCCTTGATGTCTAGTTCTCTCCTAAATCTATGGTCTTGACTAGTTCTTTGATGACTAGTTATTTCCTTGATTTATGGCTTGATCTATGACCTTGGTGGTTCTTAGATTTTTATTCCTTGCCTATTTAAGCAAGGCCCACTCTCAATGTATTACATTGAGTTCCATAATAATATATGATATTGTTTCTCATTTGTTTGCAAAGGTTTTATGTAAAGTTATTTTGGCGAATTGATTTCATCTTATTAATCGTGGTGTTTGATTATCATCTGTGTTATTGGCTTGGTACGATCGGGTTATTGTAATTATTGTTATATTGTTTTAACAATATTTTTGTCCATATTGTTTCCCGTTGTACCTATGAAACTTAATTCTTTGTTTGTACTTGGTTGTACAATATCTATAAATATTATAGCCCATTCTTTGTTATGTTAATTTCCTACATATCAATAAAATAATGAGGCTTTCGTCCCTCTTCTCGAAATTACAAGTGCTATTCATCTTTGTGAATATGGACATAAGGCTATGGATTGTGGTTGACTTAAGTTCATATCAATTAAGAGGCAAGAATAGTGGCATGTGCTATAATTGTCATAAACCTAGTTAGATAACTAGATTTTGTCATTTTGAGTCCTCCATACAAAGCAAGAAGTTTGATGTATCTAAACGGGGTAAGAATGTTCAAGGAAAGAAATTTTTGTCAAGAAGTATGCAAAGAAGAACCAAGCACAATGTCCTTGATAATTTTTTACATACCCCCTTTTTCTCGAAAATTATTTAGAGACTTCCCTATTTCCATTACCTCATACTTGCATTACATTTATGATGAGTCGTGCAAAGGGTGACTTGATATTTATGCATTATTTATCTTATTTAACACTAAGTGGTTTCGTGGCATTCTTTACTATGTCAGCTGCCTTTTATGGAATTGATATATATGTCATTTTGTTTACCAAACTAGATAGTGTGATTTCAGCAATGGAAATTAAGTTTCGTTTTGTGATATCCTTTTTCGGTTTCCAAGCTCGCATTATGATATATTTATTCTTTCCATTTTGGAAATGATTTGTTGAAGGAGACATAAGGGAGATGTGTTAGTTTTGAAATGATCATTGTTTGTGTAAATTTGTTGAATGGCCGCCACTTCGCATATCTTAACAAATCTCATGACTAGATTTCTCTCATGTTAATAAAGATCGTTAAAGGTGAAATAAAT
This sequence comes from Taxus wallichiana var. yunnanensis, assembly GCA_018340775.1. Classification (NCBI taxonomy): domain Eukaryota; kingdom Viridiplantae; phylum Streptophyta; class Pinopsida; order Cupressales; family Taxaceae; genus Taxus; species Taxus wallichiana. The sequence goes on along the minus strand of CM031239.1, from coordinate 181,745,039 downwards.
ATGATCATGTGGTCTGATATTTTGCCTTTATTGAAGTTTTTATATTATTCTAATATGGGTTCACATATTTTATAAGTTGATATTAGCTTGTATGGATGTTAAGAATTGTTTGAATGGCATTAGTTAGTTAAGGGGTGCTAGATTGAAGCATTTACCATATTATGTGACCCTTGCTCGAAACATAGTGTATGTTTGATTTCTAAGGCATCAATATTCGTAGAGTGAGGTGGAAGTTGGGTAATGGTAAGATTGTAGTGGTGAACTAAATGAGGCACGTGTACACTGAATTGTCGCGTTAATGGCATTAAACTATGGATAATTTAGAGTTTTTGGTCTTTTTTCTTTTGTGATTTGTGCCTTGCGGAGAAGTATGGTCTTGGTGCTCGCCTGGTTTTGGTGCTTCATGGTGTTGTTAGTTACTTTGGTCATTCATTTAAACCCCTCTATAATGAGCAAAAATGTGTTGGAATTTTATAGGTATGGAGATCTTATTTCAAGAAATAGTTATTCCATATGGGCCAGTTCTATTTACTTTGCATGCATGCAAATATGAAGTCTGTGAATTCGTATCACTATTAAGTTTTACAATGAGATCCATGGAAGTTTAATCACATTTGGGTCTTTATTCTCATTACCCATCTGTCAAAATTTCTATTTTTAATACATAGTGAAGTGGGTGATGTTTTCATGGAATAAAGAAGCATTTTTAGGCCATTGTTTGATTTTTGAGTACATGTAGTTGGTTTCACACCCAGTTTGAGCTTAGCTGTTAAAAATAAAATGGAAAGAGCATGCAAACATTAGTTCATTTATCTTTGGCAAGCTTGATATGATTTTGTGTTATTCTTTATTTCGAAGCTATGTTGGAAGGTAGTGTCATATTGTATGCATTTCTCATTTGGGTCAAAATGAAAGCTCCCAATCTTGGTAGGAATAATATGGTCTATCAGTTCATATTTGAGTCATTTCATTCTCTTGCAACATAGTTTTGAGTTTATGGTATAAAAACCAAGAAGTGGTATAATCAGAATGGTAATGATAATCTGTTTGATTATTTGGCATAAGTTCGATACCTAGAAGTGAAAATCAAGTCTAACCTTTGTTGAAAATTGTGTTGGGTGTATGTAAATGTCATTGTGATTGAAAGTGCTTCCATTTATGGATCTGTATGAAAGGAATTTTCCAATTCATATTTCATTTGAAATATAACATGCAAAGTATATGGGAATGTTTTAAAGCCCCATTTTATTTCTCAATTGAGATGATATTCATTTCTACAACATGAGTTTTATTTGAAGAAGATAAAACATGGAGTGGATAATTTGAATAAGTTGTGGACTATATTTGATGACATATGGTGGTGGATTATAATATTTGTATATGTGTGTGGTTAGATGATAACAACAACCTTGGATTCATTGTATTTGATGATGATTATTCTCTTATTATGATGGTGGATTTATTTAAATGATCAGAATACTTTATGGATGTGTTTGTATTTTATTTAGTGCATTTATATTAAAGTGGGCCCATGTCCTATGTCTCATACCTCATACTTTTAATGTCATGTTTATTAAAAGTTGGTTACCCGAGTCCTTTCACTTACATTCAAATAAAATATTATAAAGTTTCATTTAAAAACATAAAGTAATATTTTATTATTCAAATTCATTATTTGGAGCCCAACCGGTTATAATTGATTTGGCACAAGGGAAGATTATAAAAGGACTTAGAGGATATAGTTTTGATGATGAGAAATCATGTATTGTAGTAATTTGTGAAGCTTATTTCATAAGAAATATTTCTATGCAAATGGTTTTTTGAGATAAGTGATCTTACAAGTGTTATGATGACATTGTTTTGAGGTTTGAGTATGAATTTATGATACAATAGGTATATCCAGTTTTAATATTATTTTACTGATTATCTAATTTTATTATTATGTATCTCATCTAAGTTGATTGCATATTTTGATCTGTCATATCCAAAGAAATCCGTGAGTGACATCTTCATTCCAAACTTTGTGATAAATGCATATTGATAGCCATGTTGGCATTAATTTGAACCATGACTCTTGTTAGACATCATTTTGGAAATCATTGTATAGTTCATAAATACAATTTTGTTTCTCTTCTATATATTTATCTTCAATTTCATCTCACAAACTGTGTAAATGTGTTATATTTTTGAATAACGTGTTTATGTTTGTTTCTTTAGTTCATTGTTTTGTTTTGTCTCCAAGATAAGTACATCATTCAATAAGTAAATTATGAGTAAGAGATCATCAAATCATCACTTATAATTTTCACCTTTTCAAGAGGTTGTCTAATCAATAGGCTTCACTCTGTCGGATAAAGGTTGATAATAATTTCTTATCAAAGGAATCAATTTTGTCAATAAGTGATCAATCATTTTATATGAAGTACAATGGAAAATTCTCAAGATATTTGAATGATCTCATTATCATATCTGAATTAATAATTTGTGGTCTTGTCGTGTCTTCTCTTGTGTGTTCTTTTTTTTTTTGTTTTTGTCTTGTATATCCCCTTTTTTATTAAGAGATAGAAAGTTTCCTAGAATCTTAGGTTAGTTCATGATTAACCTATACTTAAACTACCCACACTTAAGCCATTCTTAAGTACCATCATGATTAAATTAGTTTGATTCCATCTTGACCATTTGCATTAGATGAAAGGGTTGATTAGTTGGTGGAGATTGTAATGGGAATATCATTTCTATTTCTCATATTTAAGTGGATTTCCTCTAACTATCCACTTCTTCTTCATTTCTAAATTCTATCCACATAGTATATTTCTTCTAACTATCTACTCTCTATTATATTTCAAATGACCATTAGGGGTTTTTCTCCTCTTGATCAAATTGGTTTTCTCATTGGGAATACTCAATTAGATGTCAATTTTGACATCCGAACTACACTTTGGGATTCTTTTTGCCTTTGTTGCACGTTTTACAACCTAGTGAGGTTCTTAATAATGAAGAAAGCAAAACCCTTGATATTCAAAGGCTTATAAGGTCTAATATCCAATATCAGCAAGACATCATAAAAAATTCTAAACAAGTTAAAAACGAAAGAGAAGTATATTTGAAATTTGAGATTAAATATAAAGCCTTGCCTTTAGATATTGTTGATGATAGTAAAATTATTTAATTGTTTTTGTTAAATTAGTTTTTTTAACTTTGTGTTGTTTTATTTTTGATTTCTTTAACATAGAGGTTGAGGTAGAAAGAGAAAGAATACCTAGTCCAAATCAAAAGAGAAATAGAATACTTGGTTTTGAATGTAATAAAGATAACGTGACTGATGATGAAGCTTATGATAATGATGAGGAGAAACTTAGTCCTTGGCTTAAAGGTAATCCCATTGACATTGGAAGAAACCCTCCAAAGCTGCCATCATTAAAGGGTATTCAACTTCCTAAATTTTCAAGTGAGTATGGTTCTTCTTGGGAAGATCATCTTGACTCTTTCAAATTAATATGTGATGTCATAGGAGTAACTAATGAAAGAGATTCTTTAAGACTCTTTTCACAAACATTATAAGGAAGAGCCTATAAATCTTTCATTAGTCTACCTTCTAAATATCTCACTAAATGGTTTGACATAGAAGATTAGCTTGAAGATTTCTTTAGGAAAGACAAAGATGAATTTGAATTGGTTAATGAACTCTCCAATATGACCATGGATCCCAGTGAAACCATTTATCACTTTACCATTCGTTTCACCAAACTAAGACAAAAGATACCTGCAAAAGTAAGACCTCCTAAAAATCTTGCATGGTTGTATTATTGTAATGCTTTACCATCAAAGTATAGGTTGGTTTTAGAAGATAAAGAGATTTATGATTTTGAGGAGACTCTTACATTTTGTTTGGCATATGAAAAGAAGTTAAAGAAGATTGGTTTTAAAGATATATCATCATCTAATGCTTCTATAGAAAATACAAAAATTTTGAATGCCATTTAGAGTTTGGGTAATGAGCTGGTCGTCGTTAAAAGATAGTTAAATGATCAACCATCATCTTCAAAAGTTACATTTGCAGGGTCAGGTAAGGTTAAAAATGAACCAGGGAAATTTAATACTGAACCTAAAGAGATGTATTATAGAGTGTGAATTAGACCATGATCCTGAAACATGTAAAGTTGCTGAAAAAGTTAGGAAGTTTGTTAAGGGTAAGAATATTTTAGAAATGTGTAATTTTATTGATTTTGATGTGAATGCAGTTCAAACTCGGTCTAAGGATTATGCCAAAAATGATGGTCAAAAAGGTAAAATTGTTGATGAATCTAAAGAAAGATAGAAATATGATCATCACGATAAAACAAAACCACTAGATAAGTCAAGTAAACCTACTTTTGAGGAGGTTCCATTTGGATTGAATAATGCTCAATATCAACCCTATAAAGGTAAATCATTCACAAAATCATTTATACTTCCTTCTAGGTATGATATTGTGGCTGACATGAAAAACTATAGAAATAATTTAAACATGTTTAAGAGTCTTAGTTTACTGGTCAAGTTGAGAAATTATAAGCTTCTCATAAAAACATATTTGAACCAAAAGCGATTAGTTGGTGTCAAGAAGATCAATCGATAGTGAGGAAGATAATGAAGAATATCAAGTATTGAATCATTCCAATTTTACATCTAATTACATTCCACCTTTTTATGTGTTAGTTAAAATCCAAAACAAAGTCATTCACAATTGTATTCTAGACACTGGAGAACCAAATAATATCATGCCTAGATCTATTGCCAATCACTTAGGCACTCTTTATGAACATGACAATAAAAAGCTAACTGGTTTTGACGCTCATAAAACTAGATGTTGTGGTAAATTCAAGGACATGATCATTAAGATATATCAAGATGAAAGAGTAATATTTATTAGAAATGTGAATATTTTAGATATTCCTGCTAACTATGCTATGTTTCTTGGAAGAGATTGGTCAAAAGCTACATGAGATTCTATTGGAAAGGATCTTACTTGGGAACTAATTGGGAAATGCAATAGCATTTATTCAAAGAGAGGAATGGTCTAGGACACCAATTAAAAGAATTTCATCATCAATTTATTTTGTATAAATCGGTATGGGAAATTATGGTTTGAATACTTTAGCCATTAATTCCTTTGATGATGAAGATTATCAACATGCTAGATTATTAACTTCGATGATATTTGTATTATGTGTTTTGATGGGTCATGCTCACAATGAGAAATGGATCTGGTGTGGTTATCAAATCACCCATAGGTAGACAATTCAATTACGATTTTTAGCTCTCATTTGAAACAATAAATAACACTGCTAAATGTGAAGCCTTGTGTTTGTGATTACAAAAGATTTAAGTTTAAATATCAAGAATATAGAAATGCTTGGAGACTAAGAAGCTGATATTAAGACAAGTAAAAATATTTACAAGACTAATCAAACTCGTCTTCATCATTATACTCAAAAGGTTTGGTCTCTAATTGAACAATTTGAAGCTTTTAACATCAATCATGTTTTCAGAGAATTCAATTCTAGAGCTGATAAACTTGTTTTTTGCTTCTAATCCCAAGTATGTTGATCAGATTGATTGCATTTTCAAATAAATATACAGGCCTATGATACCTGATTTAGAAACTAATTGGCCTGTTTTCTCTTGTGATGAGCATATTGATACATTTTTGAAGGGAAATTACTTTGATTCAGATGATTATGTGCTGAATTGTGGTGATTATTTGATTGTCCAGTAATAAACGCTTGTTGGTTTGGGAAGTTTAAAATCCATGTTTTATCCACATAATCAACCTAAGATTTTTTCATCTATTGAACCATCTAGGAGGATCATAGGTGAAACTATTGTTGTCAATTTAGGTATAGAAGAAGAGCCAAAGTTTGTCTATCTTGGTGCTTGTTTGACTAAAAAAAGAGAAAGAGGCTTTCATAAAGTTGTTAAGAGAATTCATTGATGTGTTGGCCTACTAATACAAGGATTTAAAGGGATATGACACTAGAATCATTAAACATGACATTCCCATTAAACCTGAAATAAAGCATGTTTTTTAGAAACCTAGGAGAGTAAGCCCCTTATTGGAAGACACCATCAATAAGGAGCTTGAGAAAATTCTTGAAGGTGGTGTCATTTACCCTGTAAGATATTCTGAATGGGTTTCCAATTTAGTACATGTATGAAAGAAAAATGGAGACATCCATCTTTGTGTTGATTTTAGAGATTTAAATCGTGCAAGTACTAAAGATAACTTCCCTTTGCCAAATATTGATCAAATCTTACAACAGTCGCCGGTTCTGAAATGATGTCTCTTTTAGATGGATTTTCAGGTTATAATCAGATCTTTGTGAATCTAGATGACCGACATAAAACCACTTTTACTACATGGAAAGGTACATTTTCTTACAATCGTATGCCTTTTGGTTTAATTAATGTGGGTGCCACTTTTCAAAGAGTAATGCATGTTGTTTTTATTATTTGATTGGAGTAATTATTCAGGTTTATCTTGATGATTTGATTGTGTATTCTCTTAAAAGGAAGAAACATTTGGACCATTTAAGAGAAATTTTCATTCGTTGCCGCAAATTTGGTATTTCTCTAAATCCAAAGAAATTTATTTTTGGAGTTACTGAGGGTAAATTATTGGGTCATATTATCACAAAAATGGTATCTCCATTGACCCAGAAAGAGTGAAGGCAATTAAGAATTGCAACCTCCTAAAAATGAGTCAGGGTTACATTCATTATTTGGAAAGATTAATTTGTGCATAAATTTATATCTAAATTTTTTGATAAAGTTGCTCCATTACAAATTTTACTAAAAAAGAATCATGGTTTCTCATGGAATTCTCTTGCTGATTTCAAAAATGCTATTGCCTCTGCACTTGTTTTGGCCAAACCTGACTTATCAAAGCCATTTGTTCTATATTTGAATGCAAATGATAAATCTATGGGTGTTTTCATAACTCAATATTTCAAAGGAAATGATGAAAAACCCATTGCATATTTTAGTCAAACCCTCAAAGATTCTGAAGTCGGGTATCCTTTAATTGAAAAAATTATTTTCACATTGGTCTCAGTCTTGGGAAAATCCAAATATTTGCTGATGGGAAATAAACTTATCATGTGTTCTAACGTCCCTATATTGGCATATTTACTTAAACAACCTGCGATTGATGGAAGACTTGCTAAGTGGATTTTCAAAATCCAACAATTTGACTTAGAATTAGAAACTTGTAAGACCATTAAAGATAAAGAACTAGCTAAAAATTTAGCTGAGAATGTTGATTCTGATGTCAATGTTGTTATTTTAGTAGTTGAAAATGTCTCACATGTTTTCCCTCACTTTCAGACTATGACATGTGCGGATTTAATATCCAAATTCAACATAAACTAAGTCATGCAAGAGTGGGATTGTTTGTTATCCCAAGATGATTGGTATCATGATCTCATTTATTATTTCAAAAACCAATCATGTCCTAAAAATTTAGACAAAATAGATCAAAGAGAACTTCATTTTCAATCTCTTAAATTTGTGTTTATAAAGAGCTTGCTATTTTTCAAAAACCGTGATGGTATTCTTTTGAGATGTTTGACACATGACAAAATTGAACATGTATTAAGGAGTTGTCATGAGGGTGTTTTTGTGGTGGTCATTTTTATGCTAAAACTCTGCTAATAAAATATTATGTGCAAGATGTTATTGGGCTACGTTATTTAAGGATGCATACAAATGGGCCAGATCACGTGCCCCTTGCTAAATGTTTTCTGGTCGTGAACGCTTACCATCCATGCCATTGAATATCGTCAACGTAGAGAGACCTTTTACTATGTGGGGATTCGACTTTATTTATGATATTCACCCACCCTCTTCATACGGTCTTAGGTACATTTTAACAACTACGACAACTTTACTAAATGGGATGAAGCAGTTGCTTTAAAGAGTTAAGTTGTAAGTGAGGTTGTTAAATTTTTTGAGAATTTTTTTTTTTCATTTTGGAATTCCCCATGAAATTATATCAGACAATGGTCCAGTTCATTTATGAGGAATCCTTATATTTTATTAGAAAATATTCCATAATTTCAATTCATTCATCTAAATATTACCCACATGGTAATGAATAGGCTGAATTTACAAATAAGAATTTGATTAACAACATTCAAAATTTGGTTAATGACAACAAAGAAATTGGCATTTAAAAATTTTCGAGGCATTATGGGTTGCATAACTATTGTCAAGATAGGTATTGGTTTTTCACCATTCATGCTTGCTTATGGTTTTGAAGCCACCATTCCTATTGAATTACAAATTTCTTCTACACATACCACTTTGAATTATGGTTTAGATGACTTGGATGACTTGCAATTACAATTATATGAGTTTATCGCTTTAGACCAAAAAAGAATCATTGCTTTACAAAAAAATGGAAAAGGTAAGGAAAAGTTAAAAAGGCTATTTGATAAAAAGGTCACCATGAAGAATTTTCAAGTTGGAGATTTGGTTTTATGTTGGGATAAAGCTAGAGAGAACCCTAGAAAACATAACAAATTTGATTCCCTTACGTTAGGTCCTTATCAAATTTCCTCAGTTTTGAGAAATAATGCTTTTCATTTAATGGAAATTGATGGTGATTGGTTACACTTTATAGTTAATGGTCAACATCTGAAACATTACTACAATTGAAGTCTTCGTTTTGTATATTATGTATGTATTGATTGGTTTTCCTTGTTTTGTCTTGTTCTTTTTGGTTTTTGGTTTTGTTAGTTTGTGCCTCTCGTTCTAATAAGATGTCATGATCATTAAAATGTTGATGTGCTTCACCACTGTAAATATCTTGGATTGGAGGTAGATGCATACCAAAGCTGTAAGAATGGTAAGATTCTCTAAAGCTTTCAATCATGGATGATTTATGACATAATTTTATCTCGATTTTATAAATGAATATTATACTGATATATTTGATGTGAAGAAGTTGTACTTGGTTTCCAAAATAGTGAAGGCTCATTTTGTATTTGATATTATCTAGCCCTCACTTCCCAATATCCTTACATACTTTCTTCATTCACAATCATTCAGACATTCATCCCTTCAATTTAATTCGATAATGGGGTCCGCGCAGATTGACTCAAGAAACAACAATCCTGTTTTGCACTCTTGAGCCTAAATTTTATCATCTTTGGTGCAGTCTAACTTATTTTTGTAAGAAATCAGCGAGCAAGGTTGTCAGTGTTATCAATAAAATTTTACATACCCCCTTTTTTTTTCGAAAATTAATTAGAGACTTCCTTATTTCCATTACCTCATACCTACATTGCATTTATGATGAGTTTGGTAGGGTGATGCATGAGCATCATTCCTAGTATGTATATAGAGTTTATCATATCAAATTATATCTTTCTTAGTGTGTTAATAGGTTCTTGGGGTCATTTAGATTCATCTAGGTATGTTGGCTTTAAATAAGACCTTCACAAATTTGAATTGGTCAGTTTCCCTCCAAAACTGCTAATTTGAATCTAGAGGGAAATTTTGGCTTGAATTGGTGTTTGAAAGTAATCTTGGAGAATCATATCATGTAATAAGGTTGTATGAATTCATAACGAGGTCTAAGAGTCCTAATAATATTAAGGTGGTGAATTAGTTCTTAGGTCCTAGGATTCTAGGCTAGGTGGAGTCTTATAATGTTATAATAAAGGTAAAAATATGTAATATGAAGGGTCATAGAGGAAAGATTCGATTAAAAATACTGAGAAAGAATATTTAAGCCTTAATTGTAACTATTTGATCATCATTCAAATGATCAAAGGAGAGAAGAAGTGGAGCTCGAGGTTTGAAGAAAAAAAAGAAGAATAAACATTATATTTTCTTAGAAAATATGTGCATGTTAGCTATAAGTCTTGATTGTGAGACAAATGAATGTTACATGTATGATTTGTGAATTCTTAGTGTTTGGATATTTAGTTAAGTGAATAAAATTCCTTGTTGCTTAATGATTTGTAATGTGGATTGAAGATCTTGGTTTTGAACAAGTCTAAGTTGTGGTTTTTGTCTTTCAAGACCTTGCTCTGATCATGGTAGGTGAGAAGATAGAGGTATATGTTTGGGGTTTTACTCATGAAGGTTTAAATGAAATGGTTTATTTGAGAGTTTGAGATCAGTGATAAGAAGGATGTTCATTAAGCTTAAGAAGTTCCTAACATGAAAGCTATGTTTGTAAACTCGGTGAAATCATAACCCCTATTCTACGGGAAAATGTAGGGATAGTTATTGGATTTAAGGATTATTGTTGAAATCAAGAGATACTAATGAGTCTAGAAGGACGAGTAGGTGAAAAAAAATCCACATTAACATTGGCAAGGCTGGACATTAAGAAAGATTTCTTTAGGAAGAATTTAAGACTCCTTAGCTAACATAGAATCCCTCACTAGGGTTTGATGAAAAGTGTTATTTCTTGGTATCCATATAGAGGTAAGGTCTCAAAATTTCAAGTTAGAATCTAGAGAGTGTTCCTATAGATATTTTCACAACATTGGTCCCTTAAAATTCTCCATTTGTGAGCTTTTAGTGAAAAATCATCGACAAGTCTATAAGGAAGGTGAAGGAACACGGGGTTCATTAAATATCTTTTGTTTGGAGGCTTTCCCAGAGCATTTGAGGTATAAAACTTGGAATTAATGTTCTAGACACCTATTCTTGGGTTGTTCTTGAAACTTTATCTCATATCTACCCCCAAGATTTATTTTCCTGATGTGTGTCCATGAACAAATTGTAGAGTACGGTTTTGACATGAAAGTAATAGAAGGATTTGAAAGGTTGGAGGTGTTAGAAAGAGAGACGGGACTTGAAAATTTGTGCACATGGTCTAATTAAAGTGGAGAAGCACATTCAAGAATAAATTTTGTAATATATAGTCACAAGAAAGAGAGACTAGTGATAATCTTTCCACTAACCTGAGTTCACACATTTGAGACCTAATTGATAGTGTAAAAGATGGTTTTGAGGGAGTTTTTACTAATAAGGACATGGTGAAATTTTGTACCTAAGAAGTAAAGCCAAATGGGTATTTGGAATGGGGATTTATTTGTGAATTGAGTTATTACAACAAAAATAGGATTGAAAAACCCTTAAGGAAGGGTTGTTAGAGGGTGAAGAAGCAAGGAAGAAGGAAGGAGAGAAAAAGATCTTAATCAAAACTTTGAGGCACAAAATTTTACCCACACCTTATAGGGATAAAAGGGTACTATAAAGAGTTTTTATTTTATGTTGGGAAGCTACAAATCTATCCAAATATGAACCTAGCAAGAACAATTACTTAAGAAGCCTAAAAAGGCAATTTAGCCAAAAAGGTAAGTCATTTGATCTCTTGAGTTGATTTGATTCATTTCAATGGTTGAATTAACAAATTGAAATGTATAAGGACATGATGAAGTGATTGGTTCCATTGTTATGTTTGTGAAGCTTGTTTTCCTATTAGAGTGTGGTACACCTTCTATGTGTTACACTCGGGTATTTTCATGGGTGGTTTATTAACCCATGGGTAATGGGTAACCATTATGGGCTGTTTTGGGGCCCATGGTTTTTCGGTACCCATTATTTTGATACCCACATTTTTTTGCCCATGGTTTTGATACCCACGGTTTTGTATTAAATTTGCTTAAGAAATTTTCTATTTATGTGGTCTTATGCATATGATAGATAAAAAAATAGAAAATGTATTGCAGATGTGCTTTGAATTCGGGTGTGAATTCTGTAGAGTTTGTTGAGCATAGCTCCAAACGGATCTAGGTATTGTATTGAGAGAGTGGAGGCTTGTAATAAAATTTGAGCAAGTGATTCTTGGTGGACGTAGCCCATATTGGGTGAACCACATTAAATATTGTCTCTCTATGTTGTGTTATTTATTTTGCACTTTTATTTGAGATCTGTAATATTTTCTGCATATTAGTTTCTACTATTGCGATTCTGTAAGGGATTATTCCGCATATTTTATCTCTTATTTCCTAACAATTGGTATCAGAGCTTGGTTTGGTTTGCTAAAGTGTTGAATCACAGGGAAAGTTTTTAGCTTGAGTGGGAGCTATGACAGATGATGGAAGATCTAGGGTTGATAAATTCAATGGGTAGAATTTTAGTCTTTGGAAGATGTAGATGGAAGATTACCTTTATCAGAAGGATCTTTATACTCCACCTGCATCGAGAAGGTGAACAAACCCTCGAGTATGACAGATGCGGAATGGGATTTTTGGATCGGAAGGCACTTGGAATGATCCGGCTGTGTCTTGCATCTTTGGTATTATTTAATGTTTCAAAGGAAAAGACTACAAAAGATCTAATGGATGCATTAGGGAAGTTGTATGAAAAACCCTCTGCCTCTAACAAGATATTTTTAATGAAAAAGTTGTTTAATATGAAGATGTCTGAGAATAGTTCAGTAGCAGATCATTTAAATGATTTCAATATGGTTGTGAATATGCTAAATTCAATTACAATAGAATTTGATGAAGAAGTTAGGGCTTTATTAATTCTGTGCTCTTTACCTGAAATTTGGAATAGCCTAGTAATGACGGTAAGCAACTTAGTTCCAACTAACTTGAAGTTGAAGTTTGAGGATGTTGTAGGGGTGATTCTAAGCAAGGAAATGTGAAGAAAAATCTCTGGGGAATCTTCTACTTTAGGGAATGCTTTGATAATGGAAACTAGAGGGAGATAGAAGAATAGAGGAAACCGTGAAAAATCTAAAGATCGGGCAAGGTTAAAATCTAAGAGTAATATTGTATGTTGGAAGCTGTGGAAAGTCTGGGCATGCAAAGAATGACTGTTGGGAGCTTCAAGACAAGAAGAAAAAACAGGAAGAAAACAAGGAGGCAAATGTGGCATTGGGTAATGTATGTCAGGATGCTTTGATTCTTTCTTTGCATAATATTATTGAATCTTGGGTTTTAGATTCAAGGGCTTCTTTTCATGCTACTCCACATAGGAATTATTTTGTTGATTATGTTCAAGGGGATTTTGGGCATGTTTTTCTTGGTGATGATGAGCCTTGCAAAGTATAGTTGGAAAAGGTTTTGTTCAAGTTAAGATGTAGAATGGGAATACATGGCTATTGAAGGATGTCAGACATGTGCCTACATTAAGGAGAAATTTGATATCGGCGGGGCAATTGGGAAGTGATGGTTGTATTGTGATATTTACAACGGAATCTTGGAAGGTTACCAAGGGTGCTCTTATGGTGGCAAGAGGTAAGAAGGTTGGAACCTTGTATTTATCCACTGATAGTACTAATGATTGTAAACTTCTGGCTTCAAATGCAGATACAACATTATGACACTATATGCTTGGTCATATGAGCCATAAGGGCATGGACATCATAAAGAAGAATTTGCCTAGATATACAGAAACAGGTTTGGATTTATGTGAGAATTGTATATATGGGAAACATAAGCGAGTAAGGTTTCTCAAGGTTGGACCTATGAAGAAAGAGAGTAAGTTATAGTTGGTACATTCTGATGTGTGGGGCCACTCGGTATCATCTCTTGGGGGTTCAAGTTATTATGTTACTTTTATTGATGATGCAACAAGGAAAGTTTGGGTTTATTGTATTAGAAACAAATCTGATGTATTTGATACTTTTGTTAAATGGAAAGCCTTGGTAGAGAATGAAATAGGTCTTAAGTTAAAATGTCTCAGTCAAATAATGGAGGGAGTCTCGCAGCAATGAATTTGATGATTATTGTCCTAATAATGGAATCGCAGGAAAAAGACATTTCCAGAACTCTGCAGAAGAATGGGGCATCAAAAAGGATGAAACGAATAATAATAGAGCGTCTTTAGGAGCATGAGGATACATGCAGGACTACCTCTTTCTTTTTGGGCAGAAGCGATGAGCACAACTGTGTACTTGATAAATAGAGGACCCTCAAGTGCCTTGGATGGAGGCATACCTGAGGAGGCTTGGTATGGTAAGAAAGTTGATTATTCATTTCTTAGAGTCTTTGGATGTGAGGTGTTTGTTCATATAGACAAGGATGATAGGACCAAGCTAGAGGCTAAATCAGAAAAATGTACTTTCATTGGTTATGGTGGTGATGACTTTGGATATAAATGTTGGAGTATTAAGGACAAGAAAATCATTTGATCTAGGGATGTGGTCTTTAATGAGAAATTCATGTATAAGCAGCAGTTGCAGGAAAACAAGGAAGAATCCAAGAAAGAATATGCAGCTATAGAGGATCTTCCGGATGGGAAAGTGATACATGAATCAGCTCAGGAACCCCCTCAACAAGAACCCCAAACTCCTATATTGAGGAGGTCTTCTAGGGTAAGAAGAGAACCTGAACATTTTTATCCTTCTCTTTATTATTTATTACTCACTGATAGTGGAGAGCCAGAGAGCTTTGATGAAGCAATGCAGGTAGATGCTAGGAAGAAGTGGGAGCAAGCCATGGATGAGGAGCATAAGTCTCTCATGGAGAACTAGACTTGGGATTTGGTGAAGCTACCAAAAGGCAAAAGAGCATTGCAGAACAAGTGGGTGTACAGAGTTAAAGAGGAAGGAGGAAAGAAAAGATATAAGGCTGGTTGGTGGTCAAGGGGTTTGCACAGAAACAAGGTATAGATTTTGATGAGATTTTTCTCCTGTAGTAAAAATGACTTCTATCGAACTATTCTTGGAAGGGTGGCAGTAGAAGACTTGCACTTAGAACAGTTAGATGTAAAGACTGCATTTCTCCATGGTGATTTGGAGGAAGAGCTATATATGCAGTAGCCAAAAGGATATGAAGTCAAAGGTAAAGAGGAGATGGTGTGCAAACTGAAGAAGAGCTTGTATGGCCTGAAACAAGCTTCACGTCAATGGTATAAGAAGTTTGATAGCTTCATGATGGAGCAAGGTTATATTAGATGTCATTCTGACCATTGCGTGTATACAAAGAAATTTGAGGATGGAAGTTATATTATCTGTGTTTGTATGTTGATGAAATGTTGTTTGTACCTAAAAACATGCGGGAAACAAAAGTACTCAAGAAACAACTAAGTGAATTCTTTGATATGAAGGATTTGGGGGTAGCTAGAAAAATCCTTGGTATGAGGATAACTCGGGATAGGAAGGAGCAGGAAGATGAATTTATCTCGGGAAGAGTACATTAAGAAGGTATTGGATAGGTTTAACATGCGGGATGCTAAACCGGTTGGGACTCGTTTGTGCCATTTTAAGTTATCAAAGGAGCAGTGTCCCAAGACAGAGCTAGAAAGAAACCAGATGTCCATGGTACCTTACTCATCAGTGGTTGGCAGTTTGATGTATGCTATGGTGTGCACTAGGCCTGATATTGCCCATGCAGTGGGAGCTGTGAGTAGATTTATGAGTGATCCAGGTAAAGAGCATTGGCAAGCAGTAAAGTGGATCCTTCGGTATTTGAGAGGGACCATGGGGACAATTTTGTGCTACAGTGGATTAGACACCACTTTACGTGGTTATGTAGATTCAGACATGGCTGGAGATGTTGACAGCAGGAGGAGCACGACAGGTTATATTTACACTATAGGTGGGACAGCAGTGAGCTAGATTTCATGACTACAGAAGCTTGCCGCTTTATCAACCACAGAGGCTGAGTATGTTTCTGCCACAGAGGCAAGCAAAGAGATGATTTGGTTACAAAAATTTCTTGAGGAGTTGGGGCATAAGCAGAAGGAATGTAAGCTGC
The DNA here is from genome assembly GCA_018340775.1 of Taxus wallichiana var. yunnanensis. Classification (NCBI taxonomy): domain Eukaryota; kingdom Viridiplantae; phylum Streptophyta; class Pinopsida; order Cupressales; family Taxaceae; genus Taxus; species Taxus wallichiana. Next base: position 181,729,329 of record CM031239.1, on the reverse strand, counting down.
ATAGTGATAGTCAAAGTGTTATACACCTAGCTAAGAACTTTGCTTTCCACTCCAAGACGAAGCATATACAGTTGAGATATCACTTCATCAGGACAGCTTTGGAAGAAGATAAGTTGAAGTTGGAGAAGATTCATACTAGTTAGAATCTTGCAGACATGATGACCAAGGTGGTCACAAGGGATAAACTAAAGCTATGTTCAGCTTTGGTTGGCCTTCACGGATGACAGTGAAGGGTTAAGAAGCTTACTCAATGGAAATCAGTCTCCAAGTGGGAGATTGTTATGTTTGTGGAGCCTATTTTCATGTTAGAGTGTGGTACACCTTCTATGTGTTACACTCGGGTATTTTCATGGGTGGTTTATTAACCCATGGGTAATGGGTAACCGTTATGGGCTGTTTTTGGGCCCATGGTTTTTCGGTACCCATTGTTTTGATACCCACGGTTTTTTGCCCATGGTTTTGATACCCACAGTTTTGTATCAAACTGCTTAAGCAATTGTCTATTTATATGGTCTTATGCATATGATAGATAAAAAAGAAAATGTATTGTAGATGTGCTTTGAATTCGGGTGTGAATTCTGTAGAGTTTGTTGAGCATAGCTCCAAACGGATCTGGGTATTGTATTGAGAGAGTGGAGGCTTGTAATAAAATCTGAGCAAGTGATTCTTGGTGGACGTAGCCCATATTGGGTGAACCACATTAAATATTGTCTCTCTATGTTGTGTTATTTATTCTGCACTTTTATTTGAGATCTATAATATTTTCTGCATATTAGTTTCTACTGTTACGATTCTGTAAGGGATTATTCTGCATATTTTATCTCTTATTTCCTAACATCCATGAAACAAGGTGTTATATCAAGGATTTTCCTGATTTTGAGATGTGTAGATGGTAAAAAAAAGAGCTAGTTTTGAAGGCCTAAAGGGAATAGTTTGAGTTTTGAATCAATTATAACATAGTGAGTTGCTTAAGAATTGTAAGGATATACATCACGGGGCCACTTGATAGTTATGCATTATTTATCTTATTTAACACTAGAAGTGGTTTCTTGGTATTCTTTATTATGTCAAATTTGACTTTTCTAGAATTGATATTATATATATATATATATATATATATATCATTTCGTTTACCAAACTAGATAGTGTGATTTCAACAATGGAAATTAAGTTTTGTTTTGTGATTTATTTTTTCAGTTTCAATGCTTGCATTATTATATATTTATTATTTCCATGATGGAAATGATTTGTTGAAGGAAACATAACGGAGATGTGTTGGTTTGAAATGACCATTATTTGTGTAAGTTTGTTGACTGGATTCGACTTCACATATCTTAACTAATTTCATGACCGGATTTCTCTCATGTTGTTAAAGATCATTAAAGGTGACATAACTATGATCATGTGGTATGATATTCAACCTTTCTTGAAGTTTTGATATTGTTCTAATATGGTATCATGTATTTGATAAGTTGATATTATCATGTATAGATGTTAAGCATTGTTTGAATGGCATTAGTTGGTTAAGGGGTGATAGGTTGAAGCATTCACCATATTATGTGACCCTTGCTCAAACCATAGTGTATGTTTGATTTCCAAGGCATTGGTATTCGTAGAGTGGGGTGGAATTTGGGTAATGGTAATCTCATAGTGGTAAATTAAATGAGGTACGTGTACATTAAATTTTTGCATTAGTGGCATTGAACTATGGAGAATTTGGAGTTTTGGGTCATTTTTTCTTTTGTGATTTGTACCTTATGGAGAAGTATGGCCTCGGTGCTCGCTTTGGTTTCTTTGCTTCATGGAGTTGTTGGCTGCTTTGGTTATTCGTTTGAACCCCTCCATTGCGAGAAAGAAATTTTCAGAAGTTTACAATTATGGAGCTCTTGTTTCAAGAAGTAATTATTCCATTTGGGTCAATTATATTTACCTTGCATGCATGCAAATATGAATTATGTGAATTCATATCATTGTTAAGTTTTACAGTGAAATCTGTGGAAGTTTAATCACGTTTGGGTCTTTATTCTCACTACCCATATGTCAAAATTTCTATTTTTAATAGATAGTGAAGTGGGTGAAGTTTTCGTGGAATAAATAAACATATTTACGGGCCATTGTTTGATTTTTGAGTACATGCGGCCGATTTCACACGGTTTGAGCTTAGCGGTAAAAAAAAAATGGAAAGAGCATGAAAATATTAGTTCATTTATCTTTGGGGAGCTTGATATTATTTTGTGTTATTATTTATTTGAAGCTATCGAAGCTATGTTTGAAGGTAGTGTCTTATTACATACATTTCTCATTTGGGTCAAAATGAAAGCTCCTAGTCTTGGTAAGAATAATATGGTCTATCGGTTCATATTTGAGTCATTTCATTCTATTACAACATAGTTTTGAGTTTGTGGTATAAAAACAAAGAAGTGGTATAATTGGAATGGTAATGATAAAGATAACGAAGGAAGTGATGAGTAGTTTTGTATGAAATGCTTCTCTGTACCTAACCATTTAGCATACATTGTGTGCGATTATTTGAGTATAATTTCGATACCCATAAGTGAAAATCAAGTCTAACTAATGTAGATAACCCTATAATTATCCTTATACAACACCAAATTTATCAACAAAAACAAATTTAGAATGGTCAACTTGCCAAAATGAACCAAAATCCACAAGATCGCCTATAATTTCTTATTTATATCAGAAACTTATGTCATAAATAAATTATTTTAAAGTTATCAAATAAAAATATCCTTAAAAAACCAGTTACAAAATGTTTTCATTATTCTACCCTCCAAATTTCAGAACCTATATTTTAAAAACCCATTAGTTATACTCATTTTACCAAGTTTGAGCATGATTTTAAGTTCTCATAGCAGAAGTCTGGTCTAAGTTTTCATCACAACTCCGTACAAACATAAAATAAAAAAATGGTTAAAAACCCATTTGTACAAGGTCATCATCCTTCTACTATCCAAATTTTAGATCATTTGGAGGTTGAAATAAAAATTTATCATGACTATACCGAATCATTGTTTTAAGGGTTTTAAAGATATAACTTGTTTATGATTGTCCTTTCTTCAACATCTCTTCTTCTTGCTTTAATTAAAGCTCTCATAATGGCTGCACCTTCATTTTTACCTATATACAACCTTTGAAAAACCCTATACATCATAAATAATTAAAATATTCACAAACAAGAATGTGATCCACACACATAAGTACTCAAACATGCATTCAAACACAATTTTAAAACAAAAATGAAGCTTTTATTAGATACAATCATGAAATTTACAGATCTTTAAGATCCATTTGGCTCAATTATAAAGTTATTCTCCCTCTCTACTTTGTCCCCTAACTTTTTAACAACCTCTCATTCCCCTTTTTCATTTGAATATTTTGCAAATGGTAGCTCATGGGACCAAACCGTCTACGCCAACACATCCAGATGGATTGGTGAACACTAGTGAAGGCCTCGTTTCAGTTCCCTATGCTCCCATGCTTCCAGGCTACCTCGTCCAGGCGTAGTCCCTTAAGAGCCCTAAGACCAAAACATGCTATATCTTCGACAGTGATTTATCGGACTCAGTGGCACCTAGGGACATCTCGTCGAGATCCAAAACCTCCATGTCGAGACCCTCTATGAAATCCTCCCATGGTTTTCTCCATCTACTATCGGTTCTCTTTCCGTCTATTGTTTGCGAATGCGCAAAATAGTGTAGTTTAAGTCAATGTAAGGTGCCAAAAGCTATATTTTGCAAATGGTAGCTCATGAGACAAAGCTGTCTCGTGCTAACACGTCTAGATGGCATGATGAAGCGCTAGTAGAGGCCTCGTTTTGGTTCCCTATGCTCCATGTGCTTCCAGGCTACCTCATCCACGCGTAGTCCCTTAAGATCCTGTTATCAGCCAATTTTGACTTCGTAAAATTTTTTAAAAATGGAAATTTTGAAAATTTTCAAAGGTGTTACTTTGCGTGATTCATCACTCTCATAGCGATCATCTCATTTTTGTGATTGTTCCGGTCTTTGTTTCATCCATTTCGGGTGAGAACTCCTCCCTCCAGGTCTTAAAATGCATTAATAATTAATTAATTTATTATCCTTTATTTGATAAAATCATTTTTTATTAAATTTGGGGTTTTTAATTAAATAACTATTAATATAATAATTATTAAAAGTCATTCGACAATTTTTTATTTTATTGTCGGGGAAGTAAGCTTGTGCTTCCAACCTGTCAGAATGCCAAATTGGCTTCCCGAACCCGGATTTCCCCTTTCCTGGAAAATTTATTTTAATTTCCCGCTTGTGGGATTTTCTCCACCAATTTCCAAATCAATGAATTGGAAAACGGGCAAGAAATCTCCCAATTTCCCACATGGGGAAATTGAACGGAGATTGCCAACCCACTTTGCCATTCCCATTGGCAATTGGCCGTTGCTTTCCCCATTCCCCCTGGCAATTAATTCCACTACCCGAGAAGAAGGGAAGTTGGATTAATCCTCATAAATTCCTCCATCGAACTCATTGGAAAGAGTCGTGTGAAGCTTTCCAATTGCTTCTTATTTCTTCTAAAGGAACAAAGTAATATTTTATCACATCCCTCAACGAATCATCACACATTCACAAAGCTAGATATTGAAGAGGCTCTCCACCTGAAGGAAAAATAATATAGCTTCCACCCAGTCCAAAAGACCACACAGGAGCAGTTTAAAGATCACCATGTTTTTGTTGAAGGAGAACAGTCCTAACAAGTTCCCACGCAGCTAGAGGACAGTCTAAAATAGAGAGGAAGAGATCCATGCATTTCTTTGAAATCTGCCCATAAGCCAGCAGAAGGAGGTCTCCACGCATGCACAGGTAGTCATAAGAATAAAATAAAACAAAAACAAGTTTCCACGTGCTGGAGGTTGGAGGAAAGAGACAACAAGAAGACAAAGGTCTACACAGGTTTCAAAGGAGAGGACAGTCTAAAATATAAAAGAAAGCATTTTTCACGCATTCATCAAGAGGTACAGTCCAGCCAAGAACTAAACATCATTTTCCATGCCACAGTAAAAGCCAACATACCACACATGAGGTAAAAGAAGACACTTTGTTTTATGCATCAAGAAAAACAAATTTCCCACGCATGAGCAAAGAAGGTCCACACACAACAAGAAAAGAACAGTCCAAGAAAGAATATCACGCACGCACCACTATGGTCTGTCCACACTGGGAGAAGAAAGGAAGTTTCCACACAGGTTAAGGAAGGTTCTTTTAGAAGATCTTCATGCAGTCAAAGTCTATAGCAAAAAATAGTTTTAGACGCCTAGAAAGGAAGAAAAGAAGACCCACATTTGCATAAGAAAGAGACAGTAAAAGCTAGAATACCACGCATTGGCGAGAGGGGGAAAAAAGTAACAAGGAGAAAAGCATAGATTTTCAACGCATTTTCCTGGAGCAAGGAACAGCTGAAGACAAGACCACCGTTTCAACGCCTAGAGAAAGGACACCAAAAATAAGAACTCACGTGCTGGAGGATTAGAGGAAAACAACATATGTATAAAGAAAAATAAATAAAGCTTTGCCCACGCATTCACCAAATCAGGCCAAAATGCCTATGCAGGTGAGAGAAAGGAAAAGAGGATTTCAACGCATGCAGGTGAAAGCATAAGCCAAAATCTCCACGCATTCCCAGAATCAGGCCAATGTTTTTTTAAAATATATATAATATAAAAAAATTGTAACTCAGGATTTATTATTATTCTTATTATTATAGAACTAATAATAATAATAATAATATTAAAACGAATCATATTGTTCTTGCTTGCGGGGTTTCGGAGAATGAGACCCGCCTTCATTCAACCAAATCCTCTTCTCGATCAACCTCTATACCATCCAATCATACACAACAAGCAAGAAAGGAGTGGTTGCCAAAATCCACTTCGCCAAGTAACGTGTCACAAGGAGAAAAATCTAAAGATCCTAACCCCAAAGAAGGAAGAGAGCATGTATCAGGATTTTCTACCTTGAGTAGATATTCTTCTACCCACATTGTTAATAGTGCTCAGAAGCTCATGTAAAACGATCCTCAGTCATGCTTTGAACAAACATCCACTCAGGTGCAAGTAATTCAAATATCAAACACTTCGGAGCATGTAGTTCATGAAGGGATTTCCCAAAATCTCCCAAATAATCAGGAGGTGGATATTGAGGTTGTTTCTCCTCAAATCGAGGTCATAGATAGGATTCAAGCAGGATCTCATGATGTCGAGAACAATGAGAATATTGATTTGAGCTCTAGGATTTTGTATGCAGAAATAGTGCATGATACTCCTTCTGGGTTGATTACGAGGTTAAGAAAAGGAAGAGGGTTGTCAAGGCAATTGACATTGATTTTTATGCCCTTTTCAAACTTTCAAATGACGTCATTCCAAAGAAGCCTAAGGTGCTTTCTTGAATAATGGTGGATAATGACAGAAATAGATTTACAGATCTCACCATCCCACAAGTTGATAAGGAGCATGATGCCATAACACCTGCTGATTATGAAGTTTCTAGACTTGGACTTGGGAGGTCTACATTAGAAAGTGACATGGCGATGGCTCGAGATTCAATTGATATTGTGCTAAAGAGACTTGAGAAATATAATTCTCAGAAATCTCATCTCAAGGCCGAAAAGAATCAATTGGTGGAATATGTTCAACATTTGATAAATCCCATATCGTCCACTTTCCCGGTACCTGATGCAGTGGCTGCCCCTCATGAAGATACTCTCAATTTGTCAAACAAAATAAACACATTAGGCCATGTCACTAAAACTTGGCTTTCAGAGTCTCTCGTTTTAGGCCAAGGGACGATCAAGACCGTACTTAAGCTTCACGAAAATGTTAGTGCGTATCTTGATCCAATTCTTTCTTTCAAAGAAACTTTTGTTTCTAATATATCAAATTTGGATGAGATATTGCCCAGTTTATAGGAGATGACAAGTATGGAATCCTTAGTTTTAGCCATTGAAGGAATTCTCAAATTTGAACATCGAGGGACACATTTTCTTTGGTGTCTGCATCTCAAATCAAGGAAGATGCTTCTCAAGGATTCTATGATCCATTATGAGAGCATGTGCAATGAAGCCTTCACTTCACTCTCCTTGATTCAAGAATTCATAGCTGAGATTCCTTGCAACCTCGTAAATGAGCATAATCAAAGGTGTTCATCGGAGCAGGTGGAAGAGCAATTTTCACAATTGTTTAAGGACATGTACACTCCCACCAACAATTTCTCGTCAGTTTCAATGGAGCGGTGCATCAAATTAAAGAACTTATTTGAGAACGCTCAATCCAAAATTGTTAATTTAAATGATATGCCAAGTAGGATTCTTGAATTGCAGGTATTTTGTGAGGCTATTCTTTGACCAAATGAACCTCCAGAAGAAGAAAAAATGTTTGAAACTTTGGGAAGGTTTAGATCTTTTCAACTGGCAAAAGTGAAAAATCCTAATTTCATCGGCGGTTCAGGGGATAATTTTCTTGATATTTAACGAAGTGGGAGAGTCCATTTCTCATACGCTTGAGATAGGTGGACCCCATTTCAATGGATAAGGCACTAGTTATTATTGTATATTTTAAAAGGTGTTGTTATTTGCTTTCGGGAAACTATGGATATTTTAAGTAATTTCTATTTTTGGTTGTCTTTAATAAAGTTGGTTGAAAAAGTCAAAGGTCACTTAAGTGCCTTATTTAATGATCATGTAAAACCCTAACTACTTTGTAACCAACTTTTGGGTTATAAAAGGAAGTGAGGGGCTCATTTGTAAAGGTGACTTTGAGAGAGGAGAAGAAATACTTTTGTGTGCAAGCTTTGTTTCAGGAAGAAACTTTGTGTTCTTTTGTGAAAACATTTTGGAGTTAATGAAATACGAACTTTGTGTCTCATTCATTGTCTCTTGTAACATTTGATGTTCTTATGTTCATTAGATGTTAGGTGTTTGAATCTTGCATGAAAATATTATCTTTAATATTATTTTCAATGTTGTTAATCTATTGTTCTAGTTCACAGTGATCAAGCTTTGATTATCTACTTGCTCATGTGTGTTCCCTTTTACACATTCTTATTTGGCTAACTCAAACTCCATTTTATTTGTGTTGGTTATTCACCTTTCTTCTTCATGCAATATTAGGCTCTATTTTTACCTAACTCTTGCATGTTATTTCATTCATTCCATTCCACTCCTTTCCTTATTTCCATTCCATCTCCCTCATTCACTTTTCTTTCCATTGATGTTCCCAAACACCTTCCACATACAATTTTGAATGTACGAGATGTAAATACAGTTTTGGTTTTCAATAAAGGTAGCCTCACCTTCATTGAGGACTTCGTTCCCCCACTGTTGCATGTCATTTGCATGCGTGCAAATCCATATGCTAACAGTTTTTGGTGACTCTATTTGGGAAATTCGGGAATTGCTAACCGAGTGCTTGGTTAAATCTTTATGACTATCCCCTCTACACCAACTCTAGTTCTTCATCATATTTGGGAAAAGTGCATGAATAAATATCATTTTCATATCGTCTTGCATCGATTACTAGATAACGAAGAAGAGGAAGCCGTGAGAGTTCTTAGAGCTATTCAGTGCAAATAGCTCAAGAAAGGAATTGATGGCATGTTCCTCAGATGTGTTGATAAAGAGCAACAACCTAGATTGTTGGAAGCTTTCCAAAATCATGCTTGCGGTGGTCATTTCTCTGGCCCAGTGACGACTCATAAAATTCTGCGAGCACATTATTACTAGCCCACTATGTTTTCCGATGCTCAGAAATGGGTGACAAAATGCAAAGCTTGTCAACAATTTGTTGGAAGACCAAAGTTGGTAGCTTTGCCTTTAAAGCCAATTGTCATTAAAGAACCCTTTCAACAATGGGGTTTAGATTTCATCGGGGTTTTGAATCCTAATTCTAGTGCTGGTCATACTCATGTGCTCACCGCAACTGACTACTTTACAAAGTGGGTAGAAGCTATACCAGTGAAACAAACATCTCTTAATGATATGTGATTTCATCAAAGAAAACATATTGGTTCATTATGGAATTCCACACAAGATCGTGACGGACAATGCCTTGAATTTTTCTTTGCGCAGAGATGATAGGTTTTTTTGCTATGGGTATGGGATATCTTTGTCTCATTTGTTAGATCACTACCCTCGGGAAATGTTCGAGTTGAATCCGGAGAAAAAACATCATTACTTATTGTGAGGCGCAAGTTAGTGAAGAAAATCAAAGAACTTGGCACAAAAACTTATATGATACATTGTGGGCTGACCGCATAACTTAAAAAGGACAATCGGGATGTCTCAATTTCAACTTTTGTATGGAACCAAAGCTCAAATTCCCGTCTGCTTTGGAGTTACAAAGCATTAAAATTAGCCAGCGGTTGATGATGAATACTTCACTAATGCATTAGATAAAATAATCATGTTCCTAAGCAAGCTTAGGGAACAAAGAATTCAAGTGGCAAACATGATCGAGGAACATCGATCCAAGGTAAAGAGGTTATTTGACAGGAAAACCAAAGAGAGGCAATTCCAAATCAATGACTTGGTTCTTATGGGAGAGAGATGTGACTTGTGAAAAAGAAAGCATGGGAAGTTTGATTCATTGTGGCTAGGCCATTTCAAAATCAGACATTTATGTGGAGATAGCACCTATTACTTGGCATATCCTGATGGAACTCATTTGCCTTTTCCCTAAAGTGGGCAATATCTCAAGCACTATTAAAATTGAAAACGGGTTGTTCCCCATATGTACATAGGTAATTAGGGATTTTGGTTGTTTTTTTCCCGTTTTTGGTCTCCTCTTTGTGTCACCACATTTTTGTGCCCCATCGTTTTGAGATCATGCTCATGAATATTTTGGTTTGGGTCCATTCTTTGCGTACCTATGAAGTCCTTGTCCCCAATTAGAGCCATTTGTTATTTGTAATTTTGACTTCGTAAAATTTTAAAAATGGAAATTTTGAAATTTTTCAAAGGTGTTACTTTGCGTGATTCATTGCTCTCATTGCAATCGTCTCATTTTTGTGATCGTTCCGGTCTTCGTTTCGTCCATTGAAGGTGAAAACTCCTCCGTGAGTCTTGAAATGCATTAATAATTAATTAATTAATATTTAATTAATTTATTATCCTTTATTCGATAAAATCATTTTTTATTAAATTTGGGGTTTTTAATTAAATAACTATTAATGTAATAATTATTAAAAGTCATTTGACAATTTTTATTTTATTTTATAAGGGAAGTAAGCTTGTGCTTCCAACTGTCGGGAATGCCAAATTGGCTTCCCGAACCCAGGATTTCCCCTTTCCTGGCAAATTTATTTTAATTTCCCACTTGTGGGATTTTCTCCACCAATTGCCAAATCAATGAATTGGAAAATGGGCAAGAAATCTCCCGATTTCCCACATGGGGAAATTGAACGGAGATTGCTAGCCCACTTTGCCATTTCCGTTGGCAATTGGCCGTTGCTTTCCCCATTCCCCGGCAATTAATTCCACTACCCGGGAAGAAGGGAAGTTGGATTAATCCTCATAAATTCCTCCATCGAACTCATTGGAAAGAGTCATGCAAAGCTTTCCAATTACTTCTTATTTCTTCTGAAGGAACAGAGTAATATTTTATCACATCCCTCAACGAATCATCACGCATTCACAAAGCTAGATATTGAAGAGGCTCTCCACCTGAAGGAAAAATAATACAACTTCCACCTAGTCCAAAAGACCACGCAAGAGCAGTTTAAAGATCACCACATTTTTGTTGAAGGAGAAGCAGATCCTACACTCTAACAAGTTCCCACGCAAACTGCAGAGGACAGTCTAAAATAGAGAGGAAGAGATCCACGCATTTCTCTACGAAATCTGCCCATAGCGTGAGAAGGAGGTCTCACGCATGCACATGTAGTCATAAGAATAAAATAAAACAAAAACAAGTTTCCATGTGCTGGAGGTTGGAGGAAAGAGATAGTAAGAAGACAAAGGTTTGTGCAAGTTTCAAAGGAGAGGACATGTCTAAAATATAAAAGAAAACATTTTTCACGCATTCATTAAGAGTACAGTCAGCCAAGAACTAAACATCATTTTCCAAGCCCAAGAAAAAGCCAACATACCACGCATGAGGTAAAAGAAGACACTTTGTTTTATGTATCAAGAAAAACAAATTTCCCATGCATGAGCAAAGAAGGACCACACACAACAAGAAAAGAAGCAGTCCAAGAAATAATACCACGCACCAATATGGTCTAGCATCACGCTAGGAGAAGAAAGGAAGTTTCCACACAGGTTAAGGAAGGTTCTTTTAGAAGATCTTCATGAATTCAAAGTCTACAGCTAAAGACAGTTTTAGATGCCTAGAAAGGAAGAAAAGAAGACCCACATTTGCATAAGAAAGAGACAGTAAAAGCTAGAATAACATGCATTTATCAGAAGGAGAAATCCATGCATTGGCAGAGGGGGAAAACAAAGTAACAAGGAGAAAAGCATAGATATTCAACGCATTTTCCTGGAGCAAGGAACAACGGAAGACAAGACCAACATTTCAACGCCTAGAGAAAGGACAATAAAAATAAGAACTCACGTGCTAGAGGATTAGAGGAAAACAATAGATGTATAAATAAAAATAAATAAAATATTTGCCCACGCATTCACCAAATCAGGCCAAAATGCCTATGCAGGTGAGAGAAAGGAAAAGAGGATTTCAACGCATGCAGGTGAAAGCATAAGCCAAAATCTCCACGTATTTCAGAATCGGGAAGCTTTTTTCAAATATATAATAAAAAAATTATAACTAGGGATTTATTATAATAATAATAATAATATTATTAAAACGAATCATATTGTTCTTGCATTGTGGGGGTTTGAAGGCGAGACCCGACCCCATTTGCATTGTTTTATGTGCCCGAGTCCTTTTTCTGTGAAATTCATAATGGCTGAAAAATCTAACAAATCCGTGCTCAAGTATGAATTCCAAGGAATCAACCCTCCTAGTGCCATTAAGTCAGCATATGACAATATCACTGATACAAATTTGGGTCACATCAATGTGCAACAATTCTGCGACGGGTGAAAACTGAAGGCAAAACCATATTCTCAAATAGGCTTTACCATAGTGGTCTACCCCAAGCAGCAGCATTTCCTGTCTTAGTGCAATGTCTGGAGCTAGTTATTTCTTGTGCGGAGCATTATGATCTGAAAGACGAGGAATTTTTAAAGATAATCATGAGCCTTTCCTCTTAATCACACCGGAGCACATTGAGGAATTGCTCATGGACACTGACTTTCACGAGAATGCGAGATATCACTCGCTTGATTAGCACAAGAATTTTGGGATGAAGAACCCCTTAGGTGGAGCAAGATGGTTAATAACAACTGGTTAGTAACCAAGAGGCCTCGAATTGACAGGCTTCCTAAAGAACTGTACCGCATTGAGTTTGTGGAAGAAATCGGGGACATGATTACTCTCCTAAGTCAAGTTTTCGGTCTACCCTCTGCTAGGATTTTCCACCCATGGATGTATCAGTTTATCTGTATCATCCTTGCCAAGAAAGAGTTTGTGGATTGGGCCACCATCATCAGTAACACCCTTCACAAAAAATTGATAGAAGTTAAGATGACTGGATGCTTCTACATGACATCGTATCTGACTTATGTAGTAGCAAGAAGAAAGCTATTTTCGAGACTTGAAACAAGAGGAGTCATGGGGCCGTCAAATAGTGTTTTTCATTATTACCCTCAACTCAATTTCAAAAATAGCTCTCACCATTTTAGAAGATTCAACGATGCATTCACCTTCTGCATGATTCGGAACTTGAATCGGAATACTGAGGAAAGATTTTCTAAAGAAGCCATGAGTGTCATTTCCCAATGGGGAACCTAGTTTATTCAATTTTCATCATTTTCCTACATTCGCGTGAGTGGCTTTGCTAGTACCCCGTGGAAGCTTCCTAAGTACGTCAGTGACAGATGGGCATTAATGGAGCTTGTGCGACAACTATTCCAAGTTCACTGTCTTCTTAGTGACAAGCACCGTTCAGGAATTCATTTCCCAATTCAAATTGGGGAATATCAATGTCCAAATCTTTTCAGTGCACAACTCATGGAAAAAGAGTTCGCCCTCATCACAATTCATCCATATGTGAAGAGATCCTAGTTTGATATCAATGGATATATGCAGAATATTCTTGGAGCAAAGTATCAACATAACCCTACCATGGAAGATTTCTGGGCTACTGTTCAGACGAACATGAAGTAAGAAGACGAGAGTTTTCTCACCTAACACTTGCTCAGATCAAGGCCTTTCGCATTAAGAACCCTCCTGATTCATTCATAAATGATGATGAAGATGTCATTGATCCCTCATATGATGTAGTTACTTTTACCCCATTGCCTCGAATCGACTAGACCAAAAGAGATGAATTTTCTCTTGATAGCAAGAATCAACCGATTCTTGAAAGAAGCATATCTTGGTACGATAGAGAACTTGCCAAGTTACAATCAATTCAAGATCATGCTTCAGGATCACAAAAATTTCCAACACGAGGAGGCCTTCATTCAACCAAAGCCTCTTCTCGATCAACCTCTATACCATCCAATCATACACAACAAGCAAGAAAGGAGTGGTTGCCAAAATCCACTTCACCAAGTAACGTGTCACGAGGAGAAAAATCTAAAGATCCTAACCCCGAAGAAGGAAGAGAGCGTGTATCAGGATTTTCTACCTCGAGTAGAGATTCTTCTACCCACATTGTTAATAGTGCTCAGAAGCTCGTGGCAAATGATCCTCAGCCATGCTTCGAACAAGCATCCACTCAGGTGCAGGTAATTCAAATATCAAACACTTCGGAGCATGTAGTTCATGAAGGGATTTCCCAAAATCTCTCAAATAATCAGGAGGTGGACATTGAGGTTTTTGTCTGAAATTGAGGTCATAGATAGGATTCAAGCAGGATCTCATGATGTCGAGAACAATGAGAATATTGATTTGAGCTCTAGGATTTTGTATGCGGAAATAGTGCATGATACTCCTTCCTAGGTTGATTCCGAGGTTAAGAAAAGGAAAAGGGTTGTCAAGGCAATTGACATTGATTTTGATTCCCTTTTCAAACTTTCAAACAATGTCATTCCAAAGAAGCCTAAGGTGCTTTCTTGAATAATGGTGGATAATGATGGAAATAGATTTGCAGATCTCACCATCCCACAAGTTGATAAGGAGCGTGATGCCATGACACTTGTTGATTATGAAGTTTCCAGACTTGGACTTGGGAGGTCTACATTAGAAAGTGACATGGTGATGGCTCGAGATTCAATTGATATCGTGCTAAAGAGACTTGAGAAATATAAGTCTCAGAACTCTTAGCTTAAGTCCGAAAAGAATCAATTGGTGGAATATGTTCAACATTTGATAAATCCCATATTATCCACTTTCACGGTACCGATGCGGTAGGCTACCCACGATGAACAATCTCTCAATTTGTCAAAAGAAATAAACACATTAGGCCATGTCACTAAAACTTGGCTTTCGAGAGATTCTTGTTCTAGGCCGATGGACGATCAAGACCGCAATTAAGCTTCATGAAGATGTCAATGCGTATCTTGATCCAATAGCCACCGCTTCTCTTCATGGAACAACATGGACCCTGAAAAACAACCTAATGTTCTTGTGTCTTTAACCTAAATCGAGGAGATGCTTATCGCACGAGTTAATCCATTCATGCAAGTCGCCTAAGTATGTGGCGGGAAATACAAATACTTAGGACACACCATAAGCTTCCCACAAAACATTACTTCAATAGCAAAGACCCTACCCTGTCGCCTTGGAGATTTAGACATAGTTCTCATATAAAGGGAAGGATCTAATTTTAAAAATTATGATTTCTACGTCAGTAGATCTTGTGTTTGTGCAGCCTTGCAATATAAAATCCAACATGATCCATATTACAAAGATTTCTTAATCGACGATGATGCCCTTTCCTCACTACCATCCGAGTCGTCAAATGTTTCCTCCTCTCTCAACATAGCCACACTGGAACTTCCCCAAATGCAAACTTGCTCTACAACTCATGGTAGTGGTGTTCCCACCCACTTTGATGAAACATATAAACACTCATCGTCTTTCGTGTCAACACCTCATAATACATGAACATAGGTAGAGGAAATCGAACAGTTCTTACTCAACCATGATGGTAACACTCCATTTGCCATGCCATGGCTAGAGCTTGGGATTTTGCCAATAAATGAATACAATACGGAAGGCCTGTTCTCAATGGCTTTCCCAACTTTATTTCGACAGGAAAAGCAATGTGGCAACAACCCCGCATTAAATAAGTTCCAATGCATGAATACACTCTTCATTTGATGTGTTACCATGATGGGAACTTTAGTTCCCACCCAATATTTCATTACTTCCTTCTAAACCTCATAATGCGACACAGAAGCTAGTCCACAGCAGCAATTTTTATGAAACAGAACATCGAATCTGGAATCCCTCCAACAATTAGAGATTTGTGAAGACAACTATTGGAATGCCCCAAAGACAACCTCCTATATAACTTAATGCACTTTGGATCGAGCCTTCGAGGGACACGTTCATTCTGGGCAAAAAGTAGAAGTGAGCTTTCAGATATGGTGGAACAATTGGGGACACCAACCTTATTCTTCACTCTAAGTGTTGCAGACACTAAATGGCCAGATCTCCACAATATTATGCCTGGTGAATGCCCAACAGATCCTCGAGCCGCACAACATTGGAGAACACTTAACATTGTCTCTAACCCTCATTGAGTATCAACATACCTGCATCACAGATTCACAATATTTCGGGAAGAAATATTGTAGAAGGAACTTGGAGCAGTAGACTTTTGGTACAGGTAATCAAATCTACTTATTTCAATTTTTCTCCAAACTACATATCTAATATTTATGTTCCCTTGTCTCGCAGGTATGAATGGCAACATAGAGGCTCCGCACATGTCCACGGTTTATTGTGGCTCGAGAATGCGCCAAAAGTTGACAAAATGGACTGGGAGGATACAACAATTATTGAGGCCACAAAACAATACTTTGATAAGTTCGTGTTTATGCGGAACCCTGCCCGGCTTATGCAACCGCTTAGATTTTATTCGCGAGTCACTCTGAAGACGACCCTTGCTTGCTAGATCCAACACAAATTATATCCACCTCCCCGCATGTAGACCTTGAAGAAGCCGCTTAATCGAGTTCAAGCACCACACTAAATGTTCGGAGCGAGACATGTCTATGTGGAAAGAAATCACACAGTAGCAGTGCGAGTACAATGCTCCCTAGGCCACGTAACCTACTTCTTCCTTGCACATTGAAAGTGATGGAAAAATCATGCTTATTACAAATCTATGGGTTGATGCGAGGCCTCGTGAATGGTGCCATAGGACAATCACGACATTGTCTACGACGCATCAATACAACCACCAACATTACCTTTATTTGTTGTTGTAAAATTTGATAGATACAACGGCCCATGTTGGGATCCCTCCAACCCATTACATATTCCCATACCCCCTATTTCGAGAGGGAATCGAAGACAATTTTCTGATTAAAATGGCATGGGGATTAACTATCCACAAGTCACAAGGACTTACTTTGCACAGAGCAAACTGTCGACATTGGAACCACTGAAAGGCAGGGTCTGACATTCATAGCTTTCTCCAGAGTTCCCTCGCTTGCAAATCTACGCATTTCACCTGCTTTTTCATTCGAGAGATACTCAAATATGGCGCACGTACCAGCACTCGGAGCAAGAAGAAAGGAGGAAGCAAGACTACTATCACTCAACCCATCGTAAATACTACCCTCTGCTTTGATAGCACCTCCACTACTACTATACTCAACACTTCTTCTATCCAAAGCGACACTGTCGTTCAAGGGGTATCAAATGTAATCATGTTTATTGAAACTAAAATTGCCCACTAAAGGCTACCATTCATGATATAAATACTGCAAATGTATACATGTCTCATTATGTGTACGTATATCTTCATTTATTTGATGTTTTCAAATATGAAAAGCAACTTTAAATGTACGAATCTGTAACATAATTAAATGTACACATACAACATTTCAATGTAATGTTTCAACTAAATTCCTACACTACAACTATCAATCACACACATTATCAATTGGACAATAAATGTTTTTCCAACAAAACACCAACCGAACAACCGATGCACAACTAACACAATAAAGCCGAATTAAATACATACAACATCAACTAAAAAAATTAACTATTGAAAACGGTATCAAATGTATTCATGTACGAATTTATAACAACTTTGAAATGTATAAACAACCTTAAAATTAAGTGGCCCATCTATATTTCTACACTTACGAAAAAAATCACACCCCTAATCAACATCAACTACAAAAGTAATAACTATACCTCTAAATCAAATAACATATACCATTCGGCGTTCACATCTCATGAAACACATGCGATTGCTAGTTAGTATATCACTATGGTATTAGTTTATGTGTGTTTATTTTATAAAAACAAATACTATAAAGTGGATATTTAATTTATGAATGGTTAAAAATTTAAAATTATTGCATCAAATTAATGTTATATGCATTTAGTAGGAATAATAATTTACATAAACTCTAGAGTTACAGGAGGTTTTCTACAACTTTAAAAAAATTCTAGATACTTAATTAGTTTAAACACGAGGTCTTGGATTTCAGATTGGGTTATAAACAATTGGAGGTTGTCTCGTTTTTACATAGATGGGTCACTTTGCACACACAAGATTCAATATTTTCTATGCATAGATTAACTAAAGAGATTTAAATAACAATACAAGTTGATTTGGGAGGAAGATTAAAGTTTGGGTTCATTCTTTTCCTAATGATAATCCCAGTTAAAAATGAGATTATATTAACTACAATTGAACCCTTTTTACATGATGATAAAATGAAATGTACTTACAAATAATTTACGTCAGATTTATTATAGGAGATACTTGATTAATTTAATAATGTATGCTAGAATACTTATATGATATTCACCTTACACAAATGTACGTATAAATGTAAAAAAAGACTAAAATATATTAAACCCAAAATAGACAATGAAATATGAATGATCAAACTCGATTAAAACTTGAGGAAGCTTGTTCAGCAATAACGGTTACATGTTAATAAATGTTTTTTTGGGTCGTAATTATTACTCTTGTTGATGGAAAAGTAGTTACATGTGGATGCACTATTTATATAGCTTCATGGTTGTTTTAATAAGTTATTATTACATATTAGTGTAAATAATGTCACAATTTGATTTGAATTTTTTTTTTTGTTTTGTTTTTATGGTTTAATAATAATGTTAAGGGTGGCATAAATATGGATTTATAGTTTTTAAAGACAAGTTTATACCATTTTATTAAATAAATTTATAATTTTTTTTATTTTTTTGTTATTTAAAAATAATAACATTTTATTGTGAGTCTAATTTGATTATAAAATTAGAGGAGGATGAGAGTAATGGGAGTATATACCCTTTATTTGTATCTAAGGAGGCGCCATTTGAGAGGTATAAATATTTTATTATTTAGATTAATTTTAAATAATTTAATTATGATAAATTATAATTTTATTGCAAACCCTCTTCAACATGGTCCATCTAAAACAAGTAAACGTAGGTGAGAAATATCGATCCATCTAGACTCAATGACATACTCTCCAATGCACTTTGGGGCATGTCAAAAATGAAGACGTGACAAACCGTCAACTTTAGATGATGATAGACTCTCCGCATTGTCCATGATAGGTATCGACAAAGAGTGAGAGGGGCCTTGAAATGACCATTTGCGTAAATAATATTGGCAATATTTTGGAGGATGTTCGGGAAAGTATGTATTTTAATATGTTTTATTTAAGTGTCTTAATTATTTTTATTTCAACTTATCATTTTACTAGTTTTGCGAATTTCAATTTATGTATTTGTTCATTTATAGTGATTGATTAAAATATGATGTATTCAACCATTCTAATTTTTTAGTTTTAGGTAAGAAAATAATTGTCAAGTGAGTGTGAAATATATTCAAATTATGTTGTCATATGGAGTGGAATGAAATCCCAGAAGAAAATCGCAAGAGGTTGATTAAATTAATGCGATTTTGGAAGTGCCCGTAATAAAAGAGGGTTAATCCAAAAACTTGGAGCATAAGAGTTTAGGAAAGTGAAGAGACATATCAAGGTAATTTTATTGTGTAAAAAACAATTTAAAAACAAAAATCGTACTCTTTTACTAATTATTATATCTATAATTTGTAGCTTAAATACAAAGGGAACACTAATGCAGAGAAGAGACTTCTTAGACTTCCCAATTTACTTGAAGAAACTTGGAATAGCTTGTGTGACAAATGGCTCTGAGATGAGAATAATAAGGTTGTAGGTTAGTTAACCAAAATAATGATATATGAAAATTTGATTTTCTATTAATTTTTTTACAAATATTGTAAGTAATGTGAGGAGGAAAAGTACCCGATTACTAGGTTAGGAAGCGTGGGTGAGGAAAGGAGGACAAGTGACCCACCGAATGGGACAACACAACTTAGCAGAGTTAATAAACAAATTTGTAAGTTCAATATAAGTTATTGAACAATTATATTTTTGCTTATATAAATCATTAAAATGCACAATTTTATCATATCACTATTTTTACGGGAAGCATATTATAATCCACCTACAACAAAAAAGTGTGTGCGCAACATTACAATCAATGGGATGGGAAACAATTGGTTCATCAATTGGGCCAATGAGAATGGATTTGTCCCAATAAGACATGTTGTTTAATTAGTAGTGAATTACTTAAATTTTAAATCAAAACAATTTTAAAATTTTATCATTATATATTTGCAAGTTAAAAAATAATGGGTGTTAGAAAAGGAGGAAGGGGAACGACATCAATGGGACTAGAACGAGGACAAGGATGATGATGAGGACCGCAAAAGCGAGGAAGAGGATTAGCTAGGACCATATGTTTATTTTCTTTGTAATTTGGAAGGGAATTGGTCCCTTTTTGTCATTTGCAAATGTATATATATTATATATTATTGTATAAAAATAAATCAAAATTTATTGTAACCGTTTGTATTCCAATTTAATATAGGACGTGTTCCAATAAAATTATAATTTAAATCTTGTCTTTTCGATTATCTATAACATTTTTTTAACTTTTCATATTCGAATAATATGATATGTTGATGAGTTTTAATAAATTTATTTCACTTTATACTAAGAATAATTAATATAATATACATATATCCATGTGTGTGTGTGTGTGTGTGTGTGTGTGTGTGTGTGTGTGTGTTGATATAAAACATAATATAATTATTGGTAGTTAAAAAATCGAATGCAATTTGTGTTGTTTTGCGTCACATAGAAGTGCCACAAAATGTAATGTTTTGTTATTGTAGATGGCATAAAAGAGAAGCTAAAGTGGCGTCAAGGTGGCACTAAACTAACATTAAGGTGGTGCTAATGTGGCACAATTTAAAATGTTTAGTCGCATAAAGGTAGCATCACCTTCCGCAACGTGATTTCTTCAAAGAAACACAACCAAAAATATCAAAACATGTCGTTTTTAAACGTGAAATTGACCCCAAAAATGGCTTTATTCACACTTTGTATAGTAGTGGGTACATGCACTATTTATATGGCTTCATTGGATTGGAACATCTTGTAGGTAGATATATTATGGGGAAAGGTAAGGGGGTCCACTTGCACCCCTAAGGTCTGTCATTCTTAAAGATTCTTACACATAATAGCTTAAATGTTTAGCTAAAGGTTCGAGTGCCAACAATTGGAATGATTGAGAAGCTGAAATTTAGAATAGATCGTTAGAGGATTTTTTGAAGCAATGGAGAAAATCCTAAGTTTAGTAATGGATCGAGAAAAATTGCATAAAATTTCAATATTGGCCATAGTGTTAATTTCTAGATTTCTTAGGATCCAACAATGCATTTGAGGAATTATATGTTCAAGAAATGAAGAGTTGTAAAACACATGGGGAATATGAGATTAGATCATGTCAACGCCAATATTTTACGATTATTTTTTTAAATGCAAACAATTGGAAGATGATCTTCCAATGTGAACTATGGGTCTTTATATATGTTAGTCTTTTTATGAAGTTATGACAGAATGGGTTCAAACCCACATAAGTGAGTCCAATGAAAATGCTAGTGTGGATCATATTGTATGCACTACCACGAGTTTTAGATTGATTTAAACAAAACATAAAATTTATTAGATTATTTACATAATTTCAAGAATTTTAGTTGTACATGGTATTAAAAATTATGCTAGAAGTTGTCAAATGTATTACTCTTCATTGAGATATAAAGTGGGTTCAATAGAGTGAATATATATATTGTAGACACCTTATTTTGGTACAAGACTAGTTATTTGTTATGGTGTTATTGTATTTATGTGTTTATTGATTATTAATCTGGATTATACACTTCATGGTGCATGCTTTTTTGTTTGTTTGAATTTAGACATGTTTCTTACATCTATTTGACGTTTAACATTTATCTCTTATCTATCCTCTATTCTTCTTTATATGTCGTCATTTCCTTTCACTTCATTATGTTTTCCCTTTCCTCCTTGGTTTTCTTGCCCCCTTTTCCCTTTTTTTTTTGGTTCGGTTTTCTAGAACCTTAGAAGTATGGTCATGATATGCTAGAATGGTACCACTATGGATCTAGCAATGTTTTGTTAGCCCTTTTTACCCTTTTGGCTGCCATAGGGCATGTGTCCTTGCTTTATCGGTCTTTCCTGCCCATTGTGTGTCAACATACACGCCAATATGGTCATCATTTGAATTTGGGAAGTCTATAAATACATATGTGTATTGGTACATTTAGGATAAGTAAATACAAGTGAATAAGGAATAATAATGTTGTAAAAGCAAGGATTTGGTTACTAGAAAAGCATCCATATCTCACAAGAAAAGTTCAACGGCATTTGACATTTTACTTATTACATCAATTGGAAGAATAAGGTTTGGAGAACTTGCATTACATTAGACTTCCCGTTGAACTACACTATGCTTTGTGTGTTTTCAAATTGTTCAAAATCCTAGGGGTATGAAATTTATCAAGAGATAAAATAAGACCCCCTTAACTCACTACATTTTTTTGTTGTTTTGTAAGATGTTATAGGCATATTAGGGTTTCAAATAAGGAGAACATGTTCCTAACAACTCAAAGTGAATTTTGGAAAATCAAGCGAGGTTTTAAAGCCTACAGAAGTACAAACAAGGTCATCAAATAAGCTTCAAAGTTGTTGGAATTTTTATATCTACACTAGTACAATTTTGGATGTGATACTCAAGGAGTAATATGGTTCTAGTGGAAGTTTTATATTTTGGCCCATTTTTCCCATTTGTTTTGTCTTGCTATCTAGACCTATATTTCCACTCCTTATTTGAGATATATGTCCCAATAATTGTGATTAAAGTTGTATCATTATGAAATCCTAATTCTTCCAATTCTTTTTGTTGGTTTCTATAGAGTTACCTTTTAAGGATTCAAGTGCTTCACTTGGGTAGTGGAGGAAGAGGTCTCTTTCGTGCATGTGAGCAAGTGAACACTACAAAAATGTAGTTATTCATATCAGCCATAGAATCCTCAGAATCTTCATCAGATGAGTGTTAAAAATACCTATTGTTTACATATCGACTTCTTATTCTCCTTGATTCTGATTTAACAATTTTATCTTCTTCATCTTCTCGAGTTCCTCATGTTGTATTAATAGGTGGATCCTCCAAGGAAATCCTTTGGGGTGCTCTAGCAATCTGATTCTAGTTTTGGTTTTTATATGGAGCATGCTAAGCCATTTGATTCTTTAGTGTAGTTAGATCATTGACCAACTTTTGTAGCAATGAATCAATGCCTTCATATTGGGAACTCTAGAATTTATTTTTTGTTAAATGGTTCTTGATCTTTCTTGACATGATAATATCATCTTCCACTTCAATACAAAGTTCTTGAGGATTATCTAAAGTAATCAGTTGAGTTCTATGCAATATGAACCCAAATTCAGGAAACTAAGCATTTATGAAGAACCTCTTTTGATTATCTATAGTAGGATGGGCACCAGTAGGGATCTTATTAATCAACTTGTTGAATTTGGCCACAAATTATCTCATGGGTTCTTGTGGTTCCTTCTTCATTTGAGCCAATTGAGAAAGAAGGGCATGAGCATCTTCCATTGAATTGAACCTTGCTTCAAATTTAGTTTTCATATCTTCCCAATTAGTGATTGAGCGAGATGGAAAATAGTAGAACCATTTAGCGATGGCATATTGTAATGACTCTAAAAATAGTCGAACAACATCTTCACGCTCTACTCCAAGAATGCAAGATGTGATAAAGGCTATAATGTGCTCATCTGGATGTTGTTTTCCATCTTTGTAGTACTTGGGAAATGTTTTCTCTATCCTTTAGGTAATCCATGAAGTGGAGGAGTTAAAGTCAATGAGACCGGTGTTATATCCCCAAGGCACGAGTGCAGCCATCTCTAGAGGAATATTATTCACCTATTGTGGAGAGATGAGAGAAACAGAGTAACAATAGGTTCTTTAAATGGATGTTCGATATCTTGTCTTAGAATCCATATGAGATCAAGCATGAAATTAGGTTTGTCTTCTGCAACTCAAAATACATGATTATGAAAGCCTACAATGCCACTTTATTGCTCACCTATGGTGTGCCTTTTATCTTACAGTTTGATAAAATAAGATGAACCACTTAAGTGGAAAAATCAGGTTTCTAGATAGGCAAAGGATATGATATACTCAAGTATAGGCATCAAGAATTTTTTTTGGGAATTTTTTTACTTTTTAGGATTTTAGAATATATGATTTTTAAGGATTTTGTGGATCAATATAGAATGCAAGACAACAAAATACGTCCCATGGTGGGTGCTTAAAAACTATTGGCAAAAAATTTTGTCAAGGAAAAAATGGGTAATTCGTCAAATCTCTTTCGAGACTAAGTTGCTTCGCTTCACGATGGGGTGGCTCCCATTTATTGAAATCTAGAAACAATGTACACTAAACTATCTCTCGGGGTGGTGAAAGCTGGAGAATGTGCATAAACACCCTTGTGTATCGCAACAATATCTAAGAGAGAGGAAAAATAAAAAAGTGAGGGGATAAAAATGAGACGGGGAATTTTATTAATGAGCTAAACTCCAATTTCATTAACTACAACTCAAAGGTTATTCCAATTTCAATAGGAGGAAATAGGAAAGCAAAACACAACATCAAGATAATATAGTAAAACAGATATTCCAAGATAAATACAAAGCCTCATCAAAATATATTTGTTCCAAAAATAAGGCACAAAGTACTTCAACTTATTACAAATGCCAACATGTGCTCGAATGAGTGACAAGATGAGAATGGAGGAAAATTTATAGGTAGGAAATAGAATAATAAATATTACTAGAGAATGTCAAAACAGATCCCTTAGAATGGAGAGAATTCTGATTTATAGACAAAACTAGTGACTCTTCACATTCCCATGTGACCTTTCAACTTAAAGTGCAATCACAATGAAGAAATAGAAACTTTAAGTGACTTAAGTCACTTTTACAAAATTTATTTCTCAATGGAGAAATAGAATGTTAGAGAGAGAGAAAAAAAAGAGATGTGTGATCAGAAGAAGATGATCCAGGATGAAGTTCTGCTCTTCCTCATTGTGGAGATGAATTTGCAAATGGATATGATCTCCTTTTCTCGCTTCTATGATCGGGGCATGTCTTAGAAATTACACTCCACATCTGATCCAGAATGAACATCTTTGGTCATGTCTTGAAATCTCTCTTTTAACTCTTCATCTATGTGAGCAACGGTAGGCTAGGCAATTCAAATATTTATCACGAAAATGATATATTGTCTCCCACATAAGCACATACCCATTTTTCAATCATCATGAAGCATGAACTCACACCTTTTATACCCCATATTCGATAACCATAAGCTCTTTGGATCTTAAATTATCAAAGATTCATGAAAATCCTCAGCGGTAATAACAATCCTCTAGATGGAAATAATTCCTCTTTGTGAGATGGAACCAAACACCAACTGAATGGACAATGTCTTCATGAAGAATGTGAGTACTTCCTTTCCTATCTCTTGAATGAAGGATGGTGAGGAGATCGAGAATTCACCAAAACCATGGTTTTCATCATAAAATCCTTCAATTTATTCAACTAGATGTTTCATGCTCAACAATCCTCTTGTGCACTCTGAATCGGGTTAGAAAATGAGTTTTCCTTCTTACCCAAGTGTCTTCAATGGTCTTTAATGATGATTTCAATTGCAACATGGATTTCGTCATCAAAAATTAAGAAATCATCTAAATCACTTGTGAATCGATCCATTTGAATATTATTGAGAGAAGAAGTTATGCTCCAATTTTGAGACAATTCTCTTGTCGGGATCAACGGGAAAATACAAAACTCCACGAAGCGGGAAGAATCTTTGTGAAAAAATCAATCCTCCATATTTCTAAAAATACTTCACCTCATCATCCAAGTGATAGCTCAAATGAAATATTATTTTAAGATGAATATTTTCTCCAAATTCAAAGCAATTAGGCTCGTTGAGTCATTGGTAAAGTGCAAAATAATTTTCATCTATTCTAGGAAAAAATAGAGTTTTTGGCTAGAAAATTCTTTCCCTCACAAAAACTAAACTAGGATATGATATCCCATGAGGTATATCTCTTCTTAAAGGCATTTTCAAATGGATCATTTTGGAAAAGTTTCAAGATTTTTCAACCATGGGATCACCGACAATGAGCAAAAGAGTATTTTGGAAGCTAGGGCACGAAGCTGGATTTAATGGATTCCATGGAGGAAAAAATGAAGGTTTCATGGAGTTTCCAACATGCACTTTATCTAATTTCAATTTGGGTTTTTGGGGAAAAACTATACTTTCAAAATGTGACTTCGATGGAGGAGTTTGGGTTTTATTTGTGCAAACCAAGAAATGCGCCAACTTTGCATTCCTCTCCACCAAAGGGTTCTCCATTTAGACAAGGGAATATTTTTGGGTGCAATGGACACACCAAAGTGAACCAATGTCACATGGAAGCCAAACATGTGCCTAAGATAAGAGGAGGAAGTCAACAACATTCAAAACAAGCCAAGTGTTCTATTTTCATGTTTCCTTTTTGTTTTTCCCATCTACCAATATGAGGATGACACGCTTATGGAGTATGGGATTCAAAAACACTTTAAAAACCTTTTTACACCTTCAAAAGTTTTTCAAGATTGAAGTGTGCCTAAGTCACTTAAGTTGTTGACATCAACAACTCAACGAAGAATTAGAACATGAGATGCACTTTTTGGGTTTTACCAAAAATTAATCTTTCATGGGCATATAGTATATCCATTTGAATGGAAATGGGATAAAATTCCAATGGAATCATTTAGAAACATTGAAAATGAATTCTGCTTGATTTTTGAGTTAACTCGCCATTTTGGCATAATGAGGCATGACAACACGAGCTCAACTAGTACATGAGCTTGAGATGGGTATGAACAAAACTAACACTTAGGCCATGAAGGGAACTAAATATGATTAAATTTGACCATTTTAGGCTCATAAATTTGTGTGAGGTTGCCAAAACCTTGAGTTCAAGTTCTCTCTTGTGGAAATACCCTTGTGCCTCAATGTCCAAAATGTTTTGCCTTTCGACATTTCCAAAACTTTATATTGAATATGTACTCATGTAGTATACCTTGAAATATTTCTGGTGACTATGATACGGGCTTTTGAAACCTCCTGAGGCTCTCAAAACATTCCACACAAGTTGATCTTCCTTTGACAACCGAGAGCACCTTTTCCTCAAAAATTTCCTAGAGATGAATGTGTTCCCAAGACTAGTGAAAAGCTCCCAAAACATTTCCTAAATCATATTGTCATGAATTATACTCAAATACATTTCCAATGACTATAATTAGGGATTCTTAAACCACCCGATGTTCTTGAAACATTTTGCACAAGATGACCTTTGTAAAGAGACAAATTTGGAAATTTTGGCCAACTTGGCGAGAAGTGACAAAAAAATAATGTAGGGTTGTCAAGTAAAATTCCTAGACATTTTACATGCCAAAAACTGGATTGTACTCAAGGAATTGACTTGGGTTGGACAAAGTACAAACAAGGAAAGAAGGAACACCAAAATCTCACAACATTAAGTAGACTAGTGTCTTATCCATTGGGTAGAATATAGTCAAAGGGATAGTGGAATTTAATGAGACATACAAAACTAGAAAGAAACACCCACACAACGAGAAAGGAAATACACCACCCAATGAGAAAGGAAACACACCACAAAATAAGAAAGGAAAAACATTTATAATGAGAAAGATAAATTTAAATCACTTATGGTACATGCGGGGGATAACACACTTTTACTACAATGTTTGTTTTGTTTTAGATGTTACCCATGCCTAAGTAGCACCAAATGATGTTGCTATGTAAATCTATGTGAGTTCAATGAAACAAGACATGTTTCTCAATGTAAACTTTGTAAAGACAGTGCTCTAAGAAGTCTCCATGTATTTGAGAAAACTATTTTGGCATACTTGTTCTTGAGAAAGTCTGCATGGCTCCTCTTGCAAGTGAAAATCCATTTGGATAGCTCATTGTATTTTCTGCTTTGAAATTTTGTTTCCTACTTCTAATCCATTTTAACATTCACCCATGCTTCTAAATTCCCATTTTTTACTTTACCACTACTACAAGATTGATTCTTGATTATATTAGGCTCTCCACATTCACAATTAGGATTTTGTTCTTCGACGAACATTTTCTCCTTACTTTTCATACTCCACATGACCATGGTTTTTATGAGTTTTTTCTTGGTAGAACTTTTGATATTTTCAACATCATCATAGGCTTCTTGTTGCTCTAGGTTTCCCTATTTCTCTAAACAGTTCTCCTTCACACACACATGTTAATTCTCAATCTACATCTTCCTATAGTATGACTCACATGATGTTTCATCCTCTTGAAAGGAGAATGAACACAAAGTTGGTGCTAGAATATAAATATCGTCATTCTCATTGTGACATTTATGGGTTGTGATCATTATGGAGACATCTTCTCTTGGGGTGGAATCTTTCTTGAGATACTCAAGCAAATTCTTATTTATCAATTCATCATTAAGAAGGTCCTCTTCTCCAAACAGAAAAGAGAAATTCACAATAATATTTATTGGGTAAGTCTTCATGTTGAATCTTGAGAAGATCATTGGAAACTTGGGGCTCACATTTCCAGAACTTATTGGATACCACTTTTTCTTCATGATTTTCATCACTCATCGCCACGGGGTTTCTTTGTGGAAACTCAAGATATCCATTATTCTTATCATTACCAAGTAGAGAACATGCATCCATAGTTAATAAGAAGTACACAATTTCAAATTTTGGGTCCATCAAATCATCCTTGTGTTTCTCAAACGATTCATTCACATCTAGGTAT
This sequence comes from Taxus wallichiana var. yunnanensis, assembly GCA_018340775.1. Taxonomy (NCBI): domain Eukaryota; kingdom Viridiplantae; phylum Streptophyta; class Pinopsida; order Cupressales; family Taxaceae; genus Taxus; species Taxus wallichiana. Next base: position 181,700,777 of record CM031239.1, on the reverse strand, counting down.
TCCTTCATCAAGATGGGTAGCTCAACATCTTGCTATGAAGTTATGAAATATGGAGTATTGGTATAGAATGGTTATCCCTGGGTCATCCTCTCTTTGATCAGTGTATCTCATATTTCTTATAGGACAAAGCTTCTTCATTTTATCCACGACTAGTATGGAGGCGTACTATAACTTTGCCTCAACAATATTCCGTATGAAGCTAGAATGTTTTCCACAAGTATGTTGGTCTTGACTTTCTTGTCAAGAAAATCTACAAATGATACTTGAGCATATTTTACCTAACCAATGATGGGTACTTCTTTGGTCTCTATGGAGTAACAACGGCCAACAATAAAGGTGAGAGTAAGACCAAGATCCTTAGAAAATTGGTGGGCATGACATTTTAGAATCATCGAGTCAATGATACAATTACTTAGTTTATACCCATTGATTAACAAAGAAAGGTAGAAGTGTTCTGATTTCTCATAAGTGGAGGACATTGAAGAAAAAGGTTTTGAGAAGGATTGGTACTAGGAGTGGGAAGTGATTATTTATCAGTGGAATTGATGGAACTAGAATTTAAACTAATTCCTTTGATAAAATGGACAAGTTTATCAAATTTATTGGGATGAGTTCTCAAATACTCAATATCAGAAATTTGGACTTTGGATTTCTTGACATGGTCAATGATGTCAAAGGATGAAGAGGTGGATACTTCAGGAACAATGACAACCTTGGTAGGAGTAGAAGTTACATTCTTAGGAACAAATGAAGTAGAAGCGGAAGTTGATTTGACCAAGGAAGATGATATATACTTACCCGGGAAGGAGATCGGATTTGGATGAGGCGGTCTTAGGATTCTTCTTAGTGACTCCATGGAAGTGGGAATCAATGATCCTCTTTTTTTGTTATTATCTATAGACTTTCCTATTGAGGATTCAAGTGCTTCACTTGGGTAGTGAAGGAAGAGGCCTCTTTTTGTGGTTGTGAGCAAGTGAACACTGCACAAGAGTAGTTATTCATATCAACCATGGAATCCTCATAATATTCATCAAATGAGTATTCAAAATACCTAATGTTTACATATCCAACTTCTTATCCTCCAAGTTCTAATTCAAAAATTTCATCTTCTTCCTCTTCTCGAGTTCTACATGTTGTATTAATAAGCGAAGCCTCAAGGCAAGCCGTTGGGGTGCTCATACAATCGATACCAGTTTTGGATTTTATATGGGGCATCTTTGAGCCATTTGTTTCTTTAGTGTAGTTAAATCATTGACCAACTTATGTAGCAATGAATTAATTCATTCATATTGGGAACTCTCGACTTTTAGTTTTGTTAAATGGTTCTCAATCTTTCCTAACATGATAAGATCATATTCCACTTCAATAACAAGTTATTGAGCACTATCAAAAGTTTTCAGTCGAGTTCTTTGCAATATGAACCCAAATTCAGGAAACTAAGCATTTATGAAGAACCTCTTTTAATTATTTACAGTGGGAATGGCACTTGTAGGCATCTTATTAATCAACTTGTTGAATTTGACCACAAATTATCTAATGGGATCTTGTGGTTCCTTCTTCATTTGATATAATTGAGAAAGAAGGGAATGATCATCTTCCACCAACTTGAACCTTGCTTCTAATTTAGTTTTCATATCTTCCCAAATAGTAGAACCATTTTGCAGCAACATCTTGTACTGACTCCATAAATAGGTGAAACGACAACATCTTCATGTTCTACTTCAAAAACACCATAGGATGTGATAAGGGATATAATGTTCTCATCTGAATGTTACTTTCCATCTTCGTAGAACTCGGGAAAGTTCTTTCTCAATCCTCTGGGTAATTCATGAAGTGGGGGAGTTAAAGCCAATGGACCGGTGTTCTCACCCCAAGGCACAGGTGTAGCTATCTCTAGAGAAATATTATTAGTGGTTGCGCAGAGATGGGAGATGCAACATGATTAATAGTAGGCTCTTCAAATGGTTCTTCAGGATCTTGTCTTGGAATCGGTATGGGATCAAGTATGAAATCAGCTTGGTCTTACAACTCAAATATATGATTATGAAATACTACAATGTCACTTGCTTGGTCACCTATAGTGTGCCTCTTATCTTCCAGTTTGATAAAAAAAGATTAATTGCTCAAGCGTAAAAAATAGGTTTCCAAATAGGTAATGGGATAGGATATACTCAAGTATAGGCATTAAGACTTTTTTTTTGGTTTTTTTGGATTTTTAACTTTTTAGGATTTTGGAATATATGATTTTTAGGATTTTGTGGATCAATATATGGGGTGCAGGATAGCAAAATATTCCCCATGGTGGGTACCAAAAAGTGTTGACGAAATATTTTTCAAGGAAAAAATGGGTATTTCATCAACGCTCGTGGGACTAAATCCCTCCACTTCAAGATGGGGTGGCTCCCATTTATTGAAATCTAGGGGAAAAAATGTACAATAAATTATCTCTCGGGGTGGTCAAAGGCTGGAGAACGTGCATAAACACCATTGTTGTGCTTGTAACAATATCTAAGAGAGAGGGGAATATTAAAAAGTGAGGGAAAAAAATGAGATGGGGAATTGTATGGATAAGTGCACCAAGTTGGGGGGAAAATGGGTCTTAAGCTGGACACATTTTTACGACAAATAAAAAACTTCCAATTGTACAAGTTTTTGAAATAGTTACACTCAAAATTGGAAGATGTTGTATAAATATGAATCGTAGCATTTTAAGTCTAGTTTCTAAGCTACTAAATTTTATTAAAAACAAATGAGTTTAAGTGGGTTAAATAAATAAAATACTAACAAGTGCTCATTTTTTTGTTAAAAAACATAATAGAGTGGCTTTCGTGCCCCCACCCTTTTTTAGCACCATTTAGTATTTTTGAAAACCCTTTGGTAGAAAGATAGCTAGGAGCATCTAGTTTGTGCTAGTTTTTTTAAAGATTTTTTTAGTGAGTATTTTTTTATGATTTTTCTAGTACAAAAATTTTATGTTTTGAAAAATAACGAGCTCTGACCATGCCCCCTAACTACCTCAAAAATATCAAAAATTAGTTTTTTTAATATGTATAGAATTAGTCCTAGTTTGTGCTTAAATTTTTTTAATTCAATTTCAATGATTCAAAAAAATATACACGACAAAAGATAGACATGTTTAAACTTCAAAAAATAGCTATAAAAAGGCATAGTTAGAAAATAAATAATATGGAAACCTTATATTTGTTAGAAAAATTGGAAAATTATATTTATACAAAGAAGAAACTCTACTTTACGTCATGGTATAAATTTTTTTAAACAAATCGATCATTTGATGTTGATTTATCATGGCGGAAGTTGGATTTTTGCATTTTCCTACAAAAACACGTGGTTTGTTGTGTTTGTGCAGGTCCATGCCTCAAGCTTGGGGATCCAAACCAGATCCCAAGCCTTGAGGCATGGGTTGGAAAAGGGAAAAATCATAACGCGTACGCGTTATGCTTTTTTATATATTATGGTCCCCAACGTTCCTTTCATCTATTTCACGGGATTTCTTCATCCGTTTTGTTTGGTCTGCAATTTTATGTACATTCTTACACGATTTTTTAGTAGTTCATTTTGTCCCAAACCCCACTAGTTGAATTTTTCTAATCATGGGAGATAAAAGTCGAGCTAAGGACAAAAGGAAAGTAAAGAACAACACACCAGAGCAATTGGAAGAGATGAGAATAAAGAAATTGAAGAGAATGTAAAAACTTCATGCAGAGAAAGGTACATCTATTATATCAAATGTAACTAATGTATTAGAAAATGAGGATGAAATACATAATGAAAATGTAGAGAATAATGATTTTGTAATGAATAATAATATTGAATTGAATGATAATGTTGGTATGGATGAAGAAATTGATATGAATCCAATTGTTGAACCTTTACCTGAGAATCCAAATGTTAACCTTGAAATTTGTATGGAAACACTGAATGAAGAAAGTAACCTTGTTAACGAATCTTCACCTCTAAGAACACCTCCTTCCATTTTGTGAAGAAAACCAATTCAATTAATTGAAATTAATAAAAACATTATAAAACCAATGCCTAACAAAATGTCTGAAAGAAATGTGAGAAGAAAAACTAGAGGAATTTGGGATAATTACTTGAGAATTTAAATAACACACAAAGATGTCAATTATTGGTTACATTGATGAAATTAATTAAGATGAGAGACCTATCTTGAAGACCACAGGGTTAAGAACATCTAATGTTGTTGATCAAAATGCGTCAATTGTTGAAAACATACATAAATCATACCAAAGCTGTAGGTGGAAAAGATGCACTAAAGATAGTAATGCTACACGGCGTGCACTTACTAATTGTATAGTAAGTGATAAAACATTTAATAAACTCTTGATTAGAAAAACAAGCAGTGCTTTGAAGTTAAACAGAAAAACACTAATGAAAGCAATAGAGAGACGTAAACGTCTTGAGTCGATCCAATAACACGAGACTATTGAGATTTATCTAGAAGACTTCCACGGAAAAATAAGAATACATTTGATATTCTAAAAGAATTAATTGTAAAATTTTGGAATGAGAACACAAGGGTATCACCGAATAGAAGAGATCTGATAAAAATAAGAATAGGTATCGTGAATTGTGTGCAAAATATTTATTAGATATGACTCAAACACAATTGTTCTCTAAGTTTAAGAATGAAAATCCATAAATTAACATTAGCCAAATATTATTTGAAATGAGCAAACCCTTTTATGTGAAAATCAATCACTCACGTACCACTTGTTATTGCAGACATCATGTTGAATTTTCAATGCATTATGATGTTTTTGTCAAATATGTCGCATTTTGCATACTAACATCATGTTGCAGGAGTGTGGATTAAATGTCCCACCAAAATCTTCAAGGGAATTTATTTCGACAATATTTTGTGAAAAATCAACTAGACAATTTTTATAACAAAGCATGTTTGGATGGAACGTGCAATATATGTGGTGGCTTGCCAAATCTAAAAATTTGTATCCATGAGGAAACAGATTCAATAGGAAAAGAATTGGTTGGTTTCAAAAATATAAATCAATGGCATATCAATTAAAATATGGAAAATAATCTAAGAGGTGTGAGCTTGTTACAAAACAATTACCTATATCAGAATATATGGTCAAATTCAGAGAGGAAATTGTTTATGAGTATGCAAGGCACACATATAGAGTTCAATGGTTGGATGAACAATTCAAGTTAAGCAAGGACACATTCCCACTTGGTACTATTGTTTTAGTAGTTGACTTCGAGAGAATTACACATTGTAGCCACAAATGGAGGTTCAGTCTCAATATTATAACTCAGTGCAAGTTGTTATTTTCATGCATATAACATTCATGCACTCTCTAGAAAATATTGAGAAAGATCGAAAAATATTAAGAGAGTATCATTTCTACATCAGTGATGATCGGACACATTCTACATAATATGTGCAAGGGTGTTTCCATGTGTTTTATGTGAACTTGAATGAGAGGAACATTAGTTTCAATCAACATTACATTTGGTTGGACAACTGTACATCACAATTCAAGAATGCACGGATGTTTTATTAGCTAAGCAGGATGCATAAAGAAACAAATGTACAACACATGTGGATTTTTACTGAGGTAGGGCATGGCAAAGGAGAGCATGATGGTGTAGGAGCATGTGCAAAAAGAGTACTTGCAAGAGAAAAGTTAAAGTTTAAGGATGGTGCTAAATTTAAAGATGCGAAAAACATTATTGAATGGTGTGTCGAGAACATGGGCCATGAATCTCAAGAGAGGTCAAAATTTCGTAAATATTTTTGGTCGATAAACGAACAACATCTGGAAAAATTTGAAGATTGTATGACGATTCACTGAGGATCAAGTTATATGCACTCATTCCGTAGTTCGGATGCAAATGCTTGGACTATTTATACTAGGTGCATGGCTTGCTTTTGTATATCATGCATTGATTTTACGTGGAATGAATGTGAGTCACAACATTGGGTGGATGAATGGACTTGTAGACCTCTAATTCCAATTGACACACATCAAGTTCCACAAGCATTACAACTTGCAGTGTCTTCAGATCAAATGACAACATTACCTGACTTTGACCAAGTCTCTGATTTAGTGCAACAAGCTACACACACACACACACACACATATGTACATGTCATATTTTAGATTTATAAATTATTAAATGGTCAACTCTTAATGTATTTTAAATTTGACTTGAGTTTTACTTTGTGATGTAGGGCACGTTTTGAAGTTATTGCAACAAAATTTAATGAAGAGGGAACAAACTACTTCTTGTCTTGTTGTGTAGAGGTGATTTTTTTACTTCCATAGTCATTGATATGAAGACCTTGAGTACCCCACTGAGTCAGTGGTAGTCACTGGAACTTGGCTTCAACGATATCCTATCAAAAAATCAAACACTTGGTTGTTTGAAGACTATGAAGTACATCAAAAGATACTTCACTATTCACATTTGGTTCTTGTAACAAATATTAAATTGATCAAATATCGAGGTAGGCCATTAAACAAGAATCTATGGAAGGTTCGTGAATCAGATCATGAAGCAATTATTACTCTTTGTCAAGAGTAGAGTTGATCCTTGTGGTTCATTGGATTGAATTTACAAAGGTATGTTCTTTATGAATTTAATTTGAATATTTACTTTAATGATTTTGTTTAAATTTTGTATGATTTAAAATTATATTTAATTTCTTACTAACATGTTTATGTAGGTTAGTGGTGCCAAAAAAGATTCCACCTTCACGTGATTGACACTATCAATAGAGAATTTATTATTCTTGAAGCTAAGTGAAGCTAAGAGAAATTAAATATTAAAAAGGAACACCAAACATAAATTATCATTTCACCACCTATATTGTAAAAATATTTTATTACAATTCTTATTTCACCACCTATATTGTATGAACCACCTATATTATTCACGTGATTGGCAATGAACAACCTTACACTAACTCAAACTACATTATTTCGTGCGTTTACAAACAATAAGACAACGAGAGCACTAAAAGGAGATGGAAAAAATTGACATAAGCTTTCGTAGAGGTTCCCTAGGTGGAGGTTTAGGATCGACGGGACATCTCTAGGTGCCACGAAGTATGAGTAATCACTCGTCGAAGATATAGTGTGTTTTGATCTCATGGATATGTTAGCATATGGATTCGCATGCATGCAAATGACATATAACGGTGTGGGAACGAAGTCCCTCCTCAATGAAGGTGAATTTGCCTTTCTTGAAAACCAAAAGCGTATTTACATCTATACATTCAAAATTATATGTGGGGGTGTTTTGGAACATCAATGGAAAGAAAAGTGAATGAGGGAGATGGAATGGAAAGAAGGAAAGGAATAGAATGGAATGAATGAAAGAGCATGCAAAAGTTAGGTAAAAACAAAGCCTAATATTGCATGAAGAAGAAAGGTGAATAACCAACACAAATAAATGGAGTTTGAGTTAGCAAACAAGAATGTGTAAAAGGGAACACACATGAGCAAATGGATAATCGAGCTTGATCATTATTAACTAGAACAAAAGATTAATAGCGTTGATAATAAGATCAAAGATAATATTTGCATGTAAGATTCAAACACCTTACATCTAATGAACATAAGAACATCAAATGTTACTGAGAGACAATGAATGAGACACAAAGTTTGTACTTCATTAACTCCAAAATGTTTTCACAAAAGAACACAATTTCTTCTTGAAACAAATCTTGCACATAAAAGTATTTCTTCTCCTCTCTCAAAGTCACCTTTACAAATGAGCCTCCCACTTCCTTTTATAACCCAAAAGTTGGTTACAAAGTAGTTAGGGTTTTACATGATCATTAAAGAAGGAACTTAAGTGACCTTTGACTTTTTCCACCAACTTTATTAAAGACAACCAAAAATAGAAATTACTTAAAATATCCATAGTTTCCCGAAAGCAAATAACAACACCTTTTAAAATATACAATAATAAAAAGTGCCTTATCCATTGAAATGGGGTCCGCATATCTCAAGTGTATGAGAAATGAACCCTCCCACTTCGTTAAATATCAAGAAAATTATCCCCCTGAATGGTGGTGAAATTAGGATCGCCACTTTTGCCGTTGAAAAGATCTAAACCTTCCCAAAGTTTCAAACATTTCTTCTTCTTACGGAGGTTCATTTGGTCAAAGAATAGCCTCACAAAATACCTGCAATTCAAGAATCTGCTTGGCATATCATTTAAATTAACAATTTTGGATTGAGCGTTCTCAAATAAGTTCTTTAATTTGATGCATCGCTCCATTGAAACTAACGAGAAATTGTTGGCGGGAGTGTACATGTCATTAAACAATTGTGAAAGTTGTGCTTCCACTGCTCTAATGAACACCTTTGATTATGCTCATTTACGAGGTTAAGGAATCTCAATTGTGAATTCTTGAATCAAGGAGAGTGAAGTGAAGGCTTCATTGCACATGCTCTCATAATGGATCATAGAATCCTTGAGAAGCGTTTTCCTTGATTTCAGATGTAGACACCAAAGAAAACATGTCCCTCGATGTTCAAATTTGAGAATTCCTTCAATGGCCAAAACTGAGGATTTCATACTTGTCATCTCCTGTAAACTGGGCAATATCTCATCCAAATTTGATATATTAGAAACAAAAATATAATCAGCGAGTATCATAATTAGTATCAAAAGGGTGTCAAAGGGAAGTGGGCACTACAAATACAACAATTTTCTTTTGAAGCAGGTAAAAAAGTGAAACATAGATATGCAATAAGAAACATAATGGTGATAGTTCAAAGTATAGAATGGGATGAGTGAGGGTGTAATGTTTGAAGGGACGGGTGGGTTAGAAATCCTTGCGTAAAGGTTATGGAGGAGTTGCACTATTTTTCACTTTCATGAACCGAGGAGGACACATTTCAATCTGCTTTTTTTACGTAATATGTCTCTTTTTTTAGTGAAAGTGTGAAGCAGTATTCGTTGCCGATGACATTACTTATAATTTCACTAGTCGCATCTTCATTTATAGACAATATATGGAGGTCACTAGCTGTAACACCCATGATTAACTCAGTTGTCTCATCAAAAGTAATAATTGATTGAAGTTCTCCTATTGGGTCCTTTAGATCGATCCTCAGTGCATATCTATAATCATAGTTTTGAACTTGTACATTGCAACTCGAACATAACCATGAACCATTACCATTCTCTCTCACCTTTTTCCTGCATTGTTTGTCACCTTTTTGAAGAGGACATGCCTTGTAAAAGAAGTTGTCCATGTTGATATTTGTGATTTCTGCATGAACCATGGCCCATTCATTTCTCTCTGTGTTCCCCATATGTAGTACCTCCGAAATCGTTGTTACAGAGGTCAAGATCTTTGGAGGGCCCATAAATTGGCTTGTGATAGAGGGTGCTGGAAGGGAGTAGTCATCGGAATCTACCCAGCTATGAAGTGTATTGGTTTCTGAAATTAGAGGGTTGACGTAACATTTGGTACTTGAAACAGTGTTGATTGAGTTCCCATTGAAGCTGGAGACGTGAGCATCTTTCAGGCAAGGACTGGAAGAGGCGGTATAGAAAGCATGTCTTCAAGTTTCGTTGCTTATCTCATCTAAGTGTTGTCCCCACAATGTGACACTTACACTGAATCCCGACATGTCCTTTAATTGCAATGTTCTTCTCTTTGTTTTAGACTTGTCATGCTGACGAATTGTTGAGCATGGTGACATCGTAACAACAATGCCAATCAAATCAACTGTAGAACCTTCAAGTCTTGCAGTAAGTCCTTGATTTTGGTGAAGTGAAAGTGATGGGAAGGTATTGTATCCTCATTTGCTATGAGTGGAGATATGGTTGAGGAAGGTTGCAGGAAAATCTCCAAAGCATTGTTCAAATGGTTGTAACATAGCTTTGCATCAGCAATCCTCGCAATCCTCCCATTGGAAATTGTATATAGCTTCCCATTTTCAATCTGCTCATAGAATGCTTCCGCGGCCTCATTGAAACAGGTGATGTGGATTTCCCCTCCTTCCTGATCAACAAAATCAAACCCAAACACGAAACCATTTCCCCTTGCATTGTGATATTGGCGAAGGGTTGTTTTTGCTAGGGCACGACCCTCTACAGACCACATGCGCATAGATGTATTCAAAGCACTTATTTAACCCAGTTTGCACTTACATATGTTTGTTTGTTTAGCAACTAAATGTGTTCGAGAGCATTTGTTGGTAGTCGGATTGGAGCACCGATTACCAAATGTGTTTTGACAACATCAATTTCAACGATAAAACGAGTCTTTATGATAGAAAAAAGAAAAACGGGATAGAATTAGAACTGAGCAACGGATGGAAAAAACAAACAGAAAGAAATTTTAATTAATATAGGGAGTTTATGTACATTGGTAATTGAGCAAGAGATGAAGCTTACAGTTCACTTTGGATCATTCTAACGAGGGATTTGTGTAAGCACACAATGGAGCCTTCTTGTATTGATTTGTCGGTTACACGACTTGTAAATTTGGAGGGTAGAAGTGTTGTCTGAAAATGTATCCCATCTGAAAGGTCAACACGATGTTGGGCTCCCGTGTTGAGAATGGACCTTAGAGAGCACAAGTGCAATATTTGAAATGTGGGGTCAACATTGGAAATGCCTTCGTGTGTCAAATTTATTTCCATGGCAACTAAAAGATGCTCGAGATTGTGGGAATTCTGCAAATATATGGTGGAAAATGTAAACTTGTAGGGCAGTCAATCATGAAATGAAGGATTTTTCAGGAAAGCATGCATTTGTAAAGAATGAGAACCTTTAAAGTTGGCTTCCTTATTATTATATATTTTCTAAAAAGCGCAAACATGAAGTCTAACCCTTTAACAATTCAATATGCAAAAAAGTGATATAATGTACAAAACTTTGGTTGAAAACAACTAAAATTTGTATGGTTGTTTCTCGGCATTTTAAAACTATATGTATTTGTGTGCAAATATTATGAATAACACATTAAAAATGCATCATTGGTTTACATAAAGAAGCGAGCAATTGTATAAAGGAAAGATATAATGAAGAACACATTAAAAATGCGTTGTTGTTGGTTTACATAAAGTAGCGAGCAACTGTATAAAGAAAAAAATCAACGCGTTTGTTGAAAAGTTAGATTTTGTGCTCCATATGTTCCGCCACAATATATACATGCATTTATTTGAAATGAATTATAGATTATTATGTTAAGCAAATAGAATGGAAAACAATAAGAACAATATGTACACTTGAAGTGAGAAAGCTATAGGTATTTGTATGGAGACACAATGATAAAGAAATTAGGAAAGCATAGTTGTTGGATAACAAAAAATGAACATGTGTTTGATAAGTTTGATTCTCTGTTGGATATATATTGCCACAATACATACATGGAATTATTTGGAACGAGTTACAATTTATTTCAAAAACACTTATAAACTAACCACTACAAGCTATTTTTTAAAATCAAATTTCTTGCTTTTTGCTTGTGCAATTTTCTTTGCATGTTTCTTGTAGTTTTGTCCATTTGCAGATGCCTTGATTGGAATTCCCATTCTCCTCAATTTGTGTGGTGGTTCATATTTCAGTGCATCTTTGTTAGAATCATAAATCAAGTAGAAGCCTTGTGAATGATCTCCAATCGTTTGGATTTTGGAGAGAAAAATTGGGGATGTTGGCATCAGGTGGAGGCGATCTCTTATCATTTCGGCTATCACTGTTTTAAGTGGTTTCGATTTCCTACAATGCAAAACATTAACAACACATTGAATATGCTTAAACTCTTCCTCCCTCTGCAAGCGAAACGTAGTTAATGTCAATCCTGTTGTGGGGAGGGGAATTGTGTTTCTAGTTTGCATCATATTAAACTGGAGAGGGAAAATAAGTATGTTAGTCCACCAAGATTTTCTTAGGTATGACGGGCAACTTTAAAATCTTTGTTGTTGATCAGTCTAACGTCCAACTTGGGACGCTTCGAAATGGCCTCATTGGGGAACGATCCCCTCAACACATAACGAATCTGTCATTGACGAAGGCACGTGCCCCCACATGTCACTTCGGAAAAAGGATTGGAGCCAACTACAAATATAAATGGAACAATCCAAACCAAATAACATGAAAACTATCTACAATAATTTATTAGTCCATAACATGCAATAAACAAAACAATTGAATAAATACTTCAATCAGTATTGAAACCCACCTGAAGTTCGTCTAGAGACAACACTCTTTTCTTTACTGTAAGAAAGAGAATCACAAATATCCTGCAAAAAAACGAAATAGGAATTTAATAAAACTAAATGTATCTGCAAATTCAAAAGGAGGGACTCCTCCATTAAGATTAATCTATATTCTCAATTTCATTCTCAGTTATAATACAACAAAACCAAAAAGATTATAAAGAGTTATTAAAAACTGTATATTAGTAGAGGCCATACATAAGAAGATAGTAAACTGTATTTTTGTTTTATGGTTTAGAAGAAATTGCACAAATGTTTCTCTACAAAAATAATATTTCCCCATTTAGTTTTTGAGATTTTTACTGTAAAATAATTACACCTAAGCATACAAGATATAATAATGGTAGAAACACAAAAATAAAACCACTCAGAAAAAGGCTTTTTGTTGGCTATAAGAAAACCATTTAATTCTGTAGTGCTTGCTACCTTCAATCACAAATATCTTACAAAAAAACAAAAGATGAAATTAATAAAACCGAATGTATGTGGTAATCAGTTGAGCCATGAAGGAAAGTGCATATCCCAGTGCCTTGCAATAACATTACTTATATATAACTCAAATACCTAGTCCCTTGCAATAGAGCCATGAAGGAAAGTGGATAACCTAGTGCCTTGCAATAACAAATCTATATTGGTTTCTTCATGGAAAATTAAGACAACACAATTAATCAACATAACTTAAAAAAGTTAAAATAACACAGAGAGAATTTGGTTTTTTAAGAGATAGTACATCTAGTTTCAAACTGAACTATATACATCCAAAGATTTCAGTCAATAGAACAGTAGACAATATTCCCATTCCCTACATGTGGCATGTTAGTATAGGATTTTTCATGTGATTCTAGTTAGGTTCTATTTTCCATTTTTGGCATTTTTGTTTCCACCATTAATACTGAAGTAAGTACATTAGAAAACACCTATTTACTCAAGTTTTAGGAAAATTGCATTGGAAAGTTAAAATTTATGGCCTGAGTAGAAAATCATTCGGAATTGTTCATTCTATGTACATTGTTTCTCAATACCAAACATTTTTTGTGCTAATCCCATTTCTTATGTGCTTACTTTTCTATCCTATCATATTTTTGGTTGATGCAAGATTGCGCATGAACCCAGATGTTGTATCACAGACCATTGCATTTTATTTAGTAACTGCCCTTGAGGCCTATTAGTTGTGTTTACACCGATGAGTGTGTGTCTGATCTGCATCAGAACAATTATTGTGGAGGCTTATGAGTAGACCTAATTCTGGAATTGATGTTTGCATATACTCTGAAGTTTTTGAAGGTTGTCTAACAGTGGTAACATAAGCTATTGGTGATATTCTTGGGTTTGCTTGATGATTGTTTTTGAAGGTTGTCCAATATTAGTCCTTCTACTTTTGGTTTGCAAACTAACTTTTGGAATTTGGATTGTTCCTATGCATGGGTTTGATGTTCTTGTACATAGAGGAATCTATGAAGCTGCTAAGGGTATATACCAACAAATGTTGCCCAAGGTTTATGCTCATCTGCAAACATACAGAGAGGATTCACGCTTTCATTTCAGTGCAAATTTGGAAGGATTTTTCAAGCCTCATTAATTCATTGAGATTCGTGTTTTCTAAGTAGAACAAGCAATGTGAAGACAATTATTACTAATAAATGCTTGGATTGTATTTTAAAGAGAAGCTTTAGAAAAATACACAACAGGACAAAGAAAAGAAAATGTAAAGAGAAGCTTCAGAAAAATGCACAACGTTTCTAAAAGGAAAAAGACAAGCAAATGTAATCCTCATAGAAAATTTTATTTTAAAGTAGTTTGTTCAAAACAGGTCAGCTTCATGGTCTACACTTTTTGGACACCGCAATTTTGACAAAAGTTTTCCATCTGCTACAAAATTTCGGGTTCTTTTTATTCTTAGAATAATCAAATCCCATGACATCTATTAAAATAATTAAGAAAATCCCTGATGGTAGATAGGGTTTAATTGCAAATAATAGTTGTTATATTTACAATACACAAGACACAATCCATAAGGAACAACTCATCTACCAAAATACATTTGACAAATGTATTAATGCTTTATCTTACACCTGCCATATGATTCATATCATATCTTGAAACAACATGACACTTGTCCCTTTCAAATCTTCGTAGCCTTTTACTGGTTTCTTATATACAAAGTTTATTTCAATTCAAGCTCAGTAGATAGGTATTTTGAAGGAGTATGATGGACTTCTACAAAAAGATGGATTATGCATAGGCAAGATGGTTTTTGTTAATTTCAGTATAAAAATATTACATAATAATTTGGTTCATGCATGGGGTGTAGACACAAAGCTAGGTTAGAAGAAAGAAGTGTATTGGGTTTGATTATTGATTTGGACTGATTAATATTGAAGCCAAGAGTCATTATCTTGTCTTGTTATATGCAGGTATCCCAAGCGGAACCCTCTGTACCATTAAGCATGATTAAAAGATATCTACAATGAACTTGGAAACCATTAGCATTTGCAAAAGTATAATAGTTGGTTTGGGGTGTATGAGATTGTTCCAACTGAATATAAAGCTAGAAGTGAGCATAGATTTTGACCCAAGGAAGGTTAAGCACTCTGAACAATTCAATATGGTAGAGGAAGAAGTATTCAGGTTGGTATGTCTTGCTTTGAAAGAGGATGTAAGGTTGCCTTGTTGGTATGTTGGAAATTAATAGAACTCTTTTTGGTTTTGCTAAATCTTTCTTGAATCTAGATTCAAAACAAATTTACCCCAATACATCCTTGGTTATTTCGCTGTCCAGTATCCTGCCTTTCCTCAACACGGACAAAACATCCCACCCCACAAAAATATAGAAATCGGTTACTAAACTCTAGACATTTTATTAGAAACCGGAGGAAATAAGGGAACAGAAAATAGAGCATGGCCATGCAACACACAAACAACAAAACACTCTAAACCACTAAAAAAAGAACTAAACAATGCAAGCACCCCTATAAAATACAAAAATAAACAATGCACAAAGAAATAAATAACTAAGCTATTTTACATCCTTCGCCTACACCCACATCCTAGATAATTTTCTAGCTCATCCTGTCTCATAAGAGATGAAAGTATATAAAATAAAAAAACTAAAGTATTGCATTCATTGATGCCAGATGCATTGATATAAAACAACTAAATGATGCATCTAATCTAAAATACTCATCGACAATTTGCAAATTAAGAGATTTAAAAACGAAAATATGACAGTGTTGTTGATTATTAGCATGGCATATGGATATACTCAACTGATTTCTTCCTTGATTGAAATGAGAAAGAAGACACTGGTCTTTCCCATTTCAATCAAATGATAAAGATTTTCTGCACAAGATTCTTAACATTTTAAGCGTTTGCTATTCTTACTAAGGTTTCTTCTCTATTCATTTAGCTATTGGCTCTTGGGAAAAAATATATCCATATGCTATTTTAACAGAAGTTCTACATGTAGTTCTCAAATTTTCAGGGACGTATGGAGACTGTGTTCCCCCACATACAAGACATCTCCAAGAGAAGAGAACATAGGGGAGCAGCAGGGTACAAGTTTCCCCTCTTGTAATAAAAGATATTACTCCTACCAAAAAAAACAATAGACCATAATCTATTAGAAGCTAACAAAATGTTTTAAAGCAACCATCCACCAAATAAACCGAACTGTTTAAATCATTGCTATCATACTACTATTCCAAATTTCACTCTTCAGGAAGTCACATAAAATCGGTCTAATGGAATTACAGGTAGAAATAGCAATCAAAGCAGAAAAGCTAGAGTAGTTTTTTTGGCTACAGGGTTCGAGTAGATGCAGAGGAAAGGGGTTTGGAAGTTTCAGTCACAAGCCTAACATATTTGTTGCCGAAAGACAGGTTCTTTAATAAATAGCTTTTGATCAGCTAAGATTGAAGATGGCATGAAGAAGAAACTAATTCATAGCAAGGAGGTTGAACAGTACCTGTACCGAAATCACTTACACGAGCTTCAAAATCATTACCCTCATAGAATAATTTGCAATTAGAAAAGTGTCACGCAACCAATTAAATACGAGATAAAGCGATCCTTTGTTAAAAATAGCACCCCTCAAAACCGTTTAAAATAGGCGAGTGTTAAAAATAAGCGAGAAATGTCCAAACATTGTCAAAATAAAAGACATTGAAAAAATGTCTGGGAGGCCGTCAAATTTAGCATCGCTGCAAAAACGTCCGGAGGTCCTTTCCCATAGGGGTACACCTTGACGTAATTACATGTAAATATCTTTATGATTTTTACTATTATATATTAAATCCATCATATTAATCATCTTTATCTTTATTATAAATATTCAATTTATCAATGTCAAAACAATAATATAAAATAAAATAAATGAATATTATAGTAATTAAAAATCGCTAATTAATAAACACAAATATACTAATATTTTTATTTTTATCATTATTACATGTTGGTTCAATCACATCAACTAATACGTTTATTTCATTATATATTGGATTCATCATATTTATTAATACCACATCAATTAAGTAATTCATAATCAATAATGAATAAACATTAATATACTAATACCATAAAAATTGACTAATCATGTTAAGTACGTATGTTTGACTATACTTATATTGAAACAAAAGATATTTATGATTAAGAAAGAATGTCATTAATTGTCTATTATAAATTTATACTTTATACTCTGAGCATTTTCTCCATTGTATAGTAATACTTTATACTCAAAAACAAATATATATAAATATTTCTATTTAAAAAGTATCATATCCCCTAGTCTCTTCTTGAAATATTGAGGGATAATGACGATATTATATTTAAATAAAAAAACCCTTCTTATATAAAAATATTTATATTTAGAAAAAAACATCAAATTCCCCACCAAATTCTTTACACTTTTACAATACTCGTTAGTATAACATGATTCATCTATGGAATACAAGCAAATATGTTTAATTTCGGCTACAATACCTTTTGCAAAATCAAGACACCTTTTGAAATTTATTTATATATAAATTTCATTTCATCCTTATTAAAATAGAAGTTCAATTATTGTTAAGATAGAGTTGCAATGATGTTTTTAGCTTTTCTTATGTTATGTTGTGATAAAAATTTATGTAGAAATAGTTATTATTGGTCTTGGGTCCCCCGTCGTGTCCCAATTCCGGTTTGTTGCTTTAGTTTTTGTAAAAGCTAGCTTCTTATTATTCTAGGGTTTAAGCCCTCTCTAAAACTTAATTTTAACTTCTAATAAAAATATTTATAATATTCCATTTTTATTTTGTATTAAAAAAGGTAGAGCAATTCAATTACTCTTGTTTATAAGCTCCAAAAATGATTCATGATAGTGTATATTTGATAGACAATGAATTGCAACACAAATATGAGAAACAAGGATGAAGATGACAAAAATAACAATAAGAATGATACTTATCATTGTTAAAACAAAATAATTACATAAATACAATTTTATATTCATATTAATAGAAAATGAAATATGTTTTTAATAGTTCTTTTTTTTTTTTTTAATATTTTATTTTTATTCTTTTCATTACATTTTTTTTTTTTTTTAATGTTAAAAGTCCCAGATCCACTTTTTAAAAGTCTTAGTCAATTAAAAATTATGATTCTAATTTTTAGTTTTCTTTAAAATGTTATATTTTAAGTATGTTATAACATTTTAAGTATGTTTTGCATCAATCTTATAAAAATTCACAATCATCACTATCAACATTTGTAAATGATATCTTTATTAATAAAATAATTAATTAACAAAATGTTAAAAACTAATCTTTTTAACAAAAATTGAATGCTAACACAAACTATGTCAAACATTTTTCCACCAATTGGCTCCATTTAGGAAAAAAAAATCATTAACAAAACTCCAATTTAATTTTGAAAAAAAAAAAACTCAAACCACACGTAAAAAAAATAAGTTGCGAAAAATTTCCACCTCACAAAATGATATTTTTTATTTTCTAAGTTCCGACAATTATCTAGCACAAACTGCATTAAAAAAAATTATATCCGCAGTTATGCTAAATGTATGACCTATGAATTGATGCTAAACAATGTGATAGAACATAGTTGTTAGAACAGAGCATGCATCGTCATTTATTTTTGGTGCATTATTAATACAAGCACACATGGGGCAATATAAATGTGCCCAGAAGAACACTTAAATGGTGCATTTATAACAACCTGCACGTTATTGAAATCACAAACCTCTTCAACATTATGTACCAAAATCTAGAACTGAAATTTAACATCCTTGCACTGTAAGAAGGAAATCAATAGCAATAAGGTATTAAAGGTCTTCTTTACATGCGACCATAATATTGATGAATATGCAGTGTATAATGTTCGTCTACTTATCCATGATGACAAAGCATCCACATGTCACACGTGTAGCCTTCATCTCTTCCATCAACAAATTCACTTCGAAATATGGTGTCAATTTGGTTTCGCGAAGAGGCACATAAAATGAACTTACCTTGCATGCCTAGGTGAATTCTTCCTTGCAATAAATAAATCAAACATGAAATGAAATACCATAATCCACCTCCTGTCCACCCTGCGAATGGAACAAATTTGTGAGCAGGTTTGAAGATAAACGCGTGGCATTTCTTGTCCCCTAATAGATTCTATTGCATTCAAATTGTAACTTAGTAGTCCGCCTAGAATTTAAGAGGGACTGTTAGTAGATGGCGTAGTAATCTCCCCATTAAATAGTATAATCATTTGAACATATTTCTCAAGTGAAGGTGGAGTACAAAGCCCGAAGTGTTCCGGCTTCTATAATTTTTACAATGTTATACAACAGAGAGCTTTACAGATAAAACAATGTACAACTTTTTTGTTGAATTGTTCTTGTACCACTTTCAGACAAAATGTACAGCCAATGTCATTTAGAAAAAATAGTAGGTGCATGGTATTATACCATAATACACACGGCTGATAAGATCTCCGTCTTTATCATAGCCTAAAAAGCAATGATACAGTGGATAATGCACCCTGCAATATATTTACAGGCAGACAGATTAAATTTCCTCTGCATATTAATTCCAACAACATCCTTAGGAAACACATCGAGCTTCAAATAAATTAATCTCAACTCAGATCTTGCTGCAGCAATTCCATCAAGATTTAAGACAATAAACAGTCCGAAATGAAGACAAAATTGAACCCATAGACTTGGTGTAGTAAAACATGTCATATTTCCACGATGGCATCAAAGCTCTGCTCCGGAGGTCCAGAACGTTAGAACGAAATGCTGTAAAATAATCTCTCTTTTGGTTGGGCCAAAGAAAACTGTAAAAGCATCACATCTCAAAGCCTTTCGTGTCACCGTGACTGCTGTAGCAAAAACTGAAAAGTTGGGTATTTATGAAGAAGTGGTGGTGGTTCAACATCCAACAAGTCTATTTCGCCAATAGTATTAGATATATCATCGGCAGAGAATGGGATGCTGCCAGCAAATGTTAAAAATAAATAAAACAAGAAGAAAATAAACGTAGGGCACCAATAACGGAATAAAGATGAACTGCTTCAGACTGCCTCAAGTGTTCAGAATAGGAAAACAGACTATCAAAATACGAATCTAGATTCCATACCTTAAATCATCATCCAACAAAAAAGAATTATTTGACATATCATGAGAATCATTTTTCACAGTATCTCTCATGTTTTTTATAACCTGCAAATTACAAAATGTAAATATCTTTTGTTCTTAAGAAAAAGTTACCATTCAAGTACATCAATGCGAGACGAGATATGACAATTACAAATAAAAACTAGAAGAAATAATCTCCCCGGCTCACCTCATTTGATACACTTTGTGCACCATACTTGTCATCCCAATACATCGTGCTTATACGGTATAGCTGTTGAATGCTCAAAACCTATCGTCATGAGATATTTTGCAATTAGAAAATGAACATAAAACACCCACAAAGCTCCTGAAATATTCCAAAGGAAAAAAATTTCTTTGTTACATAACATGGAACACATACCGGACATATATCATTCACAAGTACATCTAATGACTTATTTCGCTTCTGATGTATCACCTGCAAGTCATAAATATCAAGAAAATGTATCACACAGATATACAGTAACAAAATATCCTTCAAATTGAAACAAAATAAAGATCACATTCAGTGCACAAATTTCTGCATGGTTTCTGTAGCAAATGTTTATAGTCAACGAATAGTAATGGATCAAGATTTATTAATTTTTCAAAATAGTAAAAGGACAACTCCCAGCTGTATGTTGTGGGATTAAAAATTCTAAATCCTCAAAGAGGGTGAACAGTCCATTTTGGAAATGCTGATTTCTTTTAGAGTCGGTAATATACCAAGATTATTTTCTGCTGTGTAGCTCTTTAGCAGATCCACATGTTTTCTTCTTAATTACATTCGTATGTTTCAGCCCTTGGGCTAATGCTATTACATACAGTCTTATACACAAACATTCATTAGGTGGAGGTGGTCTATTACTGGATACTCATCACTGATTAGCCATCGTCATCGTCAAACTCCTCAAGTCTAGTGGTTTTGTTCCAGTCCGACAATCCTTCCAAATTAACCTTCCGGGCTACCATCCCAAACCTTAAATAATTTGACTTCTATCCAAAGCTATTTACTCACCTTGTCAAGCCACTCAAGATTTCATTCATGCTTAGCGGTGTTCTCTTATAAATGGTGGATGTTATGTTCCTGCATATTCTGAGCATGCTTCAAATTTGTCACTTCGCTGGAGCCTCTGAAAATTTCAGTTCAAATTATCTCTGTTCTGCCACAGCCTTCTAACAGCTCCAAATTGGTCGGACTTTCATGTGGTTGCTGACCGCTATATTCATCCTCCGTTTCTTTTACTTCCTTGAAATTTCTCAAGTGTGTCTTAAGGTATTTCTTGATCCAATTTCATTTTCGTTCACGACCATAACCTCCAATCTCTGTTTCCCTGTTCTTGGGCACAGCCTCTTGATTGATCAACTTGTCCAACTTTGCCTTGACATTCCCAGTGACAAGAGTAAGCATGGCATCTTGCTTCAATGCCACGATTTATCAGTTTTTAAGGTTTTTTTCATATTCCTTCGTGAGGGCACAATCAAAATACTTGCTACCCTGAACACCAATTTAAGGATTAGTTAACAATCGCCAACACACTGTAAGTAAGCAAAGACTTTTGTCACATGAGCCTTTATCAAGAGGAAGTCAACCGCATGACACTAAATTTGACATGACCTCCTAGGTGTTTTAAACAAAAGGGGATAATCTCGTGGTCTATTGAATGTTCCAACTCTACCCCTCTTAAATCAAGGATTAAACAGTCTGGAAGAGGTTTTCCAGATCTACATTGACACAAATCCTTGCATAGTTTAGGACCCCTAGGTGCTTGGTGAATTCAGATGTTGTTATGTACTCTCCAACAGCACCCCTATCGTCTTCAAAGCTTATTCTTGCCAGTATTCAGTTTGAAGAAGGGGAGTCTAACCCAAACTGGCTCTATGCTTGGTAGGCCTCCACGGGATTAACAAGAGACCAATGCTTCATGAAAAGTCCTGACATTTTAAAGAACCACGGTCCTTGAAAAACCCAATTTTATCATGTTTTGTGGCAAAGATTGCCATGAAATATCCCTTGGGTGTCATGAGGCAATCTATCAATCCCGTGGATTTCCAATTTTCATGCACCCAAGTTTTCATGGTTTTGAGGCCCCGAAAGATGGGCTATGTTGCAGAGAAACGGAAACGGATACGAAACGCGGAAACAACAATTTTCAAAAAACCTTGGATACGAAACATTACCGGAAACGTCCATACAATATATATGCATAGTACTCATTTTATAATTGTAGACCATAAGAGATAATTGATAAAGCACTCAAAATATTTTGTATTCATTGAAATTTGAACTTCTAAAGAGTCATGACTCATCATTCAACATGGTTACAATTTCAATGATTCACATATACATGATAATAATCTAGATTCTAGAATATATCATCCAGATTTTCCTCATAATCATCTCCACGAAAACTGAATTTAGCAAGAGAAAAATGAGAGTGTGATTTAGAATGGACCCAAGATGTCATTATATAGCTTTTAGGAAGTGTCTTTAGCAAGTCTAGGTAGGTAGATTAGGTTTAGGTTCATTAAATGCAGTTTTTTTTTTTAAATGACGCTTTAAAATTTAAAAAATGTTGGAAACGTGGCAGACGTTTCCGGAAATGTCTGCCACATTTCCCCACCGTTTCCCCCACATTTCCATTTCCAAAACGTTTCTGGGGTGAAACGCCACCCTCCTAGGCGTTTCTGGCATCACAGACTCCTATGAATCTGCAGATCGGAGCACATTCAGGAGCCACAGCCCATTGCTCATTGAATCTATTAAGAAGTGGATGTTGAGCAGGACTTCAATGTGTAAGTAGCATCAATTTTTCTTTTATTTTCCAGGAAACAAGCCCTGATGACTGTCTTTTGTGCATGTTTTGAATGAACTGTTTTAAATTTTCCTCGCAGATTTGATGTAAGAATGGAGAGCTTGCTGATTTGAGAAATGACTGAAATTAATTTTTAGATGGCTGTAATCAGACTTCTGAGGGCTGGATATGACTGAAAATGCACACGGAAACCTGCAATTTTTCCCTTCCTAGGGCAGCGACCTGTTTTGGGAACTCCCACTCACTTTTGGATGCCCTAAACTTGCTGAAAATATGCCCAATCAAGCTCAAAAATTCTGATTAATTACCAGCAATCAAAATATGAAGGAAAACTGATTTTTAGTGCCCTAGAATTGAAGATATGAATTTCTATAAACCCTTGTCTGCAGAGTTACTTTAAAAATTCATAACTTTACCTAGGAAGCTCCAAAATTCATGAAACTTGGGATCTTGGGGTTTAAAAATATGAAGAATGCAAATATCAACTCAACTTGCCCAAACATCCACTCAAACATGCCAAATCTGACCTACAAGCAATTTGCCCCTTTTGGAAATAATAAACTAGCAATCGTACGTGAAGTGTACGATGGAAACGCCGAAGGGGATGGAGTGAAGAATGTAAAAATGAAGAAGCGAAAAAGATGGAAAGGATGAAGGATTATTAAGAAAGGGTTCGATGGAGGGGAGGACATTGTGTTCCAGTGTATTGTCTCTATCTTACCGGATTTTTCACGGCGTTGCAATATGTGTTTGAACATTATTATCCTGTTGATGAGCCAACAAATATGAATGCATAAATGTCAACAAAGGATAGATGAAAAATATTCCAACCCATATGTGGATGCATGGGGACATGTGTAGCCTACATAGTCTAGTAGTTTAGAGAGTCGTCAATTCATTTCTTAACCATTGCATGCAAATTGAAACAAAGGGTGAGTCGAGGGAAGATGCAAACTTAGGCAATCTTGTCAGTGGTGTGATGAGATGTCAGATGTGAACAAGTATGAATCATAATACTTAATACGAGATCCATGATGCAATATGATGTCATTCATTTTTGTCTCATCAACAAATTATAATCTTCAAATGCATATTGCTAGGTGCAAGCAAATCTGAATCACAATACCAAATACGAGATCCATGATGTAATACGATTTTGAGCTCAGAGGATAATCAATGCAAAGACTTAGGCCCATTGATCCCAAAAATACAAATCGAATTCAATGACCAAATAATATAGAGTCATCTGATATATGCGAGTACTCAACATTTGCTTGCATCATTGTACATTGAAAGAAGGCTATCAATCTTATTTCTGTTAAATAATTTATACCTAGCCTTTCTTTTTTGTTTATATATAAGTGATGGTGTATGTATTTACAATCTATTTTTATCGATGAAATGGAGGATTTGTGTTTACTCAATATGAGCCATTCAAGATTTTGGATCAGATAACATTTTATTTGTTAGATAAGACAAAGACATGAATGGAAAGTTGGAAAGAAAAGGTGGGATTTAAATACATGCATGCCCCACACCTGTTCCACAACTTAAATTGTTCCTGCCCAAATAATATCTATTTTTGCTCAACTTTATCGTCTCGATCTCCAAGAAAACTCGAATGATCCCGTCAGTGGTGCGAGGAGATGCTAGATGCGAGCAAGTATGAATGGAGGCATTCACTTTACAAGGTTCTACGGAGGAGAATGAGTTAGGGAAGATAACAAAAGGTACATTCCAAGGTAGAAAGAAGAATGTGACACCCTTCCATGGGTCCTATCCTACATGACACTCTAAAATCATTCACGACACGAGATATGGTCGCATATGGTTGTAAGGCAACGAGAATTCCAGAAAGTAAATTGTGAAAATCCAGTTGTGGGGAGTCTCGAAGCCAAGCATTCGAGTGGCAATTTCAATGAAGGAAAGAATTATGACAGAAGTCATCTACCATTGGAGGGAGTTGAGCACAAGGAACTCCATTCTCTGAATGGTGCGAGATTCGAATATGTACTTGGCTTCCTCAACCTGGGTAGCAAAACACCCACATTATATATATTATAGCTCTGCATGGCCATGAACTGATGAAAAAGCTAAAGGAACTTGGTGAGTCCAATGGCGGCCATACATATCTAAAAACCAAGTCTGAATCACCTACAAGTCGAGGAGGAGGGGAACCTCAGTCTCTTCCACTTTAAATGCAGGCTAATTCAAATAAATATATTTTAAAGATATTTGTAATAATCTGAAAACAAAAGATATTGACATGTAGAAATATCAAATCATCAAAATAACTCGTGACATGACATATGGCAATGATTAACATGAACCCAATAAAGTAAAGGCCCCCATGATGCCCCAAATGTTATCCAAAATCGTAATGTAAATAATGATGATATAAGGACTATATAATTTGGAAATATCTATCAAGATAGAATTTTGGAACCGACTTATAATAGATGATATCTATTACATGACATTTCTACCGGTTTGATATTTAAAAAGTAATAATAACTTTTTCAATAAAATAATAATATAATAATTTTTTAACCATTTATAATTTGCAGCTTTGGTGATTAATACTTTTGTGGTCAACCATTCAAATGTGACAATGATATGCTACTATGGTCATATCTTGTGCAAATTTATCTAAAATTGTCTACGAAGAACCACTGGCATCACCGTCTTGGCTGCAACTTCCTTGAGCTTCAACACATTCTTTGTCAGTTCACTCCCTTGAACTGACAAAACCCACCAACTGGAATTAAGTAACTTTGTTTTGGCAGTTACAATGGCAAATGGTAACTTGTAAGTGGGTGGAGAAAGTAATTAGGTTGGCAGTTTGACTGGCAAATGGTAACTTGTAAGATTTTTTTGATATGAACTTTTAAAGAATAATCTAAATTCTCACATAGTAAGTTTTAAAATTAAATCCAAAAACAAGGATCCAAAGCAAAAGCTGTCTTCCCACATGACCTTTCTGCTAAACACATGTTAATTGGCAATGCCTATTCACTGAGAGGTTTCAGGTCCATGGCAAGATTTCCCAATGTAGGTAAGGAAAAGCACTGTATCATGGAATTGAAGTTTACTGCACACTATGCTAAAAGATTGACCATAACTAGACCAGAAAACAACCTGAATCAAACGGATTAAAGTTAGCCCCGTAGAATGCTTCTTCAGAAAGATTCAACTCGCAAGAAGGCTAGTGGTTCACTTCTCAAGTAAACTACCAAAAAGACTGCAATAGTTCCCTATTGATGGATCCAATACAGTAGTCTGAAATGTTGGAAGAGAAAATGTGACGCAGTCATATGGAGAAACCATTCTACAATGTGCAGATCATAAAGCAAATTACTCATATGCGGTGTAATAATTTCAAAAATTTGGCATATTCACTTACATGCGTAAATTAATAATTGAAAATAATTATAAAAAACACAAATTAATCGGTATATTCAGGTGTACGAATAAAAATGTGCGCTTTGTTTGGATTTTTCTTTGAGGAGGAAACCACCCATGAGACCCAATCGAAAGCTTACTGCATATTTTATCCATTTAATACAGTATATGTAAAATACATTTTTTTAATCTTGATAAAATTCCAAAAAGACATACACATACCTGCTGAAAAAATCCTGGTAAGATAGCACCATCAAAAATTTCTGTCCAAAAACTGAATTTATGATTTATCTTCCCTCCACTTCAACAACAGAAACGCAAATCGAACACAAACTCAACACAAAACTATTCTAATCACAAGAACCCATCTTAAAAGTCATCAGTGCTAAAACACCAAGAATGCTCTCAGGGATCTGTGTGGCAAAACGGAGCACAAAATGGTTCGGCAGACCAAATTATAGGAAAACGAAAAACACCATTTATTACAACGCATTATATTTTATGCTTCTTCTGCATGTAAAAGACATGCCACTTCAGAAAAATAAAAATAAAAATGGCATGGACGCGTGTAGAGTAAAACATCTGCAGTTTTTCTTAAAAAAATTTATAAAATACGCAAAACATGCCAAGTCACAAACTAAATGCAAACACCCACCAACTACCGTTGGATTTAAACGACTCTCCAAGGAAGAATGTTGTCCCGTCGATTTCTGACTTTTGTCAGAATCAGGAGGTTGAACTCCACTATGTAACGCCTTCGACATAATTAGTGGTTCAAACATGCAAGGAAATAATTGCTTCACCTTTAATAATTAGTATAAGTCCATCCATGCAAGAAATCATACCATACATTCATCAAAACATATCCAAAATGCTCATGATACAAGTCGCCTAGGGCTAGATAGAAAGATATCAACTCCAAATTCCTTGAGATATTCAATAATTCCAAATATCCTTGCTTGAGGGTTTTCGTCCCCAAGACAAGTTCCACTATCAAGGGTTTTTGTCCTTGAAGTGGTCTCAAACAAGGGTTTTTGTCCTTGATGAGAGAGGAAAGGTACAACCTTTACCCAAAAGAAATAATAAGATTCAACATATCCATCAAATGGCCAAGCATCCTCCTTTTATAACATAAGGGGTGTTACATCACAACTTATGGCCGACCTTATAATAAGTACCTTTTAATTATCTAATTTGTATTTGGAGCCTACATGCTCAAAACACTTTAAATTCTAATTAAATGAGTTCTTCTATTGGAGCGTTTGGCTTTCCAATAGGAATACATGATAATAATGAAAATATCTATTTAGAAAATGTCATCCAAGTCTTCCCCTTGCTTCTTTCCTTGAACCCACGGGGAGGAAGAATGGGTTAAGGTCTTCAATTACGCTAGTCTCCAAAAAAGGGATATGACATGTAAGTAGCATCGATTTTTCTTTTTTCCCAGGAAACAAGACTTGATGACTATCTTGTGTGCATGTTTTGAATGAACTGTTTTAAATCTTCCTTGCAGATCTGATGTGAGACTGGAGAGTGTGCTGATTTGAAGCTAGAGGACTGATTGAGACCAGCCATCATGGGCATGGAGAAGGCCATGCCCTCCTCAAATGTGCTGCCCTATCTAGATCTAACCAATCCGGATTGAGGAGGAAAAAGAGAGAAATTCTGACCGAGGGAGGTGGATGAACGGTGAGAGTATTGGGGGAGAGAGCACGAAGAGGTCACTCAAAATTGACCAACAACAGAACGAGAAAATAGTGATGGCACAATGTGCAATTTGCAGCAAATTGGTTTGCTTTGCTTGAACCTTTTCTAAAATGAGATTCGTTCCTACATTGGAAGCCACTCTGAATGTTTATACAGCTACGTGTTGAGGGAGATCCATGTATCAGTATATTCTGAGCAAAAAAACAAAATTTATATCACACCCCCAACAAATGTTAGTAACGACAAGGCAATAGGAGTCAACAGACTTGTAAGATGCTAGCCTTTGAAATATGAGCTTTAATGACATTGCAAGCCACAAAGTTTGGCCTTTCTTTTTTACCAGCTTCTATGTTCTTTACCGTGCTTATTATGGATTACTTGTGTTAAAATCTCCGCCCTAAAAACAATTCCTAAAATGGACCTTGTTTATGTGGGAAATGTTGAACAAAAGTCAGCCTTCCAGCTTATTTTTACCTCACCCTTCTTTTCTCACAAAGGGGTCTCTAACACTCCGCCTGATGTTTTCTCTTTACTTGTGGTCCCAATAGTTCCTCCAAAGCACCAGCCACATTTCTCTCTGTTCAGATTCTCGAAGGTTGCAGAGCTTCAATGGCAGTGGTCACGGTATTTACAGGCTTTTAAGAGCCAAAACTCAGATACCCGCGGGCTCAATTAACTTCACATTCCCCATGAACAAATTTTCTGCACTCGGCCTCCAAAAAATGCTTCAAGAATTCAAGAGAAAACTTCAATGGTGGTCTCACTGTGTTTTGGGTCCCATGATTTAAGAGAAACGGCTAAGTGTTGAACGCAGGAAAAGCAGAGGCTCGAGATTGTGCCAAGTGGCACAATCTCATAAACTTAGAGCCATGAAGAAAACAAAAGCTGCAGTTCACAAGGAGATCACCTCGAGATTCACTCTGAGATTGCACCACATGGCACAATCTTAGGAAAGGTGATCACGGAGGCCCCCAACTATCAAGAGAGGTTCCAAGACTCTATGACATGGTGACAGGTGTCACCATCCCGTAAGGCCTCAAGTTCACAAGCTAAGTTGGGGCCACGATTCAAGTGAAAGACTTTGAGATTGTGCCGTGTGGCGCACCCCCAAAGAATCTATTCACAGAGGCCAAAAAGAGTTAAGTAAAGGTTCAGAGACCACAAGACTCGGAACAGATGCCACATGTTATCTAGGAGCCACTGGTATGCAGACATCCTGCAGACCACAGTTTTGGCCATAACTTTCACAAGAAAGCTCCAATTAGTGTGTCTTTGGTCTTGTTGGAAAGATCTTGAGGAGAGCTTTGTATTTGTGCAACAATTCACATTTCATGTTTCTACGATCTGTTTTCTCTGTGATTGTATTTTAAACATTTTCACCAACTCCAGCCAGCTCACATTAATAAGTTGCGTATTCCAAAAATTTGCAATGCCTCATGAGTACATAAAGAAGGTTTTGAGATCTTCTCAAAGTGCCCCTCAATCAATATTTTGATGGCTCCAGCCATGACAGGGCCTCAAATGATGGACAGACATGCCTTTAGAGATCTCAGTGGGTGGCAACAATAAGATCTTGCATTTGATTTCCTCTAATACAGCATGAGCGCTATGGGAAAGCTCACAGTTCTGATATTTTAAAATGAATTAAACAGACCCCTTTCCTTTCATACTCCATTTCTGAGCCAGAACTCAACAACTTCTTAATTACTCAACCACACAATTGATGACAAGAGATATAAACAGAGAAGATTGGTCATTTATGACCACTAGTATCTCTAAGATCAGATTTTCTCCAGTGGACACAGAGCGGGGGTGTATTTGGCATCAATTTCTCTTCTTTCTTTCTCTTTCTCTTCTCATATGGTCTAAGTAGAAAGTTTCTACATTAAAGAGTCTGTTGTTGGCTCTTTCTTGGACCCACTCAGGCCCCATTTTCTGTCATGCTGTTTTAGCCTTAACTTGTGTTTTATGTAAAGAATTCGAGCCTTTATGTTACAAGCAGCAACTGTGTATATTTCAGCATTAATAAAGGTGTTGTGGTTCTTTCTTGTCTACCCTTCAACTTTGTTTCTGTTCTGTGCTCTTACCTCTTGCTTTTGTATGTATTGTGCCTCCAATCATCTTGCATATCTCATTGGTTCTGTGCTATCTTCAGGTAAGGGAAGAAGCTACATAGCCCCATTTCCTTATGGTGTATCACCACCCTTTCTTTTATTTCTCTTCTCCCTTTTCCATTGAAGAATTTACTCCATGCACTTAGCTTAGGTAGATCTAGCACTAGTTAATAAATAGAACCAGTTCGAACATTGTTCTAAGCTATAACTCACCCACGTCTTTTGAACATTCAATGTTATGTGAGATTTGTAAGATTACTCTTGGTTGGACAAATCTATAAATAGTGTTTGGCATAACTGGCGTAACTGGTGAGACTGAAGTAAAAACAAATGCTTTTATGTCAGTCTTGAAAAGATTTAATACATTCATCTGAGATTATGCTTTTGAAGCAAAATCCCTATCACCCGGTGACTCCATTGGTCAAAAAACCAAAACACATCCCATTTTTGGGTTCCCCAAATTTGATGTCTGTGAGGCCATCATTAGGCTGTATTAAATGATAAATGTGATTGTTAACCTAATTAAACAACAATTAACCGTGTAAGCTTTGCATTTGATGATTAACTGTTGGGAGTCTTAACTTGCACCGACATATCATTAAATGAAATATCAAAGCTTTTTAGTGCTCCGCCTTAATCTTGTGTTTGAAAGCCGCCTTGATCTTGTGTTTGAAAGCACTATGTTTATAAGGTCGTAAGTACGCCCTTATATGAAATGATAGACCTTGGTGGACTCATATTTGCACATTATTACTTTTTGACGGATTGGGACTTGTTCATATGCATTGAGCTTGGCCATATGATATTATATTGTGTTATAATGGTATGGTGGTTATTCCGCTTATTGGGTATGAATGATTATGGATATCATGGGCTTGGCATGTCATTTGTTGCTTGATCTATGCATTATAGTTTGAGTGTATATTGTTTGACTTGGCATTAGAGGTATGAAGTCGATTGAATGGGCATTATTGTTTTATCTTGGACAAGGTTTTGTTAGGCCTTGTTATTATATGCATTAGCGTTTAGTGAGGGATCAAGATGGAAACTGTAAACATGACCATAAGCCTATTGGCTAAGTTTTTAATTCTGAAATACGGCTGAGTCTGAAATCTGAAAGGACCCACCAAAACATAGAATTTGCATTATAACTCCGAGATGTCTGAACCCATTCTCAAACATCCTAGAAGTATATATAAAAATATAACTTAAAGTATAAGGAAGTAAATATTTATTTGTAAATATAAACTTACACTTAAAAATTTAATTTATGTATATAATTCCTTTGATAAGCATTTGTTTTATTATTTGATGGATAATATAAAATAAAAATAACCCTTGAACATTATTATTATCTTTGCTTGATTGTGATCCCTCCTCGTGGGATTAGGTGGCCACAA
The DNA here is from genome assembly GCA_018340775.1 of Taxus wallichiana var. yunnanensis. Lineage (NCBI taxonomy): Eukaryota > Viridiplantae > Streptophyta > Pinopsida > Cupressales > Taxaceae > Taxus > Taxus wallichiana. Next base: position 181,669,451 of record CM031239.1, on the reverse strand, counting down.
ATAATTATTGTTGATTGTTTCAATTGACATTCGTTCTTGGAAAAATAATTATTATGGACTTTGGCAAAGTTTGTCATAATTAAGAATGATAACGACAGTGGTATTTGAGAGGGTTCTGGACCCAACAAGTGTTTATAAGTGGATTTTTGTTTGTTAAAAAATCCACTTAAAACAAAGCTTTGACCTTCTATTCTAGAGGTTCCATTTTGCATCATTGTTTTGAAACCCAAGTTAGGGCTGTGACACTTGCATGCTCCTAACCATATGCATGGTGGTGACACTCTAGTTCACTTGCAAAATACTAAAATAGTTATTTCAGGTTCTTGAAACCCTAGATTTCGATGGTGGCACTTCAGTTCTAGGTAGTTGCATCAATTGAAAGCCCTAAGTTTAGAGCTAGATGACGGTTTGGGGAGTTTTTGCATCTAATGCAACTCTAATTTACTTGCAGGCTTGTTGGCTAGATTTTCTATTTGAATCCTGGGCATGACATTGATAGTTGTTCCTGAAGGGGAGTTTAATTTAAAACCATGATATAGGAATGGCAGCAAGGGAAAGTTGATGGTGACAGTCTGAAGGAGCTATGGACCAACTATCTCACTTAGGACACTGCTGCCTTCTCTCCATGGGCATGGGTTTCTTCCTCTAGCTTTGCTCCGCTTATTATGGCCTTATATCTTGTTGTTATTTTGTACAAATAGATCATCTTTTAAAGTTGTGATGTTTGAATTCGATGACTAGTTTATTTGTGTTTGAATAGGTATATGCATACACCAATGTAAATATGCTAGGGAATATAAACAGTGGTATATGCATACACCCAATCATGTTTAATACGGTGCTTCTCTCCATTTTGTTCTTGATGATGATTGATTCCATGAAATGGACGCGCTGTTATGAAAAATAATAATGATTGTACAATGTATTCTCTACCTCTGAACTTTCATGTTGGATATATCACAAGGGCAGAAATGAAACATTGGTGATTGATTTGATTTGGCTTTGCACAATTTGTTCTTTCTCAACTCGAACAAAGCGAGCTTAAATTCTCCATTTGTTTTCTACTTACTAACAGCTTTTTTGCATAAAAGGAATGCTCTTATCTAATGCCATATCAGGTTGATGCATGGCTGAGGGAATAAATACATGCCAATTCATTTTTGAGCTGACCCATAACATCATGCAGGTTTGCAGGGTCTTGCTGGAAATAGAAAAGGCAAAAATTCTGCTTATTTGAAGGTTTCTTTCATGTTTACTTGAAGAAATGAAAAATTTAGTGATTAGCTTGAACTAAAAGGGGCTGTTAGAATGTTGTGAACAATTGAAGTCTTGAAAAATTTCACTGATGTTTGAAGATTTACTTTGAAATCTGTGTTGAACATGTTTGTATCTATCTGGCATAGAGTCTTAGGTGCAAATCTGAAAGAAAGGGGTTTCTCTGTAATTTCCTTACTCATAAAATGAAAAGAAGAGAGCATTGATTTCCTGTACCTTGCATTGCTCTATTGAAACTAATAAAATGCTTTGTGGGTATTTACTTATTGCATAGATGCTCTTCTACCTTTCTTGGCTGTAACCCTATTTACATGGGAATGAAATTGCATTGGAAGGGATTGCATGAAAGATTGAACCACCCGAATTTTCACTCATCTGACAAGTTCATAATTGTATGATCAGAATAGGCATATTGAAGGAAGTAGAAACTATTTCCTTAAGATATCTGTAGCAATTTGTAACACTCTATCTTCCTATTTAACGTTTGGAGATGTACTCCTTGTTTGCATGCTCAAGGGAGAATCCTTTTGTTCTCTTGGTTTAACAAAGGAAAGTATATTGTTTCCTCGCCTTTGGTTGTAACCTGACATTTGCAAATGAATTGTACAATGTTAGGAACATGTTGGAAATGCTACTCAGGTTTATGTTTGAAAATGATTCTACCCAGTCTGATCATTTGCACATTAAAATGATCGTTGATACAAACATATAGGGTTGAAAAATATCAAGCCCTCTCACCATTTATGCTCCTTAAGTATGACCATGAATTGGAAATCGATCTTCTTATGATCTTGTTTGGATATAAAACTATCTTGGAGCTAGGAAAATCTCTTATAAGAGGCTCAGACTAGTATACAATCACCAAACCATGTATGAGTTGGATTTGGAACCTTTTTGCAATTATCCAAATTTGTGACATCTAGTCTTCAACCATATTGAGTTTGGTTGGCAAGTAGATGGTAATACTCAGTTCTTGTATGAGGAGTTTCACAAGTAATTCTCTAAGTTCTCATATTGACAACCATAAGCGGAATAATCTATTTTATCACATCATGAAAAAACATGTTCTTTATTAAAGGAGAATCGAGCCTATTAGGGTAAGTTAGATGGAGTGCTTGTAACCTCATGGAATGTAGAACATTGTAGGTCTATCATAATAGAGAATATGCTCGATGCCCTCCTCTGGCAGTTCGCCCCTCAGCCCCTTGTCTATATCTCCCTTGCAAACGTTCATTCTAGCAGGACTACTTTCCATCCAAGAAAGTATGGAACAGTTTCCTCCCACAGATAGCAACATTAAAATGTTAACAGGAGCTACCAATTCAGTAAAACAGAACTTCAAGGAAAATAACGACATCTTACTGGAACTACTCAACAGGGTTGAATGGATGGAAATTGTAAGTTCAGCCCTCCACACGGAAGTTTGTGTTCTTGTCAACCGGGTTGCAGCAGTGGAATCTGAAAACGCTTTATTGAAAGAACAAATCTCCAACAAGGCAAGCACCATCCACTCCCAATGGAACAATAAAGCAGAGATTGATCACGATCTCAAAAAGATGTAGGAGGCAATCAGAATACAACAAGCTTCTTTCAAACAAGAAATTGAATCACTTATTCAATCATCGGCAAAGGTGGTTAAAGGGAATATTCCCCCACCTATGGCGGTAGTTGAGGAGGTCGTCCAAGCCAAACTCATGGAGGAACACACTAGGCGTGAGCGTGAGTTGAATCTCAAAGTAAGGGGGCTTCCCTCATCCCAATCGTCACAGGACCCCTTGACGGTTGGGAATTCTTTCATCAGAGATACTTTGGGTATCCAAGATATTCACCTAGAGCGTGCCTGGCTCGGTTATGAGTCTACCCTCTTCCTTCGGTTTAAGTCAGCAGTAGATAGGCTCAAGGCTCTTAGGGCCAAGAGGCTGTTATTTTCCCTCCCTAATAAGATCTTCCTTGATGAGGATCTTACCAGGTCACATGTAGCCGAACTCAAACACTCCAGAGAACTAGTTATGGCAGCTGGAAAGCAGGGAAGTGGGCAGTTATCAGAAACCTCCAGGCGGTAATCAGAGACACTTTCCCTCTGGATGGGAGTCTTGTCCTGGGTCTTCCAAATGACAAGCCACGAAGGGGGTGCAGTTGGGCAAGGGCATGACTATTAGATGTTGGAACGGGAATGGATCCTTTTGGTCCTCACCAGGTCTTATTCTTGATGCTCTTAGTTCCGCAGACATCCTCTTCATCACAGAGACTCATGAGAGTCCAAGTGCGGCCTCTTCCTAATATCACGAGCTATCATTGGTACTCTGCACACAAGTAGGAGACTAGGAACTCGGGTGCGTCAGAGGTTCTGGAGGGGTGGCCTGCTTGTACAAAGATTCGCTCCAAAGTAGGATCTCTTTGGTTGTCCAGAGATGAGTTTGCCAGGTTCTTATGGGTTCGTATTCAAGGTGTGGGTCCCCACTGTAGGGATATCTACATTGCAGTGTGTTACTTCCCTCAACATCCTCCCTTTATGCCATTCATAATGGTCTTGATGGTGATCCCTTTACCGACTTGTATGACAATATTGCCCAGTACTCAGTGGTCGGAGAAGTCATCCTTTTGGGTGATTTCAATGCACACCAGAGCACTCTAGGTTCCTATTCATGACTGCTGCAAGAGGATATGTTATGCACTTGGATAGTTGATCTAGAGACAGTGGGCTTGCACAAGACTTCAGAGGATGATTCAGGGCCTCTCACTGCTTATGGTCGGCACCTCCTGCAGCTTGGAGAATCACATGAGCTAATTATCCTCAATGGGATTACCTGCTTTCCTGATTCGCATCTCTTCACTTGTCGACCACATGGTGGTGGTGCGAGTGTGGTGGATTATGTCCTTTCCAGCCAGAGCTCCTTGTCACTGATCAACCACTTCTCTATTTCTTCCATTCCCCTTGTCGATCATGCTCTTCTCTTTGTGTCCCTCCGTGTCGACATTCCCCCTCCCGTCATTTCTCTCCCATTTCATGGCCTCCCTCGTACCACTTTTTCATTTCAACGAAGGGGATCCTCGATACCTTTTCCTCCAACCTTCGACAACTTCTCCCCCCTGAGTCCTAGTTATTTTCTATGGATAATGTTACTGCCAAATACACCTCCTTTCCTCCATCATCTGGGAGGCCTCCCTCATGTCCTTTCCTAGTTCCACCCGACCTTCCTCCGCCTCCCACCAACGGAAAACTTGTCCATATGAACAAATGGTATGATGACGAGTGCAAAATCTTCCACAGACAGTTATGACATGCCTTTAACCAAGCCCATCCCTCCTATCCTACCTTGAAAGCCTCCTACGTTGTCTCCTTCATTGAAAAAAACACCTCTTCATCTCCTAGTGTAGACAAACTTTATGTGAGTCTCTTCGGCACTCTCCTAAGCATTTCTGGTGCACCATTTTCCCCGCCATTCATCTCTTCCCTTTGAGCTTAATCCCAATTCCATGTTCTCTCACACCTCCAGTCTTTATGATATTCCCGGACAACCACATATCCAGGTTGACAACCCACCTTCCTTGTGCCACCTTTTCACCTACACTACAATCAGAGAGGCAATCAAGGTGATGAACTGTAGCAGGGCTGCGATGAGGAGGGATTCCAAGCAGAATTCTTCAAACTTGGTCAAGGGGTTCTTTGTAGTTATTTGACTGACCTCTTCAATCACGTGGTTTGCTCGGTTTTCGCTATCTTGGTCACATCATATCATTCACCCGATTCACAAATCGGGTCCCAACTCGATCCCAACAACTACATGACCATTATGGTGGGTCATACATTCTCCAAACTTTATGCTACAGATCTTACATATGCAATTATCCGAGGAGTTAGAGCGCAGAACCTTAGAGCCGGGGGCAAGCTTGGTTTTCGGCCTGATCACCAAACTACTGACCATATCTTCACTCTCTCGGGCCATCATTGAGGAGGCACGTCATCGCTCATCAAAGGTCTATTGTTGCTTTGTGGATTTTCGGAAAGCCTTTGACTCGGTTCCACGTGATGCACTTTTTCAGAGACTTCGTGACATTGGCATTTCGAGACCCTTCTCACGGCCATCATGCGCCTGTACGAGACTGTTTTGGGGCCTCCGCACCTCCTAGGAGAGTCAGAGTTCATCAGAGTACCATTGGGGTAAAGCAGGGGTGCCCCCTATCCCCAACTTTGTTTGGGATATACATTGACGAGCTAGAGTCTTTTCTCCATGAGCATATTCAGGACAAGTGATGGGTGCCTTTTGCACCAAGTTTTGATATCCATTCTTTTGTTTGCAGATGATGTGGTTCTCCTAGCTTCTTCTCCTGAGGGCTTACAGAGACAACTAGATGCCTTAGCCTTGTTTTGTGATCTTCGGCAGTTGACGGTTAACCTAGGTAAAACCAAGGTTATGGTCTTCAATGGTTTGAAGACCTCACATCTCCACTTCTTTAGGGGTGAGGAGATTGAGATCACCAACTCTTATACCTACTTGGGGATTTTGTTCTCTAGCCCTCATTTCAGTTTGAGACAGGCCCTCCAACCTCGTGTCAATAAGGGCTATGGGTCCTTAGTTCTTCTAGAGAGACAATGCTTCCGCCATCACTTTCAAGACATCTCCTCCAAAATGTCCCTCATGGACTCCCTCATCAGACCCACGGTTCTCTATGGTTCTATTGCTTGGGGACCCTCTTTGTTGGGTACTTGATTGGGCCTCCGTCGAGAGGTCAGAACACTTCTCCTTCGCCGTTTCATCAAGTGTAAGCAAATTGTACCCAACACATTATTTTGGCGGAGTTTGGAGCCCATCCTTTCAGATTGGAGACCATATTTGACTTGGTTTCTTTCTTGCACCGCATTTGGGGCTTTGCGGACACTGCCAAGGGGTGGGACATGTACCCATGTACTTGGCATATTGTTCATTAGAGGCTATTGCTCTTTCAGACTCCCCACGCCGGGCCACGGTTGGTATGCTTGAGGTCTCAAAGTTTTGGGGGGAAGTTGGTATTCAGATGGACCATCTTCCACCTTTTCGGTACTCCTTGGATGCATCGAGCCACCTTTTGTCTACTAAACAGGAGATGAACAAGATCATCAAAGAGGATATTTACATGTAGTTCATCCATGTACCACTTGGGTAAATCCTCAGGGGGTTTACATCCCAAGATGGCCTTTTACGCTGAGCATTTCTTGGAGTTGAGGGACGGTCTCATTATCCATCCTCAGTACACCCTTCGACATTGGATGCATGCCCTTCACATCCCCTTGGTCAGATTCAGGGTTGGTTCTCATAGACTCCGTTGTGAGACGGATCACCACCTTGATCGTTCGGACAAGATTTTCAGTTGTGTAGTCTCCAGGAGACCGAGATAGAAACACACTTCATCTTTTGGTGCCCCATTTACTACAAGATCAGAGGGAGGTTCCATTGTTTATTTAGGAGGACGTAGGATCTTTTTGACTTCTTCAGGTTTGAGGATCAGAGGTGCTTGGCTTTATACTTACAGGAGGCTTTGAAGCTTTGTGAGCACACTCTTCAGCCGCATCCTAGACCGGACTCTACCCAGCGGATCACTTCCTTCTTCACAATGTTACTTCGCAGAGAGAGGCACTAAGCACCCTTGTGAGATCGACCCCGCTTTTCCTCCAAATTGGTTCGGCCCAGGGAAACCATCCATGGTTCCCGAGCCATCACAGGCATGCCCGTACTAGGTTTGGCCTCAGGAGACAGACTAGATCCACCAGGCATCAGAGGGATAGTATTGTGTCCAGACAGCAACATAGTAGGCAAACTCTCTCTTCGGCGGGTCGGCATTCTATCCTCAGCTTTTTCCAGTTGGCCTCGGATGTTAGGAGAGATGGATCTACCATTCCTTGATGGGCTTTCCTCTTTTCTTCTCCTTGGTCGTCTTTCCCCCTTTCTTCCTCTCACTTGTATTTCCACCCCCATTCTAGGTGCGTGTGATTTCTCCTTCCGGTTGGCCACCTCTTCTAGCTTTTGTACTTGTCTTTCTCGGGAACTCTTTGGTTTTCCCGCTTTGTATTGGTGCTCGTTGTTGTCTGCAGTCCCTTTGACCTACTTTTGTGGTCATTTGTTGGACATTAATATATTTATCTTATCTTATCTAATCGTGGATATTAAAAGCGTATGCGGTGCAGAGCCTTATGAGGAACAAATAGAACATGCATTGAAATAAAGCATGTGTTCAAGAGGTAAATCAATACTCAAATTTAAGAAACATTTCGTTAATTAGGGAATGCTTCCCTTGTGGTCTAGCCTAATATGAACACTATTGTATGAAATTTGGAGCTCAACATGTTTTCTATGAGAGTCCTTGCTCAAATTCACCTATCCAGGGCACTATAACTTGACAAAATTAAGAAGACTAATCAGATTGAACTTGAATGAGATAATAGTCAAACCTGTGTTGCTCGAAAAGAATTTAGCACAAGGAGGGGAACATCTATACGACATTGATACGACCTATAAATTGTAATGAGACTTTTATACTCGGGGATCAGGTAATCATGGTTGATTGCAGAGATTATGTTGAGTAATGGTAAAGAGCTTATACGGTAGATGACTAAGAGTTCTTAATACTTGTGTGTCTCATCACTATTTGTCATTCTTTCATTAGACATCAACCTTGTCAAGTTTCCGACTAAATGAATCATTTTATATGATGGTAATTGGACAAGGTCATTGTTAGGAGTAAACTTACGAGGAGATCTCAATTATATGCTAATTAATGCATTTGTCACCCCTTTTATAATGAAGTAAATCTGAAACTATCACCTTAATTACAAGGCATATATCCTAAGTTGATGTGACATAGTTTTCTGCCCATTCCCATTTTGAGGTTGGGTTGAGTAGAGCAAACTATGCCTCCTCTTGAGTCTTACAAATAAGATTGTTGGGACAAAGCCTCCCAAAGCGCAAGGCACCAACCGCAGTATAGACAAATTGATGAGTAGTCAAGAATTAGTTCACCAGCAGTTGAGAGTTTTGAGCGAGAAAACTTAGCGAGTCGTTAAAATTTCTAACGAGGTTGTGAAGTTAATTGTGGATTAAATAAAAACTATAAATAAAATAAAATCGGACAGATTTCCGGATACCGGAAGAGGGGTCCCTAAAAACCCATTCCCAAGTTGTGAGACCTTGCCCCTTCACATTTATTATGTTATTGTAGTGGAATTAGAATGTTGTGGCTCACCAAAAAGCTCTAGCTTTTGTGTCATGGAGTTCTAGTGGCCCACTCAATCTACTTTAATGTAATGACAGTTGAAAATCAGCTCTGATGACCCTTTTATTTTTTGATGAGTAGTGCACTCATTAGGCCACTAGATTACATAGATTGTCGGCATCTCATCTCATGCTTCGGAGGAAGTATATAGCAGATTTACAATTACGAGTAAGTGTACAACTAAACTAGTGATCACCTTCAACTTAAGCAGCTATGAGTAAGGGGCATCCACGGCGTCAAAGTCACCCAGAGTACGATAATGGCCTCAACCGTTTTGACTCTCCATATCGGGTATCTCCAGGCCTTGCACTCAAGCAAGACTTGATCCCTGGTGGGCTCATTGAAATCCTAACAACATCACCAATAGACCAAGGGCCCTTCGATGACCCTTTTATTTTTAATGGAGATGGTGTTGTAAACCCAATAGATCACATCCAAGATGTGGCAAACATCTATCAGTCCATCATATCATACATAATGATGTGGCCCTTTGATAGTTTGCTTCATCAAAGGAAAAGTGCAAGATTGGTTCAAGAACTTGGCTGCACAATCAATATCAATTTGGGACGAGCTAGTATAAAAGCATTAAAAATGGTTCAGAGAAAGTGTGGATGTTTTGTCTCTAACGGAAAATCTACACACAATCAAGAGGGTATAAATAGAACACATGAGAGATTTCAACCTCAGATTTGCGAAGACTTGGAGGTCCTTGTTGAGTTCAGCCCCCTACTAGGGACAACATTCTTGTATCATTTAAATGCTTTAGAGTCTGATTTTCTTGTCATGACCCAATGCCTAGGAGGAAGTACTCTTCCTCAGGCTTTTAATGTTTTGTGCAAGCTAAAAATGCCTTACACAAGCAGGCCAAATTGCTCCCATGCCCATTACGTCTTTATCTTCTGATCTGTATGCTATCCTGTAGTCCCAAACCTCGTGTGAGTGAACCATAATCCAACCACAGCCCCCCCGCTCCCCCAACACCCGAAAGTTAAATCCATGAGTGCTAATCCATGAGTGCTAGCTCAATGGATGAGATGAGAACCTTATTGGAGAGTTCTCCCATGAGTTCTTGACATTCAAAGATCAATTTTCAATTCAAAATGACCAGGAACAAATCGTTATCAAAAACACCCAAAGATCCTGCTGTCCCAAAAATCAAAATCTCCGCCTTAAAGCCTTGCTAAAACCTCCTCCCACATGCCAACTACAAGCAAGAGAGGTCTCTTATCTCAATATAAGTCCCTATCAAGTTGTTAGGTCCCCCAATGTGAAGAAAAATAAAAAAATGGTTGAAAACCCATCTTACTTCACAAACAACGAGTGGATTAACAATGAGGTTTCCATCCAACCTGGACAAAGGAACCAAATCAAGGAGGAGGCTGATGTGATAGAAATATCAGAATGGACTGACAGTGAAGAGGAGAAGCATGTTTTTCAGCAGGCTGAGTACCAGTCCAATTTTTCTGATTTCGCTCAAAACTTGTTTTCACTGTTTGAGGGGAATAACAATGAAATGAAAACAGCAAGCAGCAAGAAGGAATAAGAGATGACAACACTGAGGTGGATTATTCTCAATCTATAGGAAACATTGTTTTAGTTTTGAGGTAGAAGAGCTGCAGGAGGATATAACGAGCCACAAAGGTAACCTTAATATGGACATTTTCCCCATTTTGAGAGAGGCTATACTCTCTTAGAAGGTGAAGAGGTGGCCCTCTTTTTATAAGATGATTGTCAGTAAAAGGGAAACCTGATGCATGACAGTGAGACGGACTTGTGTGCTATCTTTGATACAGGCTACCATCCCCTTTCTGGAGACCCTGAGATTCTACTTCTTGATCAAGATCAATAAGCTGAAAGTGAGCATGTTTGAAGCAAACATGCTGAGGAGGCCAAGCACACAAACCTTCCCTTGAGAGAGGGATGCACTGTCATATGTTTTGCCTCTTTGGAATCCAGTGCATAGAAGCCACCAGTCATGTTCATCTCAAAACATGAGAAGAAGCTAGAACTTATTGAAAATCAACCCAAGTACCGACTTGAGTCAGAGCAGAATGTTAGAGATCATAAAAAGTGGAAGAGCTATTATGAGGCTGATTTTACAAAAGGAGAAGGAGCCAAGGGGCTATAAATTTTGTTTTCCTTCCTCTCATGGATAGATGTTGCATGGGCAAAACTTTCAGCAAGTATGTTGTTTTCTATTCCATTTGCAAATCTATACATTAATAGGAAACAACATAGTTGCTGAAAGTTTTGGAATAGCAAGCTAAGCAAGCTTGATTGAGGGGGAAAATCCATGGCTAAGCACACTTGTGCTGCAGTAGTATTGGGATGAATAACCTCCCAAGAAGCCCCAATGCTTTTCCCTTGTGAGCATCACCTAGATGCAATGAGTACCAAGTGGACCATTATTATTCTTGTGAGATGGGTTCTTGACTTCTTGTGAACTGTTTATTCATGAAAAATCGGTCATTGAGAGTGACTTGAAACTACACAGCTTAATTCCAAAAAAATAAAAATAATTACAAAAAAATGAAGTTCTTTATCAACATTTTACTAATCATTTATGAAGATAATTATCAAAATAGAAACCAGTTAAGGCCATTTTCCTCATCCGTGCATTTTAAGACCCATGTATGTGAATATAAACATGGACATGTTTCAAACTTTCAAGCCTGTTATATTACCTCTAATAGTGTTCTGCAGTCATCAAGGTGCCTGCATTGTTTTTTGCAGCACCTGGAAGCTATGGCATCACAGCCAATATAGCTTTAAGATCCTCTTAGCACAGTAAGTAAAGTATCTTTCTAAATGCATATAAATTTACATATGGCATATTGATGAATTTTAGATACCAGATGGCAAAACTTCTGTCTGTTATAAAAGAAAATTTCAATTAAAAGTATTACAGTTTCAACACAGATACTGATGACATTGTCAAATCAATAGTCTGCAGCAATCTTACCAAGAAACCAACAGCTTGTCTTATGTATCTTAATTCATCCCACGATTTTCCTGCATACTGAATATATAAAAGGATAATCAGCAAAATAATCAATATGATGATTAAAGCATTATAAAAATATTGGAGGGTAATCAATCCATACTTTTTCTGTTGCTTCACATATCCATTGTTCCAGCTCAGAAAGCCCAAATTTAATAAATTCACCATTGCTAAAAGAGCAACATTCACGGCGTAACAGCAGGCTGATTCAACCAAGTAATGAAATTTAAGGAGCCATACTAAAACTCTTGAGTCCGAAAATATATAAAATTGAAGAGACAAATTACACCCAAATACTACAAAAACAAAAATATTAGGGATTTCCTTACCTGTTAAAAAGTTGTACATTGATGAATGAGAAAACTTGTGTGAAGAGTTTTCTGATAAAAATGCAGGTACCTGTGTAGAATCATAAGACCAATAAGTAAATCCTAAGATCTGCATTTTACAGGACATGAACTATAATAATTAACCTCAAAAACGAAAAAAATCTTCAGCTCTGCAAAATAACAGTTAGAATGTGGGCTAAACATGATTTATTTGACAATTAAAGCATAAACCATATCTTGATAAGGAAAAATCCCTGCTCACTTTCACAAACACACAAGTCTTCCTGAAGTCAGAACAAACAAATTTCTTAAATGCCCAGATCCTGAGTTAACAACCCAAGTATGTTATCCAGGTTTTAAGAGGCTGCCAAATGTATATTCCTCCTGTAGCTATATTGGTATGCACATCCAACCATACCACAAAATTTGATCTATAGCAAAACACCAGAAAAGACCTCTCTCTATACCACATATTTCCATCTTATTAGTACAAAACAGCTATATAAGAAAAATCCATTCCACAAACTTCCACAATAACTGCATATCATGACATTTCAACAAAAACATAGTAAGAAGAGAAATGAAACCGGTTATATCAATTACTGGATGATTTATAAATCGTTAAGAAAATGCAAAGGTTGAAAAAGGTAAGTAAAGCAAGCTTACATGGTTAGAACAAAGTGTGTTCAACATAGAATTCAGAATCTTGATAATGCTATGCCAATGAGAGCCCAAAGCTTGCTGATTAGATCCACCAAAATTTGGCAAGCGTGACCCTTTGACCATGCTTACTCGAGATACCCTTGGTGCCTTAGACATAACTCATTATAAGTTAGTAAAATTATCCACACACACTATAAATCATGCACTCAATAAACATTGCTTTCTAGCAAAGCAACATGTCGATATTTATATGCACTGGAAACAGAAACAAATGATATAGCTGCTACAGTGCAACTTGTCATGATTAACATTATAGCAAACCAGATCAAATAAAATCATAAGTAGATCATGGAAAGTTAACAGAGCTATAACTTTCTACAAATATTCTGAATCCTGCATATCCAGTTCCTTCAACGATAGCTAAAAGCCTAAAACCATGAGCAAACCTTTCAATAAAACCAGAAAGAAAGAAAATACATTAATGTCCAAAGATGACCAAAAGTAGGTCAATGGGACTCAAGGATACAACTATTAATAATAGAAAGATCTAGGAAGAGAGAATTCTAGAAGTAAAGTAACAAAAAAATAAACACTAACAGAGAATCTCATAAACACTAATGCTTTCAAAAACAAGATGCAAGTGGAAAATCCAGAACCAAAAGTCATATTTGAATCCATACATCAAATTTTTGGCATGTTTTGCATTTGATTCTGTGCAATGCTTTTATTTGACACGGTTCAAACAAACTACCTAATGTGACAGAGATTCACTGAGATTCTTATTCAATCTTTTTACTCCTACCAATTTCTACCAACATTATTCCAAAACGCACATGTATGTTGCTATACAAAACTAACACCATCCAAAAAACACACTTGTAATATGGTTAAAGATGATAAGGAACTGCACTGTAACAACCAAAAGGAAATGTCCCTGACCTGAATACATAAATTGAGCTTTGGTGTTAATTCTCTTTTTATGTTGTCACGGATCAAACCATAGACCTTTTCTAAAGCCGCAGTTAACTGTTGTTTAAAAAGTAAAGCAGGATATTTTGCATCCACTTGCCGTGTACTCATGCGATCGCCAGATGATGCAAGAGCCCCGGAGAAGCAGCATTTGAAGGTGATCTAAAGCTCTATCAAGAAAAACAAAAGTTATGAGAGAAATAAGACAATTAACATCCAAAGTATATTAAATGCACTAGAATCAATGCTTTTAATGGAAGTTTTTACAAATTATAATAGATATATATTTTGACTATGCCATTGTTTCTGAAAGAACCAATTTGAAACTTCCCAAACACAACAACAGAGTTCATTTTTTCCAAAATTTAATTGAAAGAAAATATAATATTGACATCAGACATAACAAAAGCCTTAACATATTAGATTTTTCACTAAGATATAGATGCTGTTTTTTAATCAGTTTGTCTAATTTTTTAATTTTTGGGTTTATTTTTATATGATAAAACAGATATGGATTAAGCCTACAACAGAAATGAAGCAAAAACTGAGCCCTCAAAATTTTTCCATGATTTTTATGCATAAAATGGTTCTAAAGTAAACCAAAATGAGAAGTTCCATGGCATGTATCACTTCCACAATCATCAGTTAACTATGAAAAAGTTTCATAAGAAAAGTAGAAAGTGAAACACTTATAAGATTTAGTAGAGAATGGCATGGTAAAGAAGCCACAAGAAGGATAATCTAGAAACGCTAACATTTTGTAATTGGGATGGTTGAAAGGTATAGAGCCATGGTCTCTCACCCTAGCACTCATGCACACAAACATGTTCTCTTGGACTTATGAAATTGAACACTAGAGACCTTGGCTAATAGTATTAGAACATTGATGGGAAGATGACCTCAAGCAGGAACTAGTATCTGGAATTAAAATCAGGCTCACATTTCCTGGAGAACATGCACGCTTGCACACAAACAGCTATAAATTTCTATATACATAAAGATATTCACAAATAAAAAAGCTGCAAACATCCAATGTGAATGTTACTCATGTAGGGCCTTAATAAGAAAACAGACACTCAGATAAAGAACCAAAAGTAAAGAAAATTGAAAGACATCAAACAAGTAATCCTTATTTCGATTTCAACAAGGAAATGACATTTAAATGTACAAACAGAAGACTCTAAACATGGCCAGAATTGACAGAGAATTTTTCCAGTATTTTCATCAATCTTGTCATGGATATTTCTGTAGCTGCAAGAAATAGATGTGACCAATTTACAGAGCCATGTTAGTTAATTAAAAACAGGGTATCAATCAAGAGTCCAGTTTATCGAATAAAAATTGTTACTGACCAAAAAATAATGTAGCATCCATAAAAAGAAAGTTTCTCTCGAATATGGCATCTTACTCATAATAAAAGAACTGCTATTACACAGTTTCACTTGTGCTTCTGACTAAAGGCAAAATTAACACACTATTGCCAACATGGTTTCCATGAACCCCAACTGAATTTAAAATAAGAAAGCAATGCATTACTCACTTGTGTCAACCTTCCAAAATGGCTAATCGAAACACTTAGGCGAAGCTGTGGTGTTGTAGGAAAACCGTTTGACTTTAAATTTCGCTGAAGAAGGAAAAGCAGTGTTGAAATGTTGGACAGCCAATATGATAAGACGTTACCATTTTCTTGACCCTGCATGGAAATACATAAAACATTCATCTAAACGAACATGGATTGAAATAGAAGAAATATAAATAAAAATTATTACGACTATTTGAGCAGCTGAGGCAATGTATAAAACAAACAGTGACCGAACAATGAAATAAGATTGCCTTCGTAGGTATAATAAACCACCATGCCACGAAATAGACATAAATACAAAAATACAAGAAATACACTTCAGGTAAAATATTAAATGACAGAAAGGTGGCAAATTTCATCTCAATCATTCTAGGAAATTTTTGTTGGCTAACAATGTAATATACAATAGCATATTTTGGCAAACAAAAATATATGTAGAAACATCAGTTCCTATGCTTGTAAATGCAGATGACATGGTGCTCTCTAAACATATATGCCAAAATAATGGAAAACATCATCACTGTAGCCATAGATATCATCCTTGGAAACTTCACACATTCAAACAGTATGCAAAGCTCTAAAAAAGGATTTGTGATAAAGAAAAAAATGAACTTTCATGTTCAACATAAATGAGAACCTTAGAAGTGTATATATGTGCATGATTCTGTGTCTGTTTACTTGTTTCTACTTATATTCAACTTTTCATAACCTCTTCAAGTTGCAATACTTGAGGTTCAGGCATTAATTTTAATTTAATACTTAATTATTTGTTGGCACTTTGACTTAATTGGAATTTTGCATAACCTCGTATACGTTGGTAATAATCATGACCCAAGCACCTTTAAGTATATGTCAGTAGGGGGCAAATGATGAATATAACCCACCACTTTGGCGTTTTCACCTTCCAGCCTCTGTTTCCATTAGCAAAAACTTTTGGAATGCGTTACGCCTCATATGCCAAGCTTGTCTCACAATTCTTACAGATCTGGGATTCACGCAATTACAACCCAATCATGTATTTGTGTTAAGTAATTGAAGGTTCACACAAACATTTTTAGTTAGATTTTATTTTGGGGGATTTTACTAAATTCATCTCAAAATGACCTCCATGATTAGTAATTATGCTAATGACATTTTTCACATGTACGTTGTTAATAATCATGAGACAAGGGGACCCACTTAGGACACAAGCAACTTTAAGCATTTGTTAGTGCAAGAGGAATGGAAAATATAAACCACCACTTTGGACTTTTCACTCTCTAGCAAGTTTCTATATTTTTGGTCTTTCAATGAAATTATAAACCATA
Source organism: Taxus wallichiana var. yunnanensis (assembly GCA_018340775.1). NCBI lineage: Eukaryota > Viridiplantae > Streptophyta > Pinopsida > Cupressales > Taxaceae > Taxus > Taxus wallichiana. Next base: position 181,653,077 of record CM031239.1, on the reverse strand, counting down.
AATACAAACACTTTATACATTATTTAAGAAACTAAATCAAAATGTAATTAGTGTGCATACAGTTAAATTTGGATGTCAAGTTTAAAATCAAAGGCTCTAAACGACTCCTCTCCTCTTTGTAAATACAAATATTATCGAAGAACATGCAAAGCCTCAACGTTTGCAAGAAAGGGTTAAAAAGAAAACCAACATGGCAGCCAATAACAACTGAAATATAGTAGGAGCATTATGCAGAAGTGGATTGCTCAACAACTAATTCATTTGGACAAGGAAGAACAGTACGATCGAAGTCTTGCTACTCTTATCATGGTAAAACCACTCAAGCCCGGCTTCTCTTTCCACGGGGTGCAAATGTATGTACAATTGGCTTCTCCCTTAAAAAATGATCATGTCCTGAATGCGCTGCTAAAACACACAGGCCTCAGTCATTCCAACTCTGGACTATTCTTTGGCTGATTCACAAGTTTTCAATACTTGATGTCTTTTACCGATAGCACTTCCTCATATTCTCCCCTTCTATCACCATTGGGCAGTAGGAGCCTTGCTTCATATCTTGAGGTTATGCAAATTCCACCTTCAGCAAATGAATCCAAAGTGAAATGATCTCTAACCATCCCGCGTGTACTCCCAAAGTGTCATTACCCACCTCCTCAAGTATCCCAAGACATGGAATTTGGTCAATATTTGAATACCCCTTTTTATCCTCGCAACAGCAACAAGAGAGCCATAAATCAGCTTCTAATTATTCCATTAAGCCTTCCCTTGCAGAAATCAAGCAAGTTGTAGGCTTGGTTTGAGCCATAACAGTTCTTGATGAGAGATTAGATTCCCTTGGCACAAAACTTGGCAGTTACAGAGCCTTGTGTAGACTGTCATATTGATATTGTCATTGTTATCAGTGACTTATTAATTACATGTTAGTTATGTGGTTGTTTGTATTGCCAGCCAAAAATACTTTTGTAATGACTCTCGTAAGTATGCTTGGTTGTTGATGGTTGTGTTTAACCAACAATACTTAGGTCTTCTTGTGATACAAATAGAATGATGTACATTAGGGACGGAGCACTTCTACCAAGTCCTCATAAATCACAATCTGTACTGAGCACTACATACTGATAATACAAAGCTGTGATTATTCTCATATTTTTCTATGTTGTAGTATGGTATGCGTTTATAATTTTGCACAAGATATTCTTGGTAGAGTACTTTCATAGTAAATATCCCAGGGTCATTCCTTTAATGAATGTCAGGGCATGTTAAAGTGGATCCAAAATAGAGTTTCAGTCAAAAATAACCATTCACGACAAGGCACTACTTTATCTTATAACATCTTTGAGCCAAATGTAACCATGAAGTACAAAGACGTGCCATCAAGGACAAGACCAATATTGTACAACAACTATCTAATGCCATTTATCCTGAACAAAGACCTGAGAAGGAAAAATAGTCAATGAGGGGCCCAAGATGTCAAATAGCATGCTTACATGGTGGAGCAACAAGAAAGACAAAAACAGTTGCGAAATGCAGCCAAATCTTAAAATCCATCAAGCGAAGTACCGAGTAAATGCGAGGCCAAAACATAGTATTGTAGTTGTACTATGTTTGTGCATGGACTATTGGAGTATTGTCTAATAGACTCTTGTAGATCATGTTGTACTTGTATGTTGCGTTTGAGTTAGTGTAATAAGAAAAATTACTGTTTTTGGGTTTTTTACACTAAAGGGTTTTCCCATGATAAACCTGAGTCGATATCTTGTGCTTTGGCATTCTTTTTATGTTTTAGATAGCAGATCTACTTGAGGTCACGGTTGCATAGGTCTGATTCCCAACATTTGGTATCAGAGCCTAGTAGGATCTTTGAAGTAGATCTCTAAGAGGTGTGTAGGTTGATCCTTGCATAAATCTTACATTAAAGAAGATATGTCTGGAAGTTCTAGAATACAGACAGAAAAGTTCGATGGTTAAAACTTGAGATATGGAAGCTCAAAATGGAAGATCTCTTGAGTGACAAAGATCAGTCGGTTGTTGTGTCACAAACAAGCCATGTGGGTTGAAACAAGAGGAATGAAATAAGGTTTATATAAAGGCTAGAAGCTCTATTCGACTGTGTATCAAGTTGAGTGTTATTGAATTATCTGATGAAAAGACAACAAAGGGATAATGGGATAAGTTGGGGACGTTGTACCATGATAAATTTTGATCAATAAACTATTCCTGCGGAGGATTTCCTTGAGACTGAAAGATGGTGACTCGATTATAGAGCACCTAAATGCTTTCAACACTTTGCTAAGTCGGTTATTGTCAGTGGATATCAAGTTGGATGATGAACACAAGTATGTTACATTTCTATGCTCTTTGCCAAACTCTTGGGACAATATAGTGATCGTAATCACTGGTACTTCAGCCAAACTAAAGATGGATTAGATTGTTGTAGCTTAATTTTCAGGAGAATTGAGGCGCAAATCCATTGAAGATCACGAAGGTGATGCACTCACTATTGGAATGTAGGAGAAAGCAAGAAAAAGGCATGTGGAAGTCGAGAGAAGCATGGGAAGTCTAGAGACAGATCTAAGAGTCCCGACATACCTTCTTTGAAAAAGTGTTGGCATTGTGGTAAAATAGAGCATTTTAAGAAGGATTGCAAAGTGAAGGTGGACAAGAACAACCACATGACCTTTCATCCTTGGGCAATAAAGGATCCACTGATAAAGGTGGAGATGCATATTTTGCAGCTTTGAGTGTGCATGCATGCAATGAAGCATGGTTGGTCAATTCTGGAGCATCCTACCACATATCCTCTCATAGCGACTAGTTCTGCAAAAATGAGTATGATGCTGATAATGTCTTTCTAAGAGATGATTCCACTCACCAAATTATGGGTTGAGGAAAGGTGAAAATATGGTTCAGAGATGGGATAATCAAGACACTTGCTGGAGTTTTGTGAAATATCCCTTTTTAGGATATCACATAAAACTCAGAAATTTATCAAAACCTGCAAACTGAAATTCTGATTTTTCAAGGATAGCAAGGTACATAAATCTAAAAAAATTATATCTTCCAAACTAACCACTTCCAACAATACCCAGAAGCTTCAAAAGATGTAGAAAAATATAGAGAACAATAAACAACTGAGAAATAATTTTTAATGGCCAATGCTGAATTTATTTTATTAATTTTATGACAGCAAATGAGGAGAAAGTACAGCTGACCGTAAACTCTAGAATATCAATAGAAAATGATTGGAATTTTTTTCTAGGGCATCATTATGACAATAACAAGCTCCAGATCTGAAATCTCCGGAAACAGGCCACGAAAACCCCTTCAAAATGCTTCCCGAATTTCCCAGGTAGGTCGCTCCACTTGTGGGAGACACCCAGCAGCCCCAAATCTGAAAATAAATGAAACCCTTGTTGAAGAATGGTTGTCCTCTCTGAATCTGAATCTCTGATTAATTCTCCAAATCTGATCCAAAAATCTGAACCGTGCAACCAGCAAGCTAGGGATATGGATTGGAAACCCTCACCAAAGAATGCTCTACCAGCTAGGGATGGATCTCTCACCACCGAAGCTAGGGATCCTGCAGAATCTGACCTCCACAAGCAATAAGGCTGAAAATAGCAATAGTTGAAAATAGTTGAATGTGTGAATGATCTCCAAAAGACCTCAAAGGGACCTTTATAACTCTTTTCCGCAATAAACCCTAATCGACCCCTTTGGGAAATTTCCATATGTATTAAAAATAACTTAAGTGACTTTATTTATTAATTTTGAAAAAAACTCATAAGATATTATTTCATAAGAAAAATATTTGTACAATTTCGACTATGCCAGGCATGGAAACTATTAGTCCAGTCCTGAGCATTATGAAACAAAATAAACTTAATGAACATCATGAAAGATTATCAAGTTTTAGAATAGCTTTCATATCTTTTTGATCTCGTTCAGGCCACCACAGAGGGGATCTCCATAGCATCCGATGTCATGATTATCCAAAGCCCAGTTTGCTAGAGCATCAACCACCTGATTTTTGTCTAGAGATGTGACTGATTTGCAACAACTAAAAATTAGCCTACAATCCTTTGATTTTCCTTTTTCACGTTCAATCTGCCAATGTGATCTCCCTAGTTTCTCTGAAGAAGTCAACATCCTGACAATAATCTTGGAATCAGATTCCACTTGCACCTGAGTCCATCCACACTTAATAGCCTCTTGTAAACCTCTGTAGATAGCTCTAATCTCAACAACATTATTAGTAGTAGTTCCCAAATTTTCAGCAAAGAGGAAAACAACTCTCCCATCATGCGTTCTTCCAATACCCCCATAGCCACCTTTCCCGGATTTCCCCTGGACGCCCCATCCATATTCAATTTACCTACTTGCATAGGAGGAAGAACCCAATTTTGTTGTTTATCTTCTCTCCTTTTAATTGTAAAAGAAGAAAGCGGGGAACTATTAGGCTGAAAAGATAGCAAATTACAGCTTAAGTGACTTTATTGTGCACATGCTAAAAAATACACTTAAGTTGTCCCAATTAAGAAATAGAACATAAAGCACCACCTAGTCACCCATCACTTAAGTCAAATCACGAAATTAAACATAAAGTGAAGGTGGTAACAAAATAAACCCATACCCTATAGCCTCCAACATCTCTAGTCTCTTGGGCATGACCAAAGCTAAGACGAAAATAAGCCTCAAGGCCTCTTGCGTAGGAATGCGGACATTACATTCTCGCACATACTAGGTCATGCATGGAGTTTAATTTTCATCGAAAGACGTGTGATGCTAGAGAGCGGTGTCATTCGCAAAGGATAGTTGCAAAATGGTGCTCAAAGCGGTGGTCCTATCAATAGAAGTGTGCATTAGAACCTTGTTCGGACTAGACGTGAGTATGGTCATTGTTGCTTGTAATAACAGTGTTGTTCCTAAACATAATGAGGTATATGAGAAAACCAACATGCTTCCAATAGAGAAGACTATGTTATGGCTTGAAAGGATGGGACATCTTGACGGAAGGGATTGCACACACTACAATCCAATGGAAAAATAAATTGATGAGGGTACCATGGACTTTGACTTTCTACAAGCATTGTGTGTATGTCAAGTAGAGCAAAGTGAAGTTTCTCACAAGCACCGCACATTCAAATAGGATCTTGTTAGTGATACATTGGGATGTGTTTGCACGCCGTGAAGGTCCAATCGCCAATGCAAGCCATGAACTATGTGTCCATCATAGATGACTTTTCAAGAAAGACTTGGCTATACTTTCTCCAAAAGAAATATGAATTTTTCATGAAATTCAAGGATTTGAGTTGTTGTAGAGAATCAAAATGAGGAAAGATCAATGTGTTGTGCGGGGATGATGGGGTAAATCCAATTCAAAGGAATTCAAGGAATTTTGCAAGCAATGTGGAATTGAGAGATAAAGGTCAACTCATAACACACCTCAACGAAATGGAGTTGAGGAGTGGATGAACAAGACAATAATGGACAAAGCGTTGACTATGCTCAACAATGTGCATTTGGGGAAGAAGTTTTGAGTGGAAGCAATAATTGCTACTTTTTATTTGGTGAATCGTTCACCATCAACACTAGAGAATATGACTCCACAAGAAGCTTGAACTAGTGAGAAACCATCCCTTTAAAACCTAACGGTTTTTGGCTACGATGTATATGTATGTATTCCAAAGGAGAAGAGAATGAAGCTTGACTAGATCTAACTAGAGAACAGAATGGAGCTTGACTAAGTATAAGAAGTGCATTGACTATGAGAATGCTGCGAAAGGGCACTAGTTTGTGGAATCCTAAAATAGAGAAGGTAGTTTTTAGCCGTAACGTGGTCTTTAGAGAACTTTGAGGATTCCTGTAGCCAAATGAACATACAAGAAAGGTATGGGTTGACCTAGAGTCCGAAGGACTTGAAGCGTATCAAGTTGTTGATGAAGAGGCATTAAAGGAGGAAGAAGAACCTAAAACCCCTATGTGGAGGGGATTAGAACATGTGCACAAAGCCCTAGAGAGGCATAGTCTAAATGCCTTCCATTCTCGTATTCTTAGTTTTAGTAACTAAGGGTGATGATCCCAAAATGGTGCACAAAGCTTTTGCATCCAAGGAAGGCACATTTTGGAAGAAAGCCATAAAAGAGGACATTGAGTCTCTAGAAAAGAATGAGACTTGGGATCTAGTAAACTTACCTCTTGGAACAAAGCTTATAAGTTGTAAGTGGGTTTTCAAGAAGTTCAATGCACAAGGTAAATTGGAGAAGTATAAAACTCGCCTACGTGTTAAATGATTCTCTTAGGAAGAGGGAATGTACTTTGGTGAAGTGTTCTCTCCAATTGCAAAATGGACTTCAATTAGATTTCTTTTAGCTATTGTTGTTGCATATATCTTGAGATAGATCATATGGATGTTAAAACAATGTTTCTACATGGAAGCTTGAATAAGAAATCGCCATGATGTAACTTGAAAATTTCAAAGTCAAAGGAAAAGACGATTTGGTTTGCATCTGAAAAATCCTTGTATGCTTGAAACAATCACTAAGGATGTGGAATCAAAATTTTGACAGCTATGAGCACAAATTTGGTCTTGTGTGCAAAGTGAAGCAAATCCTTTCGTGTACTTCAAAGAACAAGGGAAGAGATTTTTCATCGTAGCGTCCTATGTTGATGAGATGTTCTTGAATGGAAATTGCAAGACAATAATTAAGTGAAGTCCTAGATGTCTGCACAGTTTGATGTGAATGACCTATGTGCTGCAAAATTTATTTTGGGCATGGAAATTTTACAACATCACAAAAACTAGAAACTTCGGGTAGTTGAAACTAAGTATGTTGAGAAGGTGTTGGGAAGGTTCAAGATGCCCCATAATAAACTCGTAAGCACACCTTTTCGATTGGTCAAAAACTCTCAGTTGCACAATGTCTAGAGATAAGAGAAGTTGGAGATCATCATTCAAGTACCATATGCTAGTGCAGTGAGAAGCACAATGTATGCAAAGATTTGCACAAGACCTGACATTGCACATGCAATGGGAGTTGTCAATAGATATATGACGAATCTAGTGAAGGAGCATTGGACTACAACAAAAAGGATCTTCAAATATTTGTGTGGAACTTCTGATCATGCAATTTGCTATCAAGGAAGTGCTAGTGAAAGCAAGAAACTAATTTTGCACGGTTTTGTGAACTCTAACTAGGGGGCAGATCTAGATTTGCACAGACTCACCAGTGGGTTTGTTTTCAACTTGCTTGGTGGAGTAGTAAGTTGGATGAGCAAGTGTCAAGCAAGTGTTGTAATATCTATCGCGTAAGCAAAGTATATGACTACTCATGCAAGCAAGGAAGCGATTTGGCTCAAGGCTTAAGTTCAGTGATTGGGTTCCATCCGGATGCGATAAGGATAGATATTTCCTTAGTGTTAATTGAGGAAAACATTTGTAACAACCATTGTGGTGATTTTGTATGCTTTAAATACCAATTGTGTCTAGGATGAAATAATCGGATGATGAGATCAGCGCATGGTATTGTAGTCATTGTGTTTGTGTTGGGTCGAGTATCTTGGTTAGAGAGAATCTCGGGATTCTCTGCCAATAAAGTCATGCGTTGCTTTAAAGCATGAAATTTCCTAGGAATAAATTAAGGAAAACGGTTATAACAACTATTGTGGTTGTTGGTTTTGTATGCCATAAATACCAACCGTGTCAGCATGTAATAATGAGATGATGACATTAATGCATATTATTGTAGTTGCACTACATTTGTTCATGGACTACTAGAGTATTGTCTTAAAGGAGTCTTGTAGATCTTGATGTACTTGTATACTTTGGATTCACATTAGTACAATAAGAAAAATTACGATTGTGTTTTTTTCTTGAAAATTTTTACGATGGCCATCATGATTGCTTGCAAGAAGGGAACTAATTCGCACAAAACTACACACTCATTCTTTAGTCATGTTTGGGTACACTACGAATCCCATCATCAATTTTGTTTGATCGTGACTTGCACTTATATCTTATTTTGTGATGTGAGTGGAAGTCTTCTTTTACTACATGGCATCTTGCTTTCTTTACAAGCCAGGATTTTCAAATCTTCCAAACGCATGTTGTACTTTTCAACATCATACATAACCCCAATTTTATAGATTCATCAATGTTCCCCATGTGTGAATCCGTTTCCAACACAATAATCATGCACTCGTTGTTGGTCTTTATGTTGTTCCTCTTCCATACACCTATCGGGCTTGAACAACCTCCCTCAAATTTCAGTCTGAAGTGATCATAAAACAACACATCCACCAAAAACCTTTGGTTAATAAAAGCAATTCCACTAGGCTTAATTTTAACCTAAGTCTATACAATTTTCATTGTCTTACACTTTGGTGGGGATTCTAGGGTGCATGTGAATGAGAATTTGATACATTCAACAAAACTAAATTTGACAAACACAATCGAATTAAACTTTTTAAGTTCTTATCGATCTTTTCCCAATCCTCTACTTCATACCCGTAAGTACGACTCCAAACACATCAATCCTCCAATCTCTATCCACAAGAAGATCTTCCATCTTGAGCTTCCATAACTCAAATTGTTGGCCATTAAATTTTACAATCTCAATACTTGCGCTTCCTATCATTTTCCTCTATTTGAACAGATTCACACATACAAAACTCCCACTTAAAGAAAAGCTTATCAACATGGTCGACAAACCCTAACTCTTCACACAAAGCTAGAACCTAGCTCTAATACCAAATAAAGAGAATTTGATCTAATAAACAAATATGAGAGAAAAAATACTTCATAAAATCTTTAAGATAAATAGAAATAAAGAAATGACATACACAAGATAACACAAGTATACAAGATATATTCTAAGATACCCTCTTGGGAAAAAATCTAGCGTGATAATTTATCTCCTCATTGTATTAACTCAACCATTTTACCATACAATAATATACTTCTCAATTCCGCTCTATCCTACTACATGTTTGTTATCAGCCAATTTTGACTTCGCAAAATTAATAAAAATGGAAATTTTGAAATTTTTCAAAAGTGTTACTTTGTGTGATCTATCGCTCTCATCGCGATCATCTTGTTTTTGTGATCGTTTCATCCATTTCAAGCAGAACTCCTCCCACCAAGTCTCAAACTGCGTTAAATATTAATTAATTAATATTTAATTAATTAATTACTCTTTGTTTGATAAAATTAATTTTTAATAACTATGGGGTTTTTAATTAAATAAATATTAATTAAAATTCATTCAACAAGATTTATTTTAATTGTCGGGGGAAAAATAAGCTTCCACTTCCCATTGCCACGGATGTCAAATTAGCTTCCCACTCCGCATTTCCCTTTCTGGAAAATTTGTTTTAATTCCCCCACAGGATTTCTTCACCCAATTGCCAAATTAATGAATTGGCAAACGGGTAAAAATCTCCCAATTTCCCACATGGGAAAATAAAATGGGGATTGTCGTCACCGCTTTGCCATTTCCACCGGTAATTAGCATTGTTTATTTCTCTACTTCCCCCTAGCAATTAATGCCACTACCCAGGAAAAGAGGAAGTTGTTTTAACGGGACGAATAAGAAACGGTTGTGAGGAAGCTTCCTAAATCCTCATCCGTCAAACTCCTTGGAAAAAGTCATGCGAAGTAAATAAGAAGCTTGGAGGATTTTTAGTTTTTCCAAACTCATTATTTCCTCTGGGTGTATTCATCACAGTTTTAAAAGAATAGAGGAAGCTCACGTTGAAGGAAGAAAGAACAGTTTGAAGATCTCATGCATGCATGAAATAAAAACATAAAAGCAATTAAGAACCGTAACTCGGTCTCCAAGCTACTCCACGCATTCTTCAGGTCTTTCACCACGCATACCGGGCAAGTTGAGTGTTATGATTGCAAGAAAAGAGGTCATACAGCTTGGAATTGTCGCACTAGAGTTAATGATGTTCTCAAAGGAAAACTCAAAAGATAATCGAAAGAAGCAAATGTGGCCTTTGTTGTAATGTTCCTTTCTAAGGCTGAAACTAAAAAACAAGGAAATAGCACAAATCTTACTCTGAATTAAATATGATTTTTGGACCAGCAAAACAAAAATTAAATCAGTACAGTACAGCAGTTTGATTTTGGAACAGCTTGTAAACAACAAGATTTCACCCAAATAACACCCTTAAACTCATCCACAATATTTATAAACCTTTTAGGGACACTTTAGAACAATTTCCACCATGAAACTTGATCAAATACTCAGCTGGAAAATTAATTATAAACAGCAGAAGTACAGCCAAGAGAAATGATCAAAACAGAGGTCTCCAAACCCCAATAATTACAAAAGATGATAGATTCCAGCCTTATAAATTATGCCAAATCTGAATATCAAAGAATAAATGAGTTATGTGCCCTAGAAGGCACCAAATCACACTCAAACCCTAGTCGCTCCCTAGGAGAGGGCTCAAAAAAATATGCCAAAGCTCTTGTAGGTCTTCTTCTTGATGCCCTAGATCCAAATCAGCAAGAGAGTCTTCAATAAATGTCTTCAATTCGCCAATATGGAGAGTTTTCGTTCTCCACTATGCCACAAGGAAGGGTTTCATCCTCCTTGGATGCCACACAAGAGGGTTTTCATCCTCAAGTGGAAGGGTATTGAGCAATCAGCCCAAAAACCAAATAGTAAGTGTATATGCACCAAAGATGATGTTCCAAATGAGGCCAAGCGACCTTCTTTTATATCCCTTGGTTGGCGCCAAGACCCCTTGGGTGAGAACCGACCTCTTTAAGCTTCACTTTATCTTCTAATCTCTTGTTGGGGTCTTATAACCCCAACCGACCTGCCTTAAGGAGTGAAACACCAAATAAAACATTAAAAATAATAAAAGAAAACTGAAATGAAGTTCAATTACTTCCCTTGTTCACTTATTCTTCTTGGCCACAGAGGCAGAGTGGCAAGAAGTCCTCATTCGACATTAATTTGAAAAAGGGGACATTACATTTGTTGACAATCCACAAGATGTTGAAGATTTTATTAATGAAGAAGAAGATGAATATGTACTCTAAAAAATAAAAGTTAGTGTTTCAAAGATGAACGGATCCAATGTAGGTAAAACTCGGCATGGATGGTTGTCTAGATAGTTTAGGAGTCTGTGAATCTCAGGAATTTATCCTTACAAGAGTTACAAGACAATATGATGGAGTAGGGCATATCTCGACATGGAGGATTTTTCAACAAGTCGGGAGATTTTGTAATTCGGGAATTCAGAGAGGTGGAATCCGAGAACTCAAGAATTCAGCTCGGAAACTACACCTTAATGAGGTTTAGGGAGGCTGACTTGATGAAGTTCTACCTAGTCCTAGGATTTGTTGCTTAAAACAAAATCTTTTGAAGATTATAATTCTATCTTATTTTCAGTGTATGCGTTAAGAGGGTGTCTTAAAATATCCGGCTCATTTATCGGTGTTAAGATAATATTAGTTCTATATTAACTAATAAACAAGTTGAAACTACTTCAACCATTTTGTAACCATTTTTCACATAATAAAAAAGCATACACACAATGATAGTGTGTGCATTACGCTTTCTCTTCATTTCTTTCTTGTAAACATTTTTCAACATTATTTTCAGATCCAATGCCCATATCCAATACATACATTATACCATACCTTACCTTGAGGAGCAACGGATTGACTTAATCCCAAAAACTTGACCCAAAAGATCAAATCATAAAAGCCACAACTCACGCTTGCCAACGCACACATCAATTTTTTTCAATATTCAATGCAGGCAATACACCGATGAAGCTAAGTAGTACAACCTATAGAAAATTCAACTTCACTTCGCAAATAATTGAAGACTGCAATAGGAACCTTTCGCACCTCAAGAAAGGGAAAACAATATGTGCACACCTTCGTATGTAACCTCTCGACACCTCGCAGTTAAGCAAGCCTCCACACCCCTTGCAACTTTGTGTTCACCTCGTGACGGTCCGTGCCATGCACATGGGCCCCAATACTTTGCAGAACACGAGCACAACTTATTGCAGCATACCACACAACTCCATTGTGACTTGCAACACGTCCTTCATTTTTTTCATCTTGTGTAAAGCCTCGCAATACACGGATGCACTACATCTTACAATCCCACATACACCACGCATAAGCCTCATAGTACTCGCGGTATAGCATGAACATCTAACAACACGGAGTGTCCCACAGCATTTCATAGCAATAAAAGCAGTTTGCAGCCTCACAAGTACTTTGGGACGTTGGTCCTAGCTTCCCAATAAACCACACACCTCCATACTATTGCTTCGTACATTTGTATTTACCATTCATGTGACAGCCACATGTTGTCATGTGACATGCCTTGTGGCACTCTCCACATTCATACCATGTTAAAACATCTATTAGTGCACTATGAAAAACCATTGGAAGACCAACCGTCCCTCAACCAAGAAGATGAACCATTTTGTACTTGTTCCTTCATGTAACCATCATCTGTTGTATGAAGAGAATTTGATTTGATTAAAAAATATGAGAGAAGCAATACTTAGAAGAATTTTAAAGCTAAACGGAAATAGAGAAATGACATACACAAATTAACAAAGTATACAAGATATATTCGAGGAACTCTTTCCGGAAAATACCGAGCCGTAACTTATCCCCTTATTGTATTAACTCAACCATTTTACCATACAATAATGTACTTCTCAGTTATTCTCTATCCTACTGCATGTCCAACTATATATAAGCACATTAGTAGGTAATTGTCACAATGGTATTACAAAACAATGGGTACCAAAATCATGGGCCAAGAATACAACCCATAACGGCTCCCCATAAACATGAGTGATCTAACCACCCATAATAACATAGGTTAAAATTACCTATACGTGCCTGAAATCCTAGAAGAGTGTAACTCATGGAAAATATACAACACATTTCCAACATTCTCCCACTTGTTGAATACTTTCCATAAGGGGTTTCAAGGCCATATACTCGCAGCTCAAGGATCTCAAGCCCGTTGATTTTCTACACCAAGAAAAATTCTCAAGCTTATATTGCCTTAGTCAAAGAATCAACAACTTCATCTTCTCGTGTCGACCTTCTCTAGCAGTTGTCTTCTTCTTCTCCCCAACCATTTCTCTAACAAAATGGTATTGAACATCAATGTGTTTCATTCTAAAGTGATACCCAAGGTTCTTTGCAAGACAAATTGCACTTTGACTATCACAATCCATCCTAACAGCATTTTGAGTGAACCCAACAATGGAAATAAACCTTTCAAGCCAAACTACTTCCTTGCTTGCATGAGTAGTTGCCATGTACGCAACCTCTATGGTGTATATCACAACACTTGTTTGATGTTTACTCATCCAACTTACAGCTCCACCGAACAAGTTGAAAACATACCCACAAGTAGATATGCGCATATCAGATCTCCACCCTAGTTAGAATCCACGAAATCCATGTAGATTCAATGTATTGCTTTCACCAGGATTTCCCTGATAACATATTGCATAGTCAGATGTCCCATGCAAATATCTCGACGATTCTCTTCATTACAATAAAATGTTCATTTCGGATTTGACATAAATGTGCTAACTACTCCAATTGCATGAGAAATATCAGGTCTTCTCTGACAAACCATTGCATACATAAAACTACCAACCGAGAAGAGTACAACACACGAGACATGTCCTCAATTTTTACTTCAGTTTTATGACATTGTTGAGCAAATAAATAAAATGTTCCTTTCCAGGATTTGACATAAATGTGCTAACTACTCCCATTGCATGAGAAATATCAGGTCTTGTACAAACCATTGCATACATCAAACTACCAACCGCAGAAGAGTACAACACTTGAGACGTGTCCTCAATTTTTACTTCAATTTTATGACATTGTTGAGCAAATAATTTTTTACCAATGAGTAAAGGGAATCTTGGTAGGTTTACTTTTTTGCATTTTAAACCTTTGTAATACCATCTCAATGTTCTTCTTTTGATTTAACCACAATTTCTGTTTACACAATCTCTCTTAATTTCCATGCCCAAAATAAATTTTGTAGCACCTAGATCCTTCATATCAAATTGAGATGAGAGCTAAGACTTAACCTGATTGATCATTTGCTTATTGTTACCAATTAACATGTCATCTACATACAATACAATGATAACAAAATTTTCACCTTCTTGTTTATAATAAACACATGGATCAACTTTGCTTCTTCCAAGTCCAAGTCCCAACACATACCTATCAAATTTTTGGTTCCACATTCTTGGTGATTGCTTCAAGCCATATAGAGACTTATTCAGCCTACACACCAAATCTTCCTTTCCTTTAACCTTAAAGTTTTTTGGTTGCTTCATGTAGATTTCCTCCTCAAGCTCACCATGCAAAAAAGGTGTCTTAACATCCATCTAATCTATTTCCTAATCGAAAGCAACAACAATTACCAAAACAATCCATCTAATCTATTTTCAACGCCTGGAAATTAGAATAAAACAATCCACACATGGTCTTTGGTGTAGAAAGTTAAATAAAAGAGAAACAACAAAACTACAACACCCTCCACGCATTCATTCAGGTCTTTCACCACGCAGCAGGGAGGAGAAAACAGTTTTAAATGCATGCATAAGAGATACCACGTGCCAAGGATAGCTGGAGTTGTCTAGGAAATAAAGCAAATAATAAACTTTGCTAGAGAAGAACACATTTTCCCAGCTGAGCAAAGATTAAATCATTTCTATTTCCAACACAAGAAACCACACATTCTCCAGGTGTATCAACGCATTTACAAGAAGATTCAGCAAGTATAGTCATGCATCGATCAGAAGATCGCATCGAAGAAGTAAATCTCAAATTGCGCGGTCATTAAAATCAAGCGATTTTCACGCATACCAAGGAGAATTTGCTCCGGTGAATTAAATAAAAATCAGGATATTAGAAATCGGGTGATTTTGTTTATTTAAAATAAATAAATAATCGTTATCGCCATGTTCGAAATTCGAGCCTAGTCTTGGTATGATGTATTATTAAATTTCTAAAAAAATTGTAACCGGGACAAGTTATTATTATTATTTTTAAAATAATACTAATAATAATAATTAAACAAGTTATTATTCTGCATGCATTGCGGGGTTTCAGAGACTGAGACCCGACCCCGCTTGCATTGTTTTGTGTGCCTGAGTCATTTTTCTGTAAAATTCATAATGGCCGAAAAATCTAATAAATTTGTAGGAAGATCGAGGAAGCCAGTGGAGAAATCGAACAAATCCACACTCAAGTATGAATTCCAAGGAATCATCCCTCCCAGTTCCATTAAGTCGGCATATGACATATATCAAGCATTTGAACTGGGTCATATCAATGTGCAACAACACCTGGGAATGGGTGAAAACTGAAGGCAAAACCATATTCTCGAATAGGCTTTACCATAGTGGTCTACCCCAAGCAATAGCATTTCCTGTCTCGGTGTAGTGTCTAGAGCTGGTTATCGCTTGCGCAGAGCATTATGATCCCGAGAGACGAGGAATTTTTAAAGATAATCGCGAGCCTTTTCTCTTAATCACACCAGAGCACATTGAGGAATTGCTCAGCATACCTGACTTCCCTGAGAATGCGGATATCACTCGACAGTCAACACAAGAATTTTGGGATGAAGAACCCCTCAGGTGGAGCAAGATGGTCAATAACAACTAGTTAGTGACCAAGAGGCCTCGAATTGACCGGCTTCCTAAAGAACTGTACCGTGTTGAGTTCGTGGAAGAAATCGGGGACATGATTACTCTCTTAAGTCGGGTTTTCGATTTACCCCTGCCGAGATTTTCCACCAATGGATGTATCGGTTTATCAGTATCATCCTTGCTAAGAGAGCATTTGTGGATTGGGCCACCATCATCAGCGATACCCTTCACAAACAAAGTTGATTGAAGTAAAGATGAATGGATTTTTCTACATGACATCATATTTGACTTATGCAGTGGCAAGAAGAAAGCTATTTTCTGGACTCGAAACAAGAGGAGTCATGGGTCCATCAAATAGTGTCTTCCATTATTACCCACAACTAAGTTTCAAAAATAGCTCTCACCATTTCAGAAGGGTCAATGATGCATTTACCTTCCGCATGATTCGGAACCTGAATCGGAATACAAAGGAAAGATTTTCTAAAGAAGCCATGGATGTCATTTCCCAATGGGGAACCTGGTTTATTCAATTCTCATCCTTTTCCTACATTCGCATAAGTGGCTTTGCATGGGTACTCCATGGAAGCTTCCTAAGTACGTCAATGACAAATGGGCATTAATGGAGCTTGCGCGACAACTATTCCAAGTTCATTATCTTCTTAGTGACAAGCATCGCTTAGGAATTCATTTCCCAATCCAAATCGGGGAATACCAATGTCCAAATCTCTTCAGTGCACAACTCATGGAAAAAGAGTTTGCCCTCATCACAATTCATCCATATGTGAAGAGAGCCCAGTTTGATATCAATGGATATATGCAGAAGATTCTTGGAGCAAAGTATCAACATAACCCTACCATGGAAGATTTTTGGGCTGCCTGTTCAGACGAGCATGAAGTAAGAAGACGAGAGTTTTCTCGCCTAACCCTTGCTCAGATCAAGGCCTTTCACATCAAGAGCCCTCCATATTCATTCATAAATGATGATGAAGATGTTATTGATCCTTCATATGATGCAATTGCTTTTACCCGTTGCCTCGAATTGACTAGACCAAAAGAGATGAATTTTCTCTTGATAGCAAGAATCAACCGATCCTTGAAAGAAGCATATCTTGGTACGAAAGAGAACTTGCCAAGTTACAATCAATTCAATATCATACTTCAGGATCACAAAAATTGCCAACTCGAGGAGGTCTTCATTCAACCAAAGCCCCTTCTCAATTGACCTCCGTGCCATCCAATCATACGCAATCAACAAGAAAGGAGTGGTTGCCAAAATCCCCTTCGTCGAATAAGGTGTCATGAGGAGAAAAACCTAAGGGTCCTAGCCCCAGTGAAGGAAGAGAGCGTGTATTGGGATTTTCTACTTCAAGTAGAGATTCTTCTACTCACATTGTTAATAGTTCTCAAAAGCTAGTGACAAACGATCCTCAGCCATGCCTTGCACAAGCGTCCACTCAAGGTGCAGGTAGTCCAAATATCAAACACTTTGGAGCCTACAGTTCACGAAGAGATTTCCCAAAATCTCCCAAATGAGCAGGAGGTGGATATCAAGGTTATTTCTCCTGAAATCGAGGTCGTGGAAAGGATTCTTGCAGAATCTCATGATGTCGAGAACAATGAGAATGTTGCTTCGAGCTCCAGGCTTTGTATGTAGAAATAGTGAATGATACTCCTTTCTAGGTTGATTGTGAGGTCAAGAAAAGGAAGAGGGTTGTCAAGGCAATTGACATTGATTTTGATGCCCTTTTCAAACTTTCAAATGACATCATTCCCAAGAAGCCTAAAGTGCTTTCTCGAATAATGGTGGATAGTGATGGAAATAGATTTGTGGATCTTGCCATCCCACAAGTTGACAAGGAGCGTGATGCCATGACATCTGCTGATTATGAAGTTTCCAGACTTGGACTTGGGAGGTCCACATTGGAAAGTGACATGGCGATGGCTCAAGATTCAATTGATATCGTGCTTAAGAGACTTGAGAAATATAAGTCTCAGAACTCTCAGCTCAAGGCTGAAAAGAATCAATTGGTGGAATATGTTCAACATCTAATAAATCCCATATCATCCACTTTCCCAGTACCGGATGCAGTGGCTGCCCCTGATGAAGAAACTCTCAATTTATCAAAAGAAATAAACACATTGGGCCATGTCACTAAAACTTGGCTTTCAGAGATTCTCATTTTAGGCCAAGAGACAATCAAAACAGCGGTTAAGCTCCATGAAGATGTCAGTGCGTATCTTGATCCAGTTCTTTCTTTCAAGGAAACTTTTGTTTCTAACATATCAAATTTAGATGAGATATTGCCCGTTTACAGGAGATGACGAGTATGGAATCCTCAGTTTTAGCCATTGAAGGAATTCTCGAATTTGAACATCGAGGGACACGTTTTCTTTAGTGTCTGCATCTCAAATCAAGGAAGACGCTTCTCAAGGATTCTATGATCCATTATGAGAGCATATGCAATGAAGCCTTCACTTCACTCACCTTGATTCAAGAATTCATAGCTGAGATCCCTTGCAACCTCATAAATGAGCATAATCAAAGGTGTTCATCGGAACATGTGGAAGAGCAATTTTCACAATTGTTTAAGGACATGTACACTCCCGCCAATAATTTCTCGTCAGCCTCAATGGAGCGTTGCATCAAATTAAAGAACTTGTTTGAGAACGCTCAATCAAAGATGGTTAATTTAAATGATATGCCAAGTAGGATTTTAGAATTGCAAGTATTTTGTGAGGCTATTATTCAACCAAATGAACCTCCAGAAGAAGAAAAGATGTTTGAAACATTGGGAAGGTTTAGATCCTTTCAATTGGTGAAAGCGGCAGATCCTAATTTCACCGACGGTTCAAGGAGATAGTTTTCTTGGTATCTAACGAAGTGGGAGAGTCCATTTCTCATACGTTTGAGATAGGCGGACCCCATTTCAATGGATAAGGCATAGGTTATTATTGTATGTTTTTAAAAAAGGATTATATGAAATGAATGTTTTTATTTAGGTTGCTTTCGGAAAATTGTGGATAACTTAAGTGATTTCTATTTTTAGTTGATTTTAATAAAGTTGGTTCAAAAAGTCAAAGGTCAGCTTAAGTTCCTTATTTAACGTTCATGTAAAACCCTAACTACTTTGAGCCAACTTTTGTGTTATCAAAGGAAGTGAGGGTCTCATTTGTAAAGGGGAGCTTTGAGAGAGGAGAAGAAAATACTTTTGCATGCAAGCTCTAGTTCAAAGAAAGCTGTGTTCTTTTGAGAAGACATTTTGGAGTTAATGAAATATGAACTTTGTGTCCCATTCATTGTCTCTTGTAGCATATGATGTTCTTATGTTCATTAGATGTTAGTGTTTGAATCTTGCATACAAATATTATCTTTGATCTTATTATCAACGTTATTAATCTGTTGTTCTAGTTCACAATGATCAAGCTCGATATTTACTTGTTCATGTGTGTTCCCTTTTACTCATTCTCGTTTAGCTGATGCAAACTCTGTTTTATTTGTGTTAGTTATTGTTTGTTCTTCTCCATGCAATATTAGGCTCTACTTTTACCTAACTCTTGCATGTTCCTTCCATTCATCCCTTTCCATTTCTTTCCTTCATTCCATTCCATCTCCCTCATTCACTTTTCTTTCCATTGATGTTCCAAAACACCCCCACATACAATTTTGAATGTACAAGTTTAAATACATTTTTGGTTTTCAATAAAGACAACCTCACCTTCATTGAGGAGGGACTTCGTTCCCACATTGTTGCATGTCATTTGCATGTGTGCAAATCCATATGCTAACAGTTTTTGGAGACTCTACTGGGGAGTCTAGAATCGTTAACCAATGCTTGGTTAAATCTTTACAACTATCCCCTCTGCTGTAGCTTGGGAAAACCGTGAAAGTTTACCGCAATTTTGGTTGTTGATAGAGCCATGATGAGAGAAATCTACATTGAAGACCTTAGAAGAAGAGCACCCACACTTGTGGCGAAGACCTATGGGACACTTATCGATCATTGTTCACCAATGCGGCCCTCTTCCACCAAGGTAATAATTTGTATGACTATTACAGGTAACCCACCTATCTTGCATCCGAATCTTCCTTTTGGGGATACTCAAGAAGATATATCATTAGATCTAAGGCAAGCTATTTGGGAAAAGCGCATGAGCAACTATCATTTTCAACTTGCCACATCAAGTACTAGATAACGAAGATCAAGCCACGAGAGTTCTTTAGAGTTATTCAGCGTAAATAGCTCAAGAAAGAGCGAAGAGAAAAGACTAGAGCCGATCAAAACATGCCAGTGATGTCTACAAAATGGCAGTGTTTCCCCTACAACATACTATCCTATATGCATACCAACAACATCCACCCATTATATTCCCTTTGATCCCTTTCTAGTAAGGCGAATACATCCTTATATAGGCTCCAAAGATGTCAAAAACACCAACACACAAATGCTTTCCTTGTCGTTAGTCTCCATGCAAACAAACACCTATCCCATGCAACTACCATGTCGTAGCCACTCCCGAAGTTTCCGCATGGTAAACAACTATTTTGGCATCTCCTTCCTCTTTCTCGGAACTAAACAACACTTGTCCTTTGGCATGTCATCTCCTATCTACAACTCTATCATTCTTTCGCACTACTTCTTCTTCTGTCTCGATGCCCCGTCAATTGTCCCCTTATATATCCGTTGGAATTTTCCTTCAGTGCTCCATCGATTCTTTCCTTCCAACGCTAATCTGCCCTCATATGTTGGTGCTCTCCGTTGGTGCTAGTATATACTTAGCCAAATTTTAAAAACTTCCAACCACACATGCAAATTTTTACCGAGAGGATCCTACCTCACTTTACCTAGATCATCCTCCCCATACCATAAGCATCCCCAAGCCTTGTGATTATCATTTAATGATCCATGTGGCATCAAACAATAAAACAAGCTAGTTGGCGGAAATCAAATTCTTCACATCGACCAATTAATATTGATCAAGGGAACATGGGAGGAATGTGATCCTGCACTACCCTTGGTCCAATTTGAAAAATGAAAAAAAAAAACCTTTGAAGGAAAATCCTCCTCCAAATAGACTCAATTGTTTTCTCTCTCATAGAAGATAGGAGCCCTAGGTGGCACCTTTGAGTTTTGCTCCATGTTGGGTCATGAGGTATGTACACATATAAGTATGATGGCATTATGTAGCCAACTGGAATATCCCTAGTGGGATATAACTTATAACTTGACAGATTAATAAAAATTTGCAGCGAATGATATTCTGATTTTTCTGGAATAAAACCTGAAATAGGGCAGCGAACTGAAAAATAAAGTTAATGTGCAAACCACTTCTCCAAATCACACAAAATTTTATAGAGAGATTGCTGATATGATAAAAAAAAACCCTAGAAATTTTTTTTTAAATCTTTTTAATAACAAATAACTGCTAGAAAATTTCAAAATGCCCTAAATTGCTGAAATATTTTAAAAATTCATAACTACCTGAATACAACTGATAAAAATCTGATTTTCTGGAAATAACATCTACAACATATATATAAATGATCCCAACCTCCAAATCTGAAAATGGGCACCTGGAAACCCTAGAAAAACCAGCTGCAATCTCCTAGGGTTGGCGTTTCCCTATGGGAGGGATTGGAAACCCTCCAAAAGTTGCGCCAAACTTGCCTAAGCGTTGGGAAAAATATGAAATGCAAATGGCTGAAATATGATGGTAAATGATATTCCTCAACCTTTGAAATTAGCCTCTGAAAACCCTCTGAAACCCGCCTGAAAACCCTATAGAATCTACTTGAAAATATTCTATGAGGCAGGCTACAAAATAGCAAACTAGGGTGGATCTTTCACCACCGAAGAGTGCCCTACTAGCTAGGAGTGGATCTCTCACCACCGAAGCTAGGGTTCCTATGGGATTTTACTCCACAAGCAAAGGAAAAATGCAAACAACAATTGCTCCAATATCAAGATATGTGTGAGTGTAAGAATCCCCTTCTTCTCCTAACACCGCCTTTTATAACCTTTCAATGCAACAAAGGGCCCAAAAACCCTAATCGACCCCTTAGGGAAGACCCCACATGAACATAAAGTAACTTAAGTTAATTTTTCCCCCTAGGCACCAAAAGTGACTTAAGTGACCCCAACGAAGGAATAGAATAATAAAGTACCATGAGTCCCCCTCAACGACAAAATATGACAATAATTGCCACCAAGTTGCCCAATACTAATGTCAACAATAAAATATAACATAAAGCCATGTGGTAATCGGACATCCATATCAATAGCCTCCAAAGATTGTTAACCCCTCGGGTATGACCAAGGCTAAGGCGAAAAATGGTTATTATGCCCTTGGTTAAGGAATGGGGATATTACAGTCCTCCATTCCAGAAATTTTCTTTTCCCCAAGCAAATGCAAACTAGGATGTTGTAAAATCTTCTCCCTCCCAGTAGCATCCTCCATGGCAAATCTCTCCACCACACTAAGTACTATGTGCTCACCCTATTCCTAAGCTTCCTCTACCTCACCTCAATGATATATTCAGGTTCCAAAACCAGCTTCCCCTCATCGTCCGATAGTGGAAAAGCCGTAGAAGGCACAATATACAGCTCTAGTGCCTTTGTGAGGCGGGAAACATGAAAACCATTGTGTATCTTGTTGTGTCTTGGGAAGTTTCAACTCATATGCAACTACCCAACCCTTCGTGTTATCCTATATGGTCCATAGAACCGTGGTTTCAACTTCTCGGCACCACTCTGCTTAAGTGAGGATTGTCATAGGGCTGCAAACATAGGAAGACTAAATCTCCCACCTCAAAAGACCTCTCTAGCCTCGTGCCTCGTATGCATAAACCTTTTGTTGACTCGTGCTTTTCAAGGTTCTCCTTGAGGGCCTTCAAGATGTCTTGGTTCTCTTGTAAACAATCACGAGCTTTGGGATCTCGACTATCTGATAATACTAAGTCTGCGAATGATGTAGCATCATACCCGTATAGTGCCGAAAAGGAGTCATGTCAATGCTCATCTGGTAGGTGGTATTGTAGCAATACTCACCCATGTGTAGCCATCTAATCCATGCACACTGATGTCTTGTCACATAGCTACACAAATAGCCCTCTATCCACTTATTGAATATCTTTGTCTAGTCGTCCGTCTGTGGATGATAGCTAGTGTCAGGAGTCAATTCCGTACTGTAAGTCTGAAAATCTCCTGCCAAAAAGTGCTCATAAAGATTTTGTCCCTGTCACTGACAATGTTTTTAGGCAAACCATGAAGCCTAGAAACACTTGTATAGAATATATGAGCCACCTGTGGTATCTTTTGCCCCTTACACATAGAAAAGAAAAGGGCAAAATTGGTTAACCTATCAACCACCACATATATACAATCATGCCCGTGTACTAAGGGAAGCCCTGTAATTAAATTCCATGGATATGCTCTCCCACTTCTGCTCCGGAATAGGAAGAGGTTGTAGTAGTCCTATTGGAAAGGAATGTTTGGCTTTGGTTTGTGCAAACCACACATTCTCTAATATGGTTAAGGACGTCATCCTTCAACCCCTTCCATGCAAATCTCTCCCTAATGTACCTATAGGTCTTGAAATACCCAGGATGCCCTGCAAGGGGTGTATCATGCACTGCTCGAAGGATATTCTCTCTCATCTTGGATTCCGGTACAAGGAAAACCCTATCCTTCTAGTATATGAGGTCATCCAAGATCTTGTATCTATCGTCCTGTATAATGCCATCCATGACCTCACATGCAAACTGATTTTTGGAATACTCAACAAGTATGTGAGCCTTTCAATCTACTGAAATCTCGAACATAGAAACAAGCATAGAAGTAAGGTGAGGCCTTCTAGACAATGCATCAACAACATTATTCTTACCTTTGGTGTACTCTATGTCGAAGTCATATGTTTGCACCTTATTAACCCATCTTTGTTGGCGGTCGTTGAGATCCTTCTGCCCCAGGAAGAAACTCAAACTGTTGTGATCCGTACGAACCATGAATTTGTTGCCCACAAGGTACTGTCTAAATTTGGCCAAAGCATGCATAATGGCCAACATCTCTTTGTCGTAAATCAAGTACCCCCTCTCCACAGGGCTCAATTTCTGACTCTCATAGGCAATGGGGTGCCTATCCTGCATAAGAACTGATCTAATACCCTCACCTAATGTGTCACATTCAAGTATGAATGGATGAGAGAAATGGAAATGCAAGAACGGGACATGAACTCATCACCCCCTTAAGGTGATCAAAAACCTGTTGTGTTGATTCTGACCAAGCAAAAGCCCCCTTCTTGGTCAAATTTGTCAATGGTGCAGTCAAGTGAGAGAAGTTCTTCACAAACCTCCTGTAGTATGTGCATAGCCCCAAGAACCCTCTCCACTGTGTCAATGTCCTAACTCCTAAGTGGTGGCCAATACAATATCGCCTGAATCTTTTCCTTGTCAACCTTGCATACACCACCAATAACATATCCCAAATACAATAACTTTGTCATACCAAATTCACACTTAGAAGCTTTTGCGTATAGCGAGTTAGCTTCCAACATACCCAACACCTCATCAAGATGTCTAATGTGATCCTCCCAAGTCCTGTTGTAGACCAATATGTTGTCGAAGAAGACCAATATAAACTTCCGCAAATGGCGGTTGAACACATGGTTCATACAAGACAAAAAAGTGGTCGGTGCATTAGACAAACCGAATGGCATCACTAGAAACTCAAAGTGACCATAATGGCATCTGAAAGCCATCTTATGCACATCCTCCTCTCTGACCTTGATTTGGTGATATCCAGATCACAAATCTATTTTAGAAAAATAGATTGCCCCATGTAGCTCATCTAATAACTCATCAATGTGTGGCACTAGATACTTATTTTTTATTGTCTTCTTGTTCAATGCACAATAATCTATGCACATTTGCATGGTTTTGTCCTTCTTCACCAATACTACTGAAGAAGCAAAGGGACTGGAACTAGGTCTAATATGCCCCATCTCTATGAGCTCATGTATAGTCCTCTCGATCTCGTCCTTAAACCGTTTGGGATGACGGTAAGGAGTAGTAACCATAGGCTTGTTGTCCTCAAGCTCAATCACATGCTCAAATCCCTTATCTGGAGGCACACCTGGAGGTATATCACCAAAAATTGCACTATGTTTGTCCAATAGGCCCTGGACATCTACGTGGTACTCTAGTCGACCGTCCTCTGACTTCTTGGTCGTAACCAAGCACTGTACTGCCCAATCCACCCCATTGTGCCTATAAATCTTCTTGATCCGCTTGGTCGTGACCACCCTGGGTGCATCTCGTAGATAATCCCCTCAAGATCACGTTCCTCCCTTCGGACCTAAACTTCAACTCCATAGTCTAAAAGTTAGTCTGGAACTCTCCAAGAGAGTGGAGCCACTGCACTCCCAATACAAGGTTGGTCTCTCTGATACCAACAATATAAAAGTCATCAGAACTATGTAGTTACCGTAATGACCCCCTTATTAATAAAAATTTAAAAAGAAGAGAATCGATTTGCACATGTAAATTTAAAAATAAAATATATGTTTGTGCAAATAAAAAAATTAAAAAAAAATTGATTTCACCTTGAAATAATAATAAATTATTTTAAAGGTGAATAAAATAACTAAGCAAGTCACATTTTTAAGGAATTATTTAATATTTGGTATTTTAAATACATCGATTTCTTCTAAGCATGGGTCAATCCTTATGGGCCCCATTTGATTTAATTTCCTATGCATTTAACATTTGTTTTGAGTGGGATCTCAAGCACTTTTTAAAATGATATTCTCTCATAGCTTTTAGAGCCAAAGATGGAGAGAAAACTTTGGAGGATGTGCGAGGAAAAGATATAAAAGAAGATGTGTACTCCTTTTTCGCATGTTGACGGTTTATCAAACTTATCTTCATGCTTGAAGAAGGGATGTATGCCCACTAATGATTTAAAACAAAAGGTGTTCTTCAACACCACCTTTGAGTGAAGTGTGTATGCCATTTGAGCTTGAATTGATAAGTTATTTGCATCTTTTCTTCCATTTATGTAAGTCGCTATTTTTGGACAGTGCATGAGGTTGTTGATGAAGGTTTTTGAGGGATTTGTGTGAGGATTTCAATTTGATTTTTACAGCTGATTATTGTGCATCAAAGTCGACTTGTGTGGGTGATGTTTGTGGTGCAAATTGGTGGTATTTGAAGCAAGTTCAAATTTGATCATTTCCAACTTGTTTATTTAATCAATATGGCCATGATTTGACCATTTTTATGCTTATTTATGTGGCTGGTAATTACCTTTGCTAAATCGACTTGTGTAGAGAATTTTGGCAATCATTGAAAGAGGTTTTCTAATATTTATGAGTTGTTATAAACTAATTAATTGCAGATCTGAAAACTGCATTTATTGGGTTGAAGAGTGAAGGGAAAGTGCTGGAATAAGTTTACATATTTTGCCCTAACCCTAGCGACTTGAACTGCAGATTCGGGGTTGTTTTGAGTGGGTTTTAGTTGATTAAAAATTCTGATTTTGGTTTCATTTGAAAGATCTTAATTTTATCTCTCATTTGCATTTGGTTTCATACGAGTAAAGAGTTAACATTGTGGGAGATATTAATTTTTGAAGTTTGCAGTCATTTTCAGCTATTTCAGGCATATTAAATTTATTTTTCTACTTCTCGTAAGTTTATTGGTTAAGTGCAAATTCCAACTAGATAGCCCATCTAAACCCTTATCTTGGCTCACTCCAACCCCATTTGGTTTGTATTGGCGACACTTTCGGGTTAGTTGAGATGAACCTAAAAGGGTTTCTCTTCTAAGTTTGCTTTTTTGCAAGTAGATTAATAAAAATTAATTAATATCCCACTGAGGGAATATTACAGCTTACCCATCGTAATGTTCAATTGTGGGACTCGTTGCGTGCACCTCATAGACTCTCCATTGGCTACAACCACGTTGAAGCCCTCAAAATCCTATCTGCAAACCTCGTCTCTCAACCAACGATGCATCAATAAAGTTATGGGTAGCCCCACTGTTAATGAGCACCACTACTCGTTGACCCTGCAAAACTCCTCTGACCTTGAATGCCTTGTACCTCGAGGTACTAGACAAAGTGGCAATAGTCTCCTGAGGGAAAGTCTCATCCTCCTACTCAATACCAAAGACTACCCAAAGCATCTCTATCTCCATCATCCAATCCCTGAGTCTCCTGCTCCTCATCTCCATCACTGTCATCCTCCTCAAATACCTCAATGAATTGGGCCTTTCCTTTCCTTGTGCAATCATGTCCTTAAGCCTAAGATGTGCGGCAATCGAAACATAGTTTCTTTCACCTCAACTCAACTCTAACCTTCCATGGTATGAATGGTTTCTTAGTTGTATCGTGCCTAGGCAGAGGTACCTTCGGCTGAAAACCATCCGGTCACAGATGGGGTACCCTCTGGCTGAACTTGGGGTAGAAACCTCGACTTTGGAGTAGATAACTCCAAATCCCGTGCTTTCCTAATAGCATCATGCAATGAAGAAGGCTCAAATGCCTTCACAAGTCCTACTAGTGCATCTATCAACCCTGCTATAAAGAGTGAAGTCAATCTCATCTCTGAAACATCAAGAACCATGATTGATAACCTTTGAAAGTCAGCAATGTAAATGTCTAAAGAATCTGTATGTCTCAAATGAGTCAACTCTCTCTACAATACCTATCGAATCCCTCTGTCAAACCTGTTCATCAACCTTTGTGTGAACTCTACATAGGTACCAATATGTATGTGCCCCCATGTAATAATCCCATGATGCCACCACCAAGTGCATCTCCCTTAAGGTGTAGGATTGCAAACTTAATTGCATCCTCTTTGCGCATGGGATTCAAGTCAAAGAATGTCTTCAACTTCTAAATCCAGGATTGCGCTGTACACTTCTTGGACCCATCGAAGTGTGGAATAGAAATCTAACTGAATCTCCTATGTAACTCTGGAACTTGAGTAGTGTGATCCCCCTTGGGCCTACTACCAATCTTCATCTTGCATAACTCGGTAAAATGCATGTTAGCTTTAAACCCTTCACTCAAGGATTCATATTTCAGCCAACAAGTCTCCTTATCAAAAATTTCTAATTGTTGTCCCCTTTGTGTATTTTTCGAAATTTTCAAAAAAATGGGCTCATGCATGCTCGAATGTGCATTACGGGAACGGGAGTATGCTGCCCTGAATTGCTATTTTCACCGCTTTGACCCTAGTGCCCCATGTTACTGTTTTCTCCTTTTTTCGCATGATTCTCAACTTTTCCCTCTGTTAATCTTTCAGTGAGCTGGCTCAAATAAAGATTACTGGTATCCTGTTGTTTAACCATATTGATAAATAAGTTTTTCAACATCTCTTCGTTCAGCTCATCATTGTCACCCATTTTCTGCCCTTCTTTTTGCAGTGTATTTCTCTAGGAATAAACTTTCAGTCACACCTAGCGAGCTGAAGGAAAGTCGGCTCGATGACACTAAAATATCCCTAGTGGGATATAACTTATAACTTGACAAATTAATAAAAATTTGCAGCAAATGATATTTTGATTTTTCTGGAATAAAACCCCAAATAGGGAAGTGAACTAAAAAATAAAGATAACTTGCAAACCACTTGTCCAAATCACATGAAATTTTATAGAGAGATTGTTGATATGATAAAAAACACTAGAATTATATTTTTTTATTTTTCTAAATAATAGATAACTGCCAATAAATTTCAAAATGCCCTTAATCGCTGGAATATTTTAAATATTCATAACTACTTGAATAAAGCGATAAAAATCTAATTTTCTCGGAAGTAACATCTACAACATATATAGAAATGATCCCAACCTCCAAATCTGAAAAATGGGCACCTGGAAACCCTAGAAAAACCATCTGCAATCTCCTAAGGTTGACGTCTCCATATGGGAGGGGCTGGAAACCCTCCAAAACTTCTCTAAAATCTGTGCCAAACTTGCCCTAAGCGTTGGGGAAAATCTGAAATGCAAATGGCTGAAATATATGGGCAAATGATCTTCCTCAACCTCTGAAAATCCTCGAAACCTTGCCTCAAAACCCCGTAGAATCTGCCTGAAAATCTGCTCTGAATGGGCTCCAAAATAGCAAACTAGGGTAGATCTTTCACCACCGAAGAGTGCCCTACTAGCTAGGAGTGGATCTCTCACCACCGAAGCTAGGGTTCTTGTGGTATTTTACTCCACAAGCAAAGGAAAAATGTAAACATCAGTTGCTCCAATATGAAGATATCTCGTTAGCATAAGAATCCCCTTTCTCCCCAACACCACCTTTTATAACCTTCCAATGCAACAAAGGGCTTAAAAACCCTAATCGATCCCTTAGGAAGACCCCACACGAACACAAAGTAACTTAAGTTACTTTTTCCCCTAGACGCCTTGTAAGTGACTTAAGTGACCTCAACGAATGAATAGAATAATAAAGTACTATGAGTCCCCCTCAAGCGACAAAACATTTCAATAATTTCCACCAAGTTGCCCAATACTAATGTCAACGATAAAATATAACATAATGCAAAGTGGTAATCAGACATCCATACCCAATAGCCTACAAGCGTCGTTAGCACCTCGGGTATGACCAAGGCTAAGACTAAAAATGGCAGTTAGGCCCTCGGTGAAGGAATGAGGACATCACACCAACTCAAAGGAGGTTAGATGTTACCAAAGTCTGACAGAATATATTAAAAGTCAGCTAAACAACTATTATATAACATGTCTTTACTGCCATGAAAGTCTGACCACCCCTGGGCCCTGACACAACAGGGTTTTAAACTTCTGCTTGATGTAAATTTTCATATACAAATATACAAAAGTCCCTTTTATGCCATGAAGTAAACCGATATACAGTAACAGTGTGCAAGAGAAATTTGTGCTCAAAAACTTATTAGCACATGCGTTATACTCTTCACTAAGCTTCAACTATGCACCAAGTCTATTATAATATAATTACTAATGACATTTGCAAAGCATACACAACCCAGCAATTCAAATCCTACACTTGACTCTTCATATTCCATCATTCTGAGGTACCCATCAAAAACAATTAATATTAACACTATGATGCCCAAACTACAATGCTAATGACATTAAATATGACCTACCAACCTAATGACAAATAAAATGCTTTTACACACAATGTTCATAAATCGTAACAGTAATTCACAAGGCATAAAAACAAAATCCCACCTCAATTTCAGAGAGAATACCCTGAATTAAATGCTCAAACAAACTTGTCCTTTCAGCCTCAAATGCATGCCAATGAAGAAGGCACTTATATATGACACAGGCAGCAACAGGTCTATCATGACTAAACCCCAAATTTTATGCAACACACTTCAGTAAAAACTTCTTGATTTTCTGCCAAAAACATGCTTTAACTAAATTATTAAAGATGTCACTAATACATATTTTTCACGAGCAAATATATTCTTAGAAATATGACAAATATACATGAATAAAAACATCATTTTCTCAAAAAGTGTACCTGCTGCCTTTCTACCATTATCCTGGAGCGTCTAGATTCTACCGGTGTGTTACTGAACTCTCTAAACATCTGAGAGGGCAGCGGTGAATCCTGAATTTGAAAATGAAATCAATGTATCTCACAGCAAGAAAACAATTGACGTGATATGAAAAAATCTTCTATCATAGGAAACAGTACATTTGAAACTTACAAAGCGAGATCTCTGGTCTCCATTAGAAAGCTGATGAAATTCAGGGGTTGACTGTTGAGAAGAGCACATAGACCATAACTCAGTTTATGATATATTATACAATCACTCCAGATGAAAGATAACCACAAAATTAGATTGGATTAAGATCATGCAAAGACACCAATCAATCTAGACACTCCTTTGCACTTTTTCCATTTTCCGTATTTCCCATCTTCCAAATATGATTTTAGTGTGTCAAGAAAAGAAAATTCAAATTATCCTAAAATAATATTATTTAGCATTTGAAATCTAGAGAAAACATTTGGTTGAAATTTCATTATGATCATTTTTGAAGAAAAAGAAGTCAAATTATGTAATTTTTATGCTATCAGGTAAATTAATGTAAGTATGCAATAATTCAAACATTAAATTAATAAATACCAAGGAGTAACAGGGTAAACCTGAACAATGGCGGGCTTTGCAAACATTATTAAGGCCATTGGTTGGTTAAATCGCTAAAGCTTTCTGCCTATGTACAACACTAGCAATCTTTTCTTCAAATCTGCAAGTATAATTTCGACACAGTGGTTACTCGAGGAATCAGACCCCTCACTGTCTCACTAAAAGGAAAACTAGCCTCTAAGAGTATATCGAAGCTAAAACAACAGAACAGATCGCAAAGAATTTTGTGTAGTCAGCATTCTGTAGAATTGTGTATTCAGATAGAAAGTACCTAAATCAATAGTCCCAAAAAAGGAGCTTTCTACATCAGCATTGCTTAAAATGAAGAGTAAGTTTATTCAGTGACATTCTGTATAAAACAAAACTAGAATCCCTAAAAATTTACACACAGGAATAACCCTCTATGAAAAAGCAGTTACCATCGTATCAAGATCATTTCAATTTTTACACTACATTTAGACTAAAACAACCAAGATCAAGTCTCAAAGGATATATGATGTCTACCTTCTGTAGAATTGTTTACTCGGATATAAAATAAATACCTAATGGAACCAACCAAAAAAAGTGTTTCTTACATCCGCATTATTTAAAACAAAGAGTTTCTTTATTTTTGATATGTGAAAAATAGGACTAGAACACTGAAAAAATTGCACAGAGGAATAACACTTTAATGAAAATGTGTTAACACTCAAGAAATCGATAGAACATTTTTTCTTTAGAAGCAACATATTACTCAAGTGAACAATGATATCAAAAGCACCTTTGTAGATTTTGCTTTGCTTGAGTAGCATTCAACTCAGCTTCCCCTGCCTTTCTTTGCCATTCCTCACACTCTTTTTGAGTTCTTATGAATTCTCTCTCCATCTCTAATTGTTTCTTTTCAATCAGTTCTGCTGAAGCCTGAAAAACAACAGTTGATAGTCAGAACATAGCAATACTAAACCATATGTAGATATTAAAAAAATAAACACTAAAAATGATAGATAAATTTTGGATGTTCCAGAAACATTGTTTATAATCTTGGAGATAGGTAAATATATATGTAACAATTTTATACCCGTAGCTTATGTGCCAAATGGTATCAATGCACCCAAATTTATAAGTGTAGTGAATGCCTAACTGCAGATTCTAAAGAGACTAATTCTTTTCCTAGGGGCCTAGGAATTCAACCTTATACTCAAATTCTTATTTTAAGGACAGAAACCAAGCTTTGCAATCTAATGCTCAGAGTAGGCATGCTTGCATATCTTATCTACTAAATACAACTTCAAAAAATAGATGCATTATATTTATAAATTTAAGAGTCTATATGCTCCCATACATATCTATTACTGAGACGGACAAAAAAACTGTCACTAGCTTGCAAGAAAAACATCATTTGTGCTATAGATCCAAGTGGAGGAGCTTCAAAAGGCTTGGGCATTGGTTGTCACTGCTAGAAAAGAAAACAAATGGGCAGTCATTTGGGATTGCAGGGCATTCATTCAAATTTCTCCACCACTAAGGTGCCCGTGTCCTTTACCATTTAACTGATGGCACATTGGGGTCTTAGACGCTAATGGTGCAATTTGCATTACTTGTTGGAATTGGAATGGAATTGTGAGGTCTTCCCTTGGTACATTCCAGGATGTGATTGCATTGTGAGATCTCATCTTCCATACTAAGACCCATGTGAGCCCAGAGTGGGCACTCCCTCTTGTCACTAGTTACTTTTGGGTCTTAGCCAGTCAGCATGAGATCCGTGGACTAGCTTGCCTCAGATCAAAGTATCAATGCTAGATTATGATGTCCATTCCAGATACATGTGGTTGCATGTTCAGAGTGGCCCAACTCCTATACGTGATCATTGCACCTTCTACTTTCCCCACCTCATCACCCTTTGTTGTGTACATTCATGCAGACCCCTACCTGGACCTTTATTGAAAGAATTCCCTATATTCCTCAATGGGCGATATTATTCGTTTGGGTGAACTCAACAACCATACATGAACCCACTACAAACCTATTCATGATCTTGCAGAGTACAAGTTATGTCTTTGGGATTTGGATTTGGAGGAGTTTCGTTTATAGAGAGAATTGTGGATAGAAATACTCTTGTCACACCTATGGTAGGCACGTTTTCCAAATGGGGAATCACGAGTCTCCAAATTCTCAATGGGCTTCCTTGTCTTCTTGATTCTAGTTGTTACCCCATGGAGAGAAATGAGCATATTGGATTATGTTCCCACTTGTAGATCCCTCATCCCCTTGGTGTTTCATTATTTCCCATCACTTCCCACTTGCCAACCATGACTGCCTTGACTTTCACCATTCACGCTACTTCTCACTCCTATCCCCTCCAACCTCCCATTTCACCCCCAACAAAGTGGCCACAACACAATCCACTCTAATGATGAGTACATCATTGACTCTTCCGCTCGGCTCTCCCAACTTACGTCCGGATACTATTCCCTTCCTCTTTCAGCCCCAAAGTCCATGTATGAGTTTGTATGCCATATTCCCTGGATGCACCCTTGACTCTTGTCCCCACATTGTGCACTACTCTAGCTTACCTCATCCCCATAAGTACGTACCAATTAACCATTGGAGTGATGATGAGTGTAAATCCCTGCATTCGAGACATTGTTTTTCTCTATGTCATGACCCTCCGCTCCTACAGATTATCAACATCTTCAACACAAAATATTTCATGTTTAGACGACCTCCTCTCCTTGTTTTCCTCCACCATTCTACTAACACCTTTTGGTGCACTTACCGCCGAGGATGAATTCTACTTCAAACATCAATGCCCATGCATGGGTTTCCTATGCTAGTTCTCTTTACAACATCCCAAACCAAGTTATTCTCATTGTCTCCACTCCACCATCTCCTATTGTTTTCTTTACGAGTACATTCAGCGAATATATAGAACTTATAAAATAGAAAAATCAGCGAACTGCGAGGGCCTCCAAGCTGAGTTCCTAAAATAGGGTATGGATTCCTCGCTCCCCATTGGCAAAGCTCTTTAATGAGGTAGTTTGCTCGAGTTCTCCCCATTCTTGGCCACATTAAATAATCCACCCCATTCATAAGTCCATGGATAGCTCCAACCCTAGCAATTACAAGACCATTATCATTGGCATATGGTTGCCAAACTTTATGCCACAACTTTAGATATGTAGCTTTTAGATAACTTGGAGCAAAGTCATCTTAGAAGAGTGGACAAATCAGCCCGCTTCACGAGAATACAAGGTTCTTGACCACATGATTACACTTTGGGCTATTATTGAAGAGGCGCGTCATCAATCTTCCAAAGAAGAGCAACTCAGTTTTGAGACATTTTCTTAGGGCTCTCCCTGTAGAGGGGCACCAAGCGGCATCTTGATACGAGTATGGACCCACAATTCAGATCATTCGGACTTGGAACTCCATTTCTTTCACCGTGAGGCTCCCTATCACTTACGCACCTGGCCCCCTCACTTAGACAGAGATCCACCAGGCTTATGTAGAGACACTGTCTCTCTCCCAAACATCGGCTTTCTAGGAACTCTACAGCCAGATCATCGGTGTAATGTCCCAACTCCGGGATCAATGGAAAATATGCAAATCAACAACCCTTCAATACACCAATCAACTGTAAATAGCTAAACTCAGTCAAACTACTTGTACCAGTTGAGTAGATGACTCAATAAACCCAAAAATAGGGGTTTAATGGCCTCTATCGACAACTCATACAGCTACTTCCTCAACTGAACTTTAAAAATCAGATCTAAGCTTCACTGAATTGAGCATCTA
The DNA here is from genome assembly GCA_018340775.1 of Taxus wallichiana var. yunnanensis. NCBI lineage: Eukaryota > Viridiplantae > Streptophyta > Pinopsida > Cupressales > Taxaceae > Taxus > Taxus wallichiana. The sequence continues at coordinate 181,618,475 of CM031239.1, read as the reverse complement.
ACAAGCAATGGCACTGCTGAAATGACTACTGAAATTACTCACAACATTCAACATTCAACATACTTCAACTCAGATTACTTCTGCTGTTATAGAACTCCAAGATACCATTAAACTCAGCCTTGTTCAACCAGCTACAAACAGTCACCCAAATCTCCTTAAAAGGAATTCAAAATTATTATTAAGCATGCAATAATCCTGATCGCTGCATTCAAAGATATGTAATCATGCATAGAAATAGACAATAGTCGATCCACTTTAGAAGATCATAAACCAATTATCAAAATACTTAGGCAATCACTGGATATTTTAGGCACCCACTAAGCATTCCAGACATCCCAAAACAAATCACTGTTGCCTAGGAAATGGCAGCATATTTAATTGAATGGAAATCATATGAGGTATTTACCAAACTTGCTCTATTCTAGCTGCTGCCAAGAGGGACTGTAAAAACATCGTACAAACATGCAAACAACTAGTCAATCCACTCCAAATAGCACTCCAAATCAGTCTACATGCAACATAGAAGAAGTCGCTCCCATATAGAAGCTATAATCTTACCATACCATGCACATATCAAGTCGTACCACCACAACAATGCATTAGATATTCATGAGGAATTTTGCTGGGCAATAGAGATCACATAACACAGATCTAATTGCTAAGAATGCTCCAAAAATAGTCACCAAATATGCCCAGGCTGGTCGCTGCACATTAGAGCAATTAAAACATGCTTTTAGACACCCAAATGGTTACACCATGAAATCACTGGCCAAGGATAAATAGCAGTCTTAATTTATATTAAAATCAGATCCATATAACACCAACAATTAGCATCAATATGCCCTAGATGACTCGCTGCGACCAAGAGCTCCAAACCATGCCACTAACTCAATCGATTCACAACAACAATGCACTAAACCTGATCACAATCATCATTAAAGCAAGTCGCTGTAAAATAGGGCATGAAAGCATGCAAAAGGCTGACTGTACCACACTCAGAAATGCATACAAACAGCTCACAAATATTATGAAAGGGATCACTGATATTAGAAACCAATACACCAAAGTCGACTTGCAAAAAGTACTCCAAAAACACTTATTTTTGATCACAAACCAGCTGCTACAGTGAATCGCTACAGTGATCCGCTACAGTAAAAAACATGCAGATTTCAATGGTAACCTTCATCTAAAAATTCACTAAAGCCAAAGACATGGATCTCACTTGAGATTGCACAAATAACTTCTTCAAATTGATTCCCAATAGCCAGCTACAAAGATCTCCCAAGCATGAGAGAGAGAGAAAACATCAATGGGCATGCATCCCAACTCCAAGCATGGAGTATCAAAATAATCTCATCATAACATTTCTCATAATGATCCTAGCACTCCTTTTATAACCAAGGAAGCACAAAATTGAAATCCCTAGGAGAGGGAAATTATTAAATAAAAGCAGGTTATCTTTCCTAGGTGTGGCGTCCCCTTTTCTAAGGGTGAATTTATCACTAAAAGCCACCTAAATATTTATTTAATTAATTCCCCGTTAAATTTTATATTTTGGGAATTAAATTAAATAATCTACATAATTAAATAATTATTGTTTTCTAATGTCAAATAATAAAAATCACTCTCCAGGCAATAATATTTAATTATTTAATATAATTTTCCCCTTGCAACATCTCAAAGCCCACGGGGGAAACTAGGCTAAGGGTCTTGAGAAAAAAGGGACATTACAACTAGACATTGGTGCATCACGAGATTCTTCTAGCCGGCCTCGATTGTTAGGTGATGGTGTTGGGGGTATTGCTCCTTCCGCTCCCCCTCTCACCGTCACCCTCTTCTCCTTTTCTAGTTTCTCGGCATTTGTTGCTTCCTTATCTTCTTCTCCATTCTCTCTTCGTGTTTCGAGCGACCGTTTGGGTCCTCTTCACGAGTCCTTTGGCTTTGTACTCTGCACTCCCATTGACCTACTTTTGTGGTCATTTGTTGGACATTAATAAAATTATCTTATCTAGAAGTCTCATAATATTGCCATTCTAGATTCTCTCATTATCCTTTCTTGGAGGCTCTATGAGATGATTTTGGGCATTTTGTACCTTGAATCTTGTCTTTATTTTTAAGATACCATTCGGTCAAGTACGAATACCCTTTCTCACTAACCCTCTTCAGAATTTACGTCAATGACCTAGAGGATTTTCTTTGACAACATACTCATGTTAAATACAGTTGCACTCTACATGATGATTTTTCATGATGGCATTGTTCTCCTCTATCATTTTCTTGATGGTTTACACAAATAAAATATTGCCCTTGTGTGTTTCAAAGTGCAATGTTGTTGGTTGTCAACATTAGCAATTCAAAGGTCAAATATTCAACACTTACGAACATTTTGTTCTTTGGTTCTAGTTCCTCTACAATGGGGATCCAGTGGTGATTAGATCAGCCTAGACTTAGTTGCGGTTCCAATTTTCAAGATCTTTTAGTATAAAGTCTACTTCTTAGTCACACATTTCCAAGCGTTATGCCTCCCTTTTTGTCTTAGAGAACCAATGTTTTCAAATCCACTTCAAAAATATCCCTTCAAATATGTGCCTCTTCAATACAATCATCAAGCCTACAATATTGTATGTGTCCGAGGATTGGGGGACGTAATATAGGGTTTGTTAATTGGGTTCATATTAGGGGATCCAAACTCTCATGATTCAACGTGTGATCCATTGAAATTGGATTGTTTCAAGCACATCCTCCAAGCTAAAAAAATTCCCAACTTCTACACTTTGGGACTATCTTTAGGCTTACTTTCTAGAATCACATACTCGGAATCATCGAGGATTCAACTTCAAGCCATGATAGGCATCAATTCTTAACCCTATGTACTTGAGGAAGATAGCATGTGGGCCCCACAGGATGATGTCATTATTGGTATTTTCATACTAGTTTGCTCCTCAAATCTATCAACATCTCTATTGATAGGTTACCTTCTTTCAAGTACTCCTTGGATGCCCCTCATCAGACTTCTTCCTATAAAGGAGGTCATCATTAAAGTTGTCACAGATGATATCTACAAGAGGTACATCCAAATCACTTGAACCTCTCCTCCTCAACAACTCAACCCCAAGCTTGCCTTTTATATTATATATTTCTTGCATGTGGTGAATGGTATCATCCGCCATAATGATTGTCTCCAAAATCATTGGTCTTATGGCTGAGATTTCCCTCAACTAGTGAAGGTGAACTCACACTAAGTGTGAGTTAAGGCTGATCATCATATTCCACATGGAGACAAGATCTATCATCTTTACTCCCTCTAGTAGGTGGAGACCGAAAAGCACTTTATCTTCATATGCCCCAATTATTTTGAGATCCAAGAGAAATATCACTATCTTTATAGAGACTTAGGTTAATCTCTATTCACTTTCTTTCGAACGGTACAACGATGTGAGGCCCTTTTTCTTTAGGATGTTGTGAACCTTCAATGTAGCCCCTAGGTTCATCACTCCTTTCTATCATCACATTATGGACGTTAGCGGCATTAAGTGACCTTTGGATACTATTGCTTCACACCATGGGGGGGTAGATAAATGACGCAACACTCATCTTTATACACTACTATTAGAGTTCCCCAACACACTTCCTCTTAACGACAGGGATCTGCTCCTTACTCTAATGGATCTACTCTTTGGCGCCATTGGTCTACTGCAATGTCCCCAATGGACAAATTTCTACCCCCCAATGGAAAAATTTCTACCCCCAATGTAAAAGCGACAAATCCCAACCAAAATAGCAGGTTGTTGAAGATATACAAAAAAATTATAATGCAGATCTGAATTATTACTAGAAAGTGCGACTTGCTCTAGGAATGAAAATCCACCTAATTTCAAATAAAACAACTCAATTCTTATCCCAAACAGATCAGCAATTTTTATAAAGAAAAAAACATTAGAAAAATACCAGATTTGGATCAACTGAAGGCTGGAATTTATTTATTAAAATCTGCAGATGAACAACTCTCAGACAAGACTGAAAACAGAGTTTCCTCAGCCCAAAAAATGCAACTGAGCTGATTATACTATTCTGAAGCATCGCCCATAAGGCTTTTGCTAATAGTTTGGTAGTTGCATAAGTGTTTGTTTTTATTCACTCTTTGTAGATGTCCAAAGGTTTTAAGATGAAGGATAGAATCATTCAATCAATCATAGGAGATGACTGGAGATATCCCTTCGATGTCCATGGAAGAGAGATAAGAATCTAGAGTTTCATTTTGTAATGTTTGAAGAAACTTGTTGCAAATTGGAGGTTAGGGATTGGGTTACCATGAGCATCCAAAAGCAATGGAGGGGAAGGACACTTGTTGGAAGGTCCTACGATGACTTGTTGAGGTTGAGATGCCATTTGTAAAATTTGGTTTTGCATTTGGGCCACATGATTAGTTGTATTAACTTGAATACAAGCCATTTGATTCAACATTTTGATAAGCACTTAATCATTATCTAATGTTGCAATTTGACTAGTAGCATTAGGAGCTCGACTATTTCAAAGTATGGGTACGGTACCATTTGTGGGTACTTTTATGTATGTATGTAAATTTAAAGAAGCATTTGCATACTTATTGAAATTTAATACTCATACAATCATTCATGGAACATGAAAACAGATTTCAAATACTTTGAGAATTGAGACTTGAGTTTGTATTGATTCATAAAGTTCAAAACATAATAGTTAATAACTTAATACATTCAAGTTCTCAACTTGCTTCACTTTCAATTTCCTAGGGCTAAAAGCCTAGAACATATCATCTAGATGATCCTCAAAATCATCTTCATGGATGGCACTTGCAGCTCCACTCCCACTAGCTCCACTGTCGAACCCTTGTGAGTGTGTGAATTAACAAGAGGGGCTAGGTGTATAAATAGGTTTTTGGGGGTGTCTTTTAGGGTGAAATTAGGGTTAGGTTATGTTCTTTTTAAGTGGGGTTTTTTTAATGATTTTAAGTTGAAAATGGCAAAACTTTGGAGCGGATACGCTACTTCTGTGCGTACTATAGGCCCCAGTACGTTTTGGGTATAGATTTATGTACCCGAGACGTATTAGAGGCTTTGCGGTGCGTATGCTATAGCGTACTCCAGATTTGTCCCTATCATGCCTCGTATGGGAGGGTACCATGTGTTTCTAGGCAGCCTAGATTAGAAGGATTCTTGCTAGGAGAAGTGTTATTTAATGGTTGATTTTTGTTGAGATTAGAACAAATGAGCCATCCTTGGTAGGAGTGACATACACATTGTTGTCCAAGGCTTTGACTTGAAAAATTCTACTGAGATCTTCTTGAGTGAGTTCAACCATATTACATTGAATGGTTATAATAGGACAAGATTGTAAGAAAGTCCATCATGAGTTGTTTCCTCAATGGTCGGACAAAATTCAAAAAGGAGCAACCCGTATAAAATCGGAAAGTGTTGAAGCTCGCTATAAAAAGCCTAACGGGTGACAACATGATATGTCATGTCCCTTTTTAAATGCTAAATTTTGAAGACCTTAACCCATTCTTTCGCCGTGGGTCTAAGGAGAAAAGCAAGGGGAAATCTGGATTCTATTTTATTATTGCTTAGATAGTGTTTTCATTTATTATCATTTATCCTATTGGAAGCACTATGCTCCAATAGTGAATCTTAAGTAGTTTAGTAATAAAGGTATTTTGAGCATGTAGGCTCCAAATACCCATTTTAATATTTAAAAGCACCTACTTAAGGGGTCGGCCATGATGTTTATGTTTGTTTAAACGCGCCTTATGACTATTTAAGGAGGTCGCTTGGGCATTAATGCTTCATATTTTGGAGATTATTCTTATTTTGGAGAAAGTTGGCTAGTGTAGCCCTTTTACTCTCTCTCTCAAGGACAAAACCCCTTGGGTTGATGATCTTTTCCAACAACAAAAGCCATTGGTTGGGAAACTTGTGAAGGACGAAAACCCTTCATGACATTTTGGTGTGTGAGCTGGTTTGAAATGAAATAAAGCATCTTTATCTTGCAAGTGTTGTCTCTTTGGTGCAATATTATAATTATTTCAAGTGCAACGACCTATATTGAGGTGGTGTTTTGGTATGTGTGGTAACATTTTAGCAATTCTGAAATTGCTAGCTTATTTGCCATAACTTATAAGGTCAATGACTAGCTTATTCGCCATAATTTAGAAGGTCAATATCTTGTGTTTCATGATTTTTGGTATTTCCTAAGTTGAGTTATGAATTTTTAAAATAACGCTGCAGACAAGGGTTTGTTGAAATTCATATCTCCATATCTAGGACATTAAAAATCATATTTCTTGCATTATATGATTATTAAGGATATGTCATAATATTAGAGATTTAAGTGGAGCTAATTCGAAGGGTTTTGAAGGGCACAACGAGGGGTTGAAACCCCAAATCAGGTCGCTGCCCTAGATAAGGGATTAGTTTGTAGGTTTACGGGTTTTAAACAATGGCTCACTAATTTGATTTGTGACCTTTTGATAATTTCCTCAAAGTAACTCAAAAAGAGACATTACAAAGTGGTATTAAAGCTCTTTCCTCCCAACCTATGAAGTATGGCGATGATGACAAAGCAATATTTAGTATTACCAGAGGAGGGAAAAGAAGAAGAAGACAGCAGATTCGGAGAAAGAATTGAAGACAATTATGAAAACACAAGAAGGAATGAAGGAGGTATTGAGTAGGCTTACCCTAGCCATCCAAAACTTGCAAGGTGGTGGTTCACCAAAGGGGAAGAGTTTTCCTACAACCCCTATGAATCAAAGAAGGAGAAAACTCCTTTTACAACGCCCTACAAACCCCAATTCATGTATAAGGAAGAAGCCACTCCAAAGTCTTCCAAGGATTTGATGTTTCGCTATAGAGCTCTTACAACGATGGTGCATGATGCCCTTTCCTTTGAGGATTTTGTGGAAATAGAAAATCATAGAGTGGTAAGTGGCACAAGGCATGATGCCCGAACCCCGTCAAAGTACTTTTGGCAAAAAGGCCTCATCCATTGAGAAAAGAAAACCCTCCGGTGCGAAGAAGCAAGTCGAAGAGCATGTAGTGGATCAGCTACAAGATGGAGAAATCATGATGAAAGAGGCAACTTCCTTCTATAGCCACCCTTCCGAGGTGACAAAAGAGGAAGAACCATCGCAGTAGTTGTTTGGTGTGAAGGATCAGTCTTCGGGAGCCCTAGAAGCACCCCACTGCCATGGCAAAGGTTAACCCTTCATTGATTTTTCTTACAGCCCTAAGAAAGCACAAGAAGAGGAAGAAATGGCCAAGCAAGAACCAAGAGAAAGGGAAGGTAAAGAATTTTTAATTGTCAATCATTTTCCCTTGAATTCTAATGGTTACATGTTGAAAAATACTAAGGGAACTTGGGAGCATGAGCGAAAGGATGAAGGGAAGCTTGAGGAACAAGAGGATGAAGTGAATAGCTCAAGCAATTCTCATATGACAATAGAAGATGGAGTCATTGAGGAAGAAGATTCGGTGGTCAAGAGATCTAAGGCCATAACGCTAACACCCATTGTTGTCCCGGAGAGTCAACATTATGAGGTAATCAATGATCATTGTTTAGTTAATATTGATGATATTTTAGCATGTGAGGAATCCAACTGAAAGGAAGGGTGAGGAGCAAGAAGGGGAAGCAAAAGGAATAGTTGGAACCCATTTTTCAAATGAACATGATAACACAATAGTCAAAAGGAGGTCATTTGATGGAATGCTCGGCCTTAACAAGGAGCCTGGGGCTACCCAAGACAAGTACCGACAAATGTGGAAAGCAAAGATCCCATCCGATGATGAAACCATGTCAAGAAAGAGTGCTGATTTGAACTCAGAAATCTGAGTCATAAAAGTGTCATAGGCAGCCCACGGTATGAGGACATCTCAGTTGTTGCCGATAAATCATTCAAGATTTGTTAACATGGACAGCTGGTTAGAAAGAGTACTCATATCTCATGTGTGTTGTATCCTCCTATGCCACCGCTGATTGGATATCATCATACACATAATACTTCATGGGAAGATGAGGTAAGAAGTACTTTTTGTAGTAAAAAGCATATAGATACTTGGGCTCAATTCCAAAGGTGGTTCCGCACATGGCATATAGGTGATATGTTGAAATTCACATGGGAAAGAATAACTAATTTCAAAATCAGTATGGAGCGCAATGATGGTGATTCTAATTTTCAGTTTCACATGTGGTTAACACATGGTCCCATAATAATGGAAGAGCTAGAAAGAATGGAATGGATGGGCAGCGTTCTTACTATAAAATGTGGCACACATCACCCATCTCGGGTGAGGGGTCTTCTTCAAGACCAAAGGGTCGCCTTGCTTAGAAAGAATGACAATACGCATCGGTTTATTGAAGAAGAATTGGCAAGAAGAGTGCGGCCGAACAATGTTGGTTTCAAAGGCTTCACGGTCACCATAACTTATGGAACATATCCTCTTTGCACAAGGAAGATACCACAGCTCACTATTCCCATGAAAAGGTATGAATTTTGTATTGACTTCCTTGTTTTAAGTCCAGTTGATGTACATATTGTTTTTGGGGGTCAAGAGCTCCAACTTTAGGGGAATCTACCTTCAAAATCCACAAGACGAGATTGAAGTTCCACTCACAAAATGAAGAAGTCAGAATTCATGAAATCAGAAATGGAAATGGTAGGCATGTTAAGCAAAGAAAAACTGATTTTATTTCATTACCAGCAGTAGAGAAGGGACTGTTTCTAGCTAAGAATACAAGGAGGAATTCGGCAAACAACATCATGAGGATAAAGAATGAAGAGAAAATGAAACATAGTCATTGGAGCAATCATGTCCATACATGTGCAACGAAAGATTGCACACTTTTTGCAGCTGATTGCATATTCTCAGTTCTTCTAGTGTAATTTTCAGTTTCTACCACCTTCTAGTCATGTGTGGACCTTGTTGGCTAAATTTTATGCATAGCACAAAACCTAGGCAGTCATGAGATAAATCTCCCTCATTTACCAGTGAGACTCCCGTGTCAGATTTGTCAATTAAAGTATGTTAATATCTATATGGGGTTTTACTTTAACTACTCAATTCATGAACCATAATCGAGCAGCTTCTGCAGCAAGTAAACACTGTTTTAAAGAATGGAAAAATTTATAGAGGAAGGGAAAGGGAATTATATAAACACGAGAGAAGAAATGGGGAAGATGTGCATCCCAATCAATAGATAGCAGAGTCTATTGCATGCACATAGAAGAAACCGATAGATATAAACAGAATTATAAGCAACGGTAGCCCTAGATCTAAATCTGAAATAATACAAAATTTACTAAAAGATCTAAGATATAAAAGTTAGAAACACAATACACCGTGACACAAAGTTCTCCGAAAATTTGCTCTGTATATTCCTTTGCTTCAAGTGGCTCTCAAAGGTTTCAAAGACAAAGTCTAGAACACAAGGTTCATTGCCACAAATTCCGATCATTAACTCGAAGGTTCTTCCTCTACTTATAGAATGTAGAGGGGCAATTACAAGTCGAAAGCTTTTAGTTGAAGCGGCACATATGGAAGTGGGAAAGGAAACAACGGCAATCTCCCTCCCTGGAATTCCTCTTTACATGACATGCATGATTTTGAATCAAGATAGAACCTTTTATTTTGCACATCGCCACCTATCTCCAAGTAGTTGACTTCTTCAAGTAATGGTTTTTAAACCAGTCACTTAAGTTGTATAATTTAATTGATCGCTCAATTACTTTGTCGGAGGAAAGAAGGAAAAGGAAAGCTGTCAGTCTTGTCATTTTTCATGTTTGCATCTGGTGATTCTTTTGCCTTTGATTCTCACCAAAGCTGGACTGGAGCAACTGGATGCGGAAGCAAGTTGGTTCTAGAAACAAGCTGGATTTGAAAACCTTGTTTCTAAAACCAACTTGTTTCTAGGCCCAACTTGTTTCTAGAACCAACTTGCAGCTGCAAAGTGAGCATGAATTTTCCAACTTCACCCGAGCACTGTATCACTTATGCAAACACAAATCAACCTCCTTCAATGCATGCGCCAAAATTGGAAGCTTTTAGCTTTGATTTCACCTTTTTTGAGCAAAAATCCTCTTCAAATGGGGCGCACTTTTTTCTCTGGGCTGCACTTCTTTACCTGTGAATTAATTAATTCATCCTTATAGTAGCCCATGCTTATATAACCCTCATAATTCTATAATTAATAATTGCCCTTCCTATTCCTAGCAATTAATTAATTAAAAATCATGTTTTTCTCTTTAATTGGTGTGCTAAAATTGCATGTTTAAAGACAGCCATCCAATAAATTAAATTTAATCAATTTAATCATCCACCCTTCACTCCACTTAAGCTTCACAGTGTGCTTTAACCTTAGCCACTGAAAATAGGAATTAATTTAATCATTTAATACTTTAAAAAGTATTATTTCTCTCCCAAATGGGGCTGCATTAAATAAATTAAATTTATTTAATTTTTAAATTCCTTGTCCACTTCCCTTTGTTGACTTTTCCACAAGCCTGGGCGCCAAAATTGGGTGAATAAATATTAACAAATATTTATTTAATGCATTATTATTCACCCAAGGTGGGTCGCACTTTTTGGAATAAGGAATTTCTATTTTTAAAAGTCACATGACAATGGGATTATTTACCCTGCAAGGCAGCCCTGAAAATCCCATGATTCACTTAAGTCGTTTGACTTTCATAATGGGATTATTTACCCTGCCAGGTAGGCAATAAAATCCCATGATTCACTTAAGTTGTTTTTCTTTTATTCCACAATGGGAATTTTTACCCTGCAAGGCAGGTAAGAAATTCCCGCCTGCCTGTTGCCTCCAATTATCCCATTGTGACTTAAGTGGCATTGCTTCCATGGGAAAAAGTACCCTGCTAGGCAAGTACAAAATTTCCACCTGCCTGCTGCTTCCAAAAATCCCATGATCCACTTCAAACCCTCTTTTTCCAAAAATGCGGCCAGCCCAGAAGAAGCTTTTTGGTGCACGACTTCGTCTTTTCCAAGAGAACCAGATCTCCGATGGCGAATTCCTTCTGGCACAACATGCGTATGTGATCCCCAGTTACTCCAAGCCAAGAATCAGGCCAAACCGGCAAAGGAATTGATCTAGAGAAATTTCACAGAAAATGAAATGGGAAAACACAAAAACACAAAAAGTTGCCAAAAGTCACAAATAAAGTGCAGAACTCATTCCTAGTTAAAACCCTTCTGGTATATAGGAATAATGATATGTTCGATCACAACAGGGTTAAATCGGAGTGCAAATTGCCTCAAACGGGGCTCAAAATAATTAAATATAAATTTTCCGAGACAAATCCCGACGACAAAATATAACAATTTTGGGCATCTGGGTATTTGGCGAAAATGGCTAATATGGCTCCTTGGGAATATCTTGACACAATACAAGAACTTTCTGGCAATAAAACACAAAACGACCCATTATTTTAAAAGTACGAAATTTTTTCAGATAGGGTAGTCTCATATTTCAGGATGAAATATGGGGACACAGAACCTCATATTCGGTAAGTACTTAGAGAAATTTGTGCTTGTTTCCTTTGATGATATCTTGGGATATAGCAAGACATGGGTGAAGCATCTACAACACCTTGACATGATAATGGGAGTTTTAGGACAGCAGTCCTTACTTGCAAAGAAATTCAAATGTGAATTTGGTTTGAGCAAAATTTTGTACCTAGGATATATCATAGGGTCTCAAGGGGTACATGTGGACCAACAAAGGATGTATGCCATACTTGGTTGGCCTCTTCCCATCTCAATTTCACAACCGAGAGGGTTCCTTGGGTTTGGGAAGGGTTTTCTCATCTTGCTACCTCTCTAACTAATTAACTAAGAAGGAGACACTCAGCTAGTCACATTTCTCTCAAAAACATTTGATAAACTCAAGAAGGTGATGTACTCATGCCAAGTACTTGCTGTACCTAATTCTTCTTTTCCATTTATGGTGGAATTTGATGCATCCGGTGAAGGAATAGGGGTTGTTCTAATGCAAAATCAGCATCCTATTGCATTAAAAACATAGAACTCAAGAAACATGAGCTGAATCTTCACATTTATGATAAGAAGATGATGGCCATTATGCATGCCTTGGTCAAATTTAGGCCATATCTTGTTGGTGGGTCAGCAAAATACAAGCTTTTGATTTTGACATCAAATATGTCAAGGGGAAAAAAATTGTAGCAACAGATGCCTTATCACGAAAACCAGTTCTCCACGAGAATCAAGAAGGAACACAAGAGGGATACACACAAGGAGTCAACGATTGGGAGCAACGGAGTTCATCATTGCTTGAGGACAAGCAATCTTGGGAAGGGGGGCTTGTCATGTCCCTTTTGGAAGCTAAATTTTGAAGGCCTTAACCCATTCTTTCCCCGTGGGTCTAAGGAGAAAAGCAAGGGGAAATCTAGATTCTATTTTATTATTGCTTAGATAGTGTTTTCATTTATTATCATTTATCCTATTGGAAGCACTATGCTCCAATAGTGAATCTTAAGTAGTTTAGTAATAAATGTATTTTGAGCATATAGGCTCCAAATACCCATTTTAATATTTAAAAGCACCTACTTAAGGGGTCGGCCATGATGTTTATGTTTGTTTAAGCACTCCTTATGGCTATTTAAGGAGGTCGCTTGGGCATTAATGATTCATGTTTTGGAGATTATTCTTATTTTGGTGAAAGTTGGCTAGTGTAGCCCTTTTACTCTCTCTCTCACAAGGACAAAACCCCTTGGGTTGAGGATCTCTTCAAGGACAAAACCCTTGGTTGGGAAACTTGTGAAGGACGAAAAACCCTTCATGAGATTTTGGTGTGCAAGCTGATTTGAAAGGAAATAATCTTAGGAAAATATATATTAGTGCGTACTTGTTTGATAGTCAAATATATTTGTTATACCCGTAATATTATAAACGGTTATTAGTTCCCTAATTTGTAGGTGGTAGTTTGCCCACCTCTATGGCTATATAATAGCCAATGTATTACGCTAGATAAAAGAGATGGTGCTTATTGAATATCATTTGTATTTGGCTACGATTTCTCTATGTTGTACACTTTTCATTTGGTACTAGAGCAAGATGGGATTGTAAGGATTGGTGAGGGGCTGCAGTGTTTTCCATTGCCCCGTAGATGAAACACGTTATTTGTTGAGTGTATGGTAATAAGATTAGTTTTAGTTTTATAAGAGTTTTGTTTATCAGCTTCTTTTGTAGTAATTTATATATTTTAGTATTCTTTGGGGATATTTGGTGAATGTTGTACAATTTTGGGCGATCCATGCCAGTTAAGAGCTTTTGTCGTTCTTCATTATGACTGTCAACGTTCTCATGTGCAGTCTGATACGTTCACATCTCTTAAACGTCTCAAAATTTGTGTAGTCTATATACACCTGTCAACAAATTATTCCTCAACAGATTGTATGTACTTTATTTCTCCCATTCGTTTGTGTTGGTGATCTTCTGATTTTGGAGGAGAGTTGAGTTCCATGCAACTAAAGCCATTTCGAACGAGGAAGTAAAGACCAAGTGGCTGCTAAGGATGGCGTCAACCCTATTGAAGGATGTCCTAACTTGAACTGTGCAATCTTTGGTAGTATCTAAATAGTTGTCAGCGTCCCCCATGCAAATCTGTAATTCTTAGTTTGAATTGACATTGCCGAGATCCTTGGTCGACTTGGGACGACTCCATTGCAAAATCTTATTACAGGTTGTTTTGTCAAAATTTTGAGTGTTATTTAAATTTAAATTTATAGTTTTAAATGTAGGAGTCATATGTGTATTCCAAAGAGTTTATCCGATTTAGAGTATTAGGTTTATTTTTATTTTAATATGAACACTTGTTAATACTGATTTAAAGTAGTAGTGAGTTCTAAAAGGCAATAGTTTATCATGTCATTTCAATCATCTTTGTAATAGTTTAGCGTCTATAGGGATATTGTCATAGTAATAGTTTGGATGTTATTTAAAAAGTAATGTTATATTATTGTTCCATAGTTAGATAGCTTCATGGCAAATAGAATCTCTAAGGTTGTCAAATTGTCAAATCAGTCCAAGTGTCGTTAAAAACAGTCAAAAATAAAAGTCAAATGTATTTTGTTATCGAGAGTCATTCATTGTAAAAGTCCAAAAAATAACAAAAAATTGCCTTACAGATGAATTTTCGGTGTTACCTGACGTCTTGGCAACCATTGCGCTTCATGTTCACATTTCGCTAAGCTAGCAAATGGCCGCAATGGAGGACGGAGGCACGGGAGGTTAGAGGTCGATCAGCGACCTCTCGTCAAGTCGCCAACGACGGGGCCGTTTCAGCTGTGGTGACATATATGTAGTGCGAGTATGTGCTTATCAACTTTGCAGTGTTCTTGTTGCACTATGTGTATTGTGTATAATGGAAAATGGTTGTATAGGATGGCAGATAACTGCGGTGATCCTCTGACTATCGTACTTTGTTGGAAGATGATCAATCAGTGAATACGTTCATTGGCAATGGTGATCATGTGCAGCAAGATCCGGACAGTAGGATGCAACACGATATAATTTTCCTTTTTGTCTTCCTATTTGGAATTTCTCATTGTGGGGGCAATAATAACCAATATTCCATTCCCATTCTCGCGCCACGACGGTTAAAGTCAAGGACAACTTCCAGCCAAGTGCAGTGGCGATTGTCTATGTTGTTCGAGATCGAGTGGCAACGATCAACAACGGTGGCTGCAACTAAGAACATTGTGATTCTTAGAGGTGGAAATGTGAAATCTTTCCAGTATGTGTTCTATTGTTCCAGTGTTGTGATAAGAGAGTTGTTTCTATGTTGTCCCCCGCAGTGAAGAAGTGATGAGAGTTGATGATAGTACTTGGCACATCATGATGTGGTTTGCACTTAAAACCACGAGATCGTTTTGTGGTCATCGGTGTAAAACCATCCGTCGGGTTTGTGATTGTCCATAAAAATCACTTAATCATGAAAGCAGCGCAAATACAAAGATAGGTTTTCCCCATGCTCACACTAAGGGCAGGTATGTTAGGAAAATATTTATTAGTGCGTACTCGTTTATTAGTCAAATATATTTGTTATACCCGTAATATTATAAACGGGTTATTAGTTCCCTAATTTGTAGGAGATAGTTTGCCTACCTCCATGGCTATATAATAGGCAATGTATTATGCTAGATAAAAGAGATAGTACTTATTGAATACCATTTGTATTTGGCTATGATTTCTCTATAAATCTGTTGTATGCTTTTTAAATAAAGCATCTTTCTCTTGCATGTGTTGTCTCTTTGGTGCAATATTATAATTATTTCAAGTGGAGCAACCTATATGGAGGTGGTATTTTGGTATGTGTGGTAACATTTTGACAATTCTGAAATTACTAGCTTATTCGCCACAATTTATAAGGTCAAGATCTTGAGTTTCATAATTTTTGGTGTTTCCTAAGTTCAGTTATGAATTTTTAAAATAATGCTGCAGATAAGGATTTTTGAAATTCATATCTCCATATCTAGGGCATTAAAAATCAAATTTCTTGCATTATATGATTATTGAGGATATGTCATAATTTTAGAGATTTAAGTGGCGCTAATTCGAAGGGTTTTGAAGGCACAAAGGAGGGGTTGAAACCCCAAATCAAGTTGGTGCCCTAAATAAGGGCTTAATTTGTAGGTTTATAGGTTTTAAACAAGGGCTTTCTAATCTGATTTGTGAGCTTTTGGTCATTTCCTGAGGTTCCTCAAAAGGGACTTTCATGATACATGATTGATAAAGATTAGAAGCTAAATGGAAAAAACATGAATAAGACTCACTCAACGGTTGACTAAGATTCGAGATCGGGTTCACCATAATGTATGTGAGTTGAGATAGACAATATAATTATCCTCTATCTATCTATCTATCTCTCTATACATTAGGATATAAGTAGATGACCATGCCAAAGCCAACACACAAGCAAAGATATAACCAAGGGCGTAGATAGATGTGGATGTGGAAGAAAGTAATCCACACTCGATATCGAAGGTACAAGGTTCCAAAGACTATATCTAACATATGAGGAACGACTCTTACTATGATCCTAAGGTTTGTAAGCAAGAGTTAATCTTAAACTAAAAGTTGTAATTCCATTTGGAGGCAAGCATGTGCTATGAAGAGAGCAATGATGTAATCGACAAAATATATACTACACTATCCGAGTCTAATATATGATACATTAAATCACTCAACCAACAAAAAAGCAAGGGGTTTACGATTAGGGATACTTAACTTCACATGAACACTATTGGCCCATTATTCCCCCTCCTTGGTTTTGTAGCACCTTCCGAGAGACAATTTTGGGTGGATCACAAGAAGGATAGATAGAAGACCTAAGTAGACCAATGTTGGGGACTCCAAAGATTAAGACAGAGCTTATTGCAGATCCTATTCTTGATGCTCCTAGTAACTCAATGCTCCAATGACGACCTCAAAGCATAAGCTCCAAGAAACCCTTAGACCTCTTAACCTTTAACGGCAAATTTGCAAGCGCAGTATGGCGGATTATTCAAATATATCTTTGAGACATGACAATAATGACATCTATAAATAGGGAAAATAACCTAAAGTTGCAACTCAACTTAATCGCGACATCGACCATTCGGCTACAAAAGGATGTCTACCAAATGTCGTCGCTCTACAAATGGTCCATTAAAGGTGAGGTGGAGAAGAGATAATGGTAGAGAAAAACACTTGGAGCAAGTATAAAGCTGATTTGCAAATGCTATAGGAGATGATTTGAAGGTGATATATAGTGGTAGTACAAAGAATATCAAATGGTCATAAAATGATAGTAGGGAGGCTAAGACGTGCTAGGGAAATCTAGGAAAGTGTCGCGAGGTGCTACAAATTGACCCCAACCCTTTCCCAATGCACCCCTTAAGAAAAACTCTTGAGGGGATTAATGCACCATCTTGTAAAGAGAAATCGTCAACAAGTGAAAAATAAGTTGTATATACATACAATTGTGGGATGGTATAGCAACAGAGATACCATGTTCACGTGGTATAGAGAAAGAGATAACATGTTCGTGAGACCATGTGGTCTATGGTCTAAGCAATACCATGTCAAGACCCATCTTGTAGTATACTAGTTGCGATAACATATCAAGGCCATGGAGAGGCCTTGACTTTGTTAGACGGACTCAAAAGGAGTGTCACTTTTATTTCATATGATTTTTTGATAAGAATGTAAAGGTGTCATGAGATTCATAAGGATAATGGTCTAACAGCCACAATACCATGTTGAATAGCTACCTTGTGGTCTAGGGTCACAACACCATGTCGAAGACCATGTAGAGACAATAATTGTCAAAGGGATTCATTTGTTTTTCGATGTTTGGTATTTGCATGATATCAAGAAGAATGTAAAGCTTTTGTGAAATCGGTTTTGTCTATGGTGTAACTGCTGCAATATCATTGAATAGCCATTATGGGGATTCCAATGCCCAAGAGTATGTAGAGAAAAGCATTTCCTTATAGTGGACGAAATACCATGGAAGCAAAGTTATCTTCCTAAAGTAGATGCCAATACCATGGAAGAAAAGTCATTTGGGCTTCGTTTTAAGTGTCATTTTTTCATACTTGCAGTATTTATTGAGACGAATGCAATGGTGTTATGAGATTATTTTGGTTTAAAGTCTAAAGAATAAGATACCATGTTGAATAGCCATTTTGAGGTACCACAGGCACAAGACTATGTACAATAAAGCATTTCGTTCTATAGGAGACGGAATTCCATGGGAGGCATTGAATTATTAGTAGGTTTTTTCGTTATTTAGCTTATTTTGTTTACTCTATACATGTATATGGTTAATTTTGCTTATTTGGCTATAATTTTAAATATGTTATATATTATTTGTACCTGGTCCCCTTACCCAAGCCCTGAAAAAAATGCCGTAATGGCACACCAGGTCCCCTCGGCCATATCCGCACCCGTATTCAGCTACCTAGTTGTTATGTGGTTTATTGCAGTTAGTTGAGGAGACAAATTGGTTGGAGTCGCAAATTAAAGATGCCTTTTCAGTGATGAACCTCAAGGGACACCCATCTTTGGATATATCTTGATTGTGGTCTTCCTCCAAACTATACCTCTCCATTTCTTTTCTTGAATTGACACTTTTTTGGTTTGCTTTGAATATTGTCAATGTGTGCATATATTCAGTTCCAGTGCAATTCCTAATATTATAGGATATGTTGTTCACACAACTAAATGGAATGGATTCATGGCAGGAAGAGTTAAACAATTCTGAACCAATGATCCCAGGGCATTATGGATTAAATCTTGCACTTCACTAATTTAATATGCTTCAAATAATATAATATTAGCCACTTATAGCATACATATAAATAAACAATCTTCAATATTTTTTGAGCTTCAACACTCAGCATTAACCTGGAAAACTGAATAAAGTGGATACATAATGGATACCTGTAATAACCCTTCTGAGGGTTTTAAACAAAATTTCCAGAATTCTGATTTTTAATTGCAGCAGACCGGAAATTAATTACAGCGGAAGGAATTTATCGAAATAAGAGCCAAAAATCATCAACAAGCATCCACAAACCCTTATCAACAATTATTAATTAATTTTGAATTGAATTATGGCCAAATCGATTTGATTTATGCCAAATCGAACTGCTGGAAATTAACTGTGCAATCTGGAAATCGCAGCAGCCAATAAATGGTTCGATTTGCACTAATAAATGCTTCAAATGCATGCAAATGCAGATTTAGGCTCTAAAATGTAGGGCGACTTGATTTAACCAATTTATTTGATGTTATTTGCTTGTAACAATTTAGAATTCAATCATATGCAAGTCGAATTGGCAGAATAAATCAGAATTGGCACCAAAAGATCTTTAATTCAATAATAATCTGCAAATGGTTTTCGTCCTTCCAATGGACCTCAAGTGGGGTTTTCATCCCAATTGGAAGAATATGAGAGTTCTCTCTCAAAATTTGAAATTCACAAGTCAAGTCCATGAGTACAAATGAAGCCCTTCACCCCTATTTATCCTTTTGAAAAGGCATGGCTGCTCCCTTATGAACATTCATTATGCCCTTACAATTATTTATTTTGTCCTTACCTTGGCCAACTCATATATTCTATAATAACTTTATAAAAACATAAAAAAATTATTAAATATTAAATGCTGCTCTTCTCCTTGATTTCCCTTTTTCTAACCACGAAGAAGGAATGGCTAGAAAATCCAAACTTGGTCTTCTATGTTGGGAAAAGGGACATTACAATACCAAAGACGAAAATAATAAGATTGCCAAAGCACAGACGACAACAAACCCAATTATTAGAATCCAAACAATAATTCTGCAGAACCAAAAATAAAACACTAGTGATACACTATGATGTCCTTTGATAATAACAAGACCAATACCAGTGTACACTGCCCTAAACATCTCTAAATGAAATCTATGCAAAGAACAAAAGATATCCAATTTGAGGAGTCCAACAGATTATTTCTGGAGAAGTAAGAGAGTACCATTACTGCTAGAGTAGGATGTTTTCTACTAATTTCCAGTCAGATGCTAGTGTACACTAGACCAAACATATCTCACAGTTAGTGTTGAATTATGCCCCACATCGTTGCAAACAT
Source organism: Taxus wallichiana var. yunnanensis (assembly GCA_018340775.1). Lineage (NCBI taxonomy): Eukaryota > Viridiplantae > Streptophyta > Pinopsida > Cupressales > Taxaceae > Taxus > Taxus wallichiana. The sequence continues at coordinate 181,598,800 of CM031239.1, read as the reverse complement.
GTAATGTTTAACATCAAAAACACACACCGACTATCAAATTCTTACAACTGATGAAATGTTCAAACACAAACATGCGCAAACAAAAACAAATATGAACCATAAAATAACTGCGTCAAACATTTCATTGTTGGAATAAATATATATGTCAGTAGATGTAAATGGATATAATATGCCTATTGCTTACTAGCATTTTTCTCAGAATTAATTAATTGAAGTCTCACCTTAATATGGTCATTCTCTTTTATCAGTTGCTGATATTTGACCTGGCTTCTCTCGAGTGTTGATAATTCTCTAGTAACAATTTCAAGTTGGCTCTGAAGTACTTTTGTTTTTTCTTGTTCCTGCCAAAAATTCATATTAGCTTTACTTAGAAGCTCTTGCATTTCTTGGAACGAATTCTGCAGCTTTGTCACTTCCAATTTCCTAGATTCTTCAGCAGCAGCCTGCATCAAAGGCACCATTATCACCTTAGTAATCTCCAAGAAACATGGATAATGCTATAGGGCTACCGTTTCACACTAGATAGTTTTTAAATGCATGACACAAAATAAAAAATAAAAATAGGATCCAGTATATGCTGATAATCCTGGAAAGAAATATAGAATTAAATACTACAATCCCAGACAAATAATATACCCAAATATACAAGATGATTAAGTACAGTAAAGAAATTAAGTGTTTATCCTCCCTTATTAGTTAAATGGAACACATATTAGGGAACATTTAGCATGCAGTATCCAAAATATTCGATCACAAGACTATTAGATTAACAAAATGACAGAAACTGAAAATCGAAAATCGAGACGCAAGCAAAAACTTCATCCAGTGCGGTCGAAATCTTCCTAGCAATAAAAATAAAGGATATTAAACATGCTTGGATCAGACAAGGCCTCAAAACCTTGTAAAGTTAAAAACCTAGATTCAATGATAGTGCACAAAATTATAAGTCAAGACACAAACAAACAGCTTGGTAAGTAAACCAGAGTACCACTTCATTGATCACTATAAATACTGTTGATTACATCACGCCTATTTGCCTAGTGGTAATAAGTAATACCTGTGTATCCTAAACCTAGCAACCAAGAAACAACCAAAGTCAATGAGTACAACACCATTTTTTTAACATTATTGGAACCTAGGTCTGCAATCCATGCTCACTATTCTCATCCTGATGATGGATTACAAACTGTGGTCCGAAATGATCATCAATCAATTTGCCACATGGTTTTTACCAGAAGTGTGCTCTTATCATATGGACTGTGAAAATATTATATCTCTCATAAACGGAGATATCTAGGAATTACAAGTGTAGTAGATAAGCTACGATCCTAATATCCTTGTATACAACATAAGATCAAATTCAAAGTTTTGACTTGAAAAATATGCAAAAATATATCAGATCTAATAATAAGAATACAAAATAATCAAAAGCAAAATTAGAGAACAAATGCTAAGGCATGACGAAGTACCCTTAATCTCTTTTCAAGAATACAAAATAATCAAAAGAAAAATTACCAAAACAAATGCTAAGGCATGATAAAGTGCCCTTAATCTCGTTTTAAGAATACAAAACAATCAAAAGAAAAATTACAAGAACTAATAGTAAGGCGTAAAAACTATTTAGGCATGATAAAGTACCCTTAATCGCTTTTCAAACTTCAAACGCCAAGTGAGTTCTTCACATCTCTTCTCAAGCTTGTTCTTTGCTTCTTGTAGGGCACCTGTTTCCCTTGCAGACTGGCATATTTCACACCCACCAATATCATCATAATAGCATTTAAAAACTAAAATTTCGTTGAATCTAAAACTATATATTCTTAACAAATGACCAAAAAAATTAACTAACATAATTTCTGAACTACATTACAAGGTGCACTATTTACAAACAAGTGGTATAAGAACTTGAAACGAATTTCGTTAACCTCAATTTCAGTATATGGCAGAAAAGGAAAACAACAAGAATGCATTGACATTAGGGCAACTCTTCTAGTAAGCCTCCCAAAGAAATTGATCACAGACATTAGAAAAATTGAGACAATAGTGATTAATTTCAGCATATCAACCTAAAATAAAGAAAAAGAAATGAAACATGATTTTCTTATATTGACAAATTCTTTTTACAATTAAAAACTAGATGGCATAGAGGGAAACAAGCACAGAATGGAATTGTACATAACAAATAGAAAAATAAATTTTGCTTTGTTTGGTGAAGTCGCAACATTCATTTAATGCCTTAGGATATACATTGAAAACTATTCACCTAGAAGTAATTCATAAAAGCAAAAGGCATAATACTAGTAACATATGTTCTGAATATTCTTCTTGAAAATCTAAAGATGGTTTTGAAACATTCAAAGCATTAACAAGAAGACAGGTTTCTCTAGCTGATCCCAATCCCAAGAGATATCTAGGGAACAACACTCTGAATTGTTAGAAAGTACACATTGTATGCGGAAGTGATCTGGATTCTATAGAAAATGTGGCGGACAACACACAAAATTGAAAAAACTTTGGAATGCCTAATTTTTATTCCTATAATTATTTCCCACTGTTGTTGATCTCATGTACTTGCTAGAAACTGCAACAAAATAATTTTAAGCACACCTAGTGAAATGTAATATGTATATTCATATTTCAAAAATTCATATGACTGAGTATTGCAGTTAGTAGCTCTGCACTTTGTAATCTTTTTGGCCAGAAATTAATAGAAAATATACTTGTGGCATTTTGTACATTCACTTTTCATGTCATTTAACTATGTTTTACTTTTAATATAAGTTTAATTATAGATTTAAATAATGTAGCAATAAAGTTGGCAAGTACTGCCGATAATTTGCCAATTCGCAATTTCTTATTCAAATTTTGGGTTGTCAATTACAAGTTTTTGAACTATGTTTATAAACTTTTAAGGGAGGGGCTAGAAGTTCATAGAATCTTAGGAGAGGAGAAGAAAGCCATGTGAAGCTACAAATGTCCATTTCTCATTGGTGAGGGTTTGGAGTACTTTCTATAAAAAGGAAAAATCTCCCTCAACAAGGATATTATGCCAATTTCGGAAGGAGGAAATAGGAGCTAGAAGTACAAGCTAAGTCAAGTAAGGAACCTAAGGTACGCTCTTAAAACATGGAGTTTTTATAACACATTTCGCTTTGGGATTCAAAATTGGTGTTTATTATTTCAGAGGCTTTTCTTGATTAATTACTTATGGCTTGGTTGAGCCTTATTACCTGCATTTTATTTGTCTTGGAGAGCTTTGTTTGGCAATGTTTTGCTTGTTATTTTGGTGTTTTTTACAATTAACAATATGTACAATTATGCTGCCAAAAATTGGCTAGCTTTGCGGATGTTTTGATTGAGATTGAAGGGTGTAGATGCTATGCAGGTCCCAAGGTTTGTATGGACAAATTTCTAGTGTTTTAATTGGGATTCTCTTACAAAAGGAGGCGTAATAAAGGTATATTTACTTGTGATGGCTTTGGGATTATTCTCTTATTGTTGGGGGTACTTGAGGTTCTCTTATCTAATGAGGGCTAATGGAGATATAAGGATTCTTAAGGAAAACAAATGGTCGACTTCTATAGACTTTAAGTGTGATGTTGGGAATATCTTGTTAATGTTCACATGTTATTGTGTTTGTGCATGGTGTGATGAGTTGTAATAACAATTTCTATAGTTATTGTGTTAAAATAGTCGGTTGGACAACAATGTATGAGGTGTGAGAGAGATTCAAGGAAACATTACATTCTATAGTTAGAATGTGATTATAGATGAGTCGTAACCACGCTATTATTACATATGAGTGGTTGGACTTGTTTGTAGGACAAAATTACACTATTTATAGGTAATCTCTCGTTGTGAATAACATCTAAAATTTATTTTGTGTTAAACATTTGTGTACGGCTCTACCAATATCTACATTTGGTAGCAACACAGAAAATCAAGCCACTTGTGATGGAAGTTTAATCAATTTCAAGGGGCAATCTAGTTAATCTTGCCTTGTGAATGGAAGTTGGTGCATGTGAGTGTTTGGTGCTCATTTATATTTTAAAAGATCCTTGTAAATTTTTAAGATATTGTGTTTGGCATTATTTCTCTCATGCATTCTGAAGTAGCTACAGTGTAATGTCCCTTTTTCGTGGGACTGGGAAATGGTAAAAGCTCACAAAATCATATTTATAGAACTGTTGTTATAACGGTACAAAACTGAATTTCAAACCTTTCCCGCGGCAGCGACTACCATAGATGAGATAAGCCCTTCAACTAGGGGACCAACCTTGCAAAAATCCTTCCAATCTTATGCCAAAATTTGTAGAACACCCTTAGCAAACAATTGCAGATGTTAAAAATCAGAATTGTGTGTGGAATTAATTATTTACGAAACCCTATCCAGCGAACATCCTCAAGCTTGAAAAAAATTGTAGAACACCAAAATTCATCGAACTCGGAATCTTGGTCTTAGAAAATATAGAGAATAAGAGAGTAATTTCATATTTGCCAAAATTGCATCACACATACCAAATTTCCACACCAAGGTAGGTGGCTCCACTCTAAACAAATATAATATTGCACCAAAGAGACCACACATGCAAGAGAAATATACTTTATTGCTTTTCAAATCAGCTTGCACACCAAACACCACATGAAGGGTTTTTGTCCTTCGCAAGTTTCCCAACCAAGGGTTTTCGTCCTTGGATGAGGTCTTCAACCCAAGGGGTTTCGTCCGAGAGAGAGAGAGAGAGAAAAGGGCTACACTAGCCATCTTTCACCGAGATAAGAGGAATCACCAAAAGAAAATAATAATGCCCAAGCGACCTCCTTAAATAGCCACAAGGAGGGCTTAATAACATAAAAGTGATGGCCGACCCCTTAAGGTAAGTGTTTTTAATTATTCAAATGGTATTTAGAGCCTACATGCTCATAATACCTTTATTACCTAACTACTTAAGTTCCTCTATTGGAGTGCTAGGCTTCTCAATAGGATAAATGATAATAAATGAAAACTACTACCTAAACAACAATAAAAATATAATTCAGATCTTCCCCTTGCTTTCCTCCTTAGACCCACGGGGAGAGAATGGGTTAAGGTCTTCGAAAATCAGCCTTCAGAAAAGGGGTATTGCAAGTACTCGGATCCCAAATAAATCTCCGCTGCTCCTTATTTCTTGCTCCTTGCGTAGCTTCCTCTTCATGAACTCTACTCATGCCAAAATATCTCATATCCACAAGCATAGAAGTGGCTGAAGTATAGTCGTGATTGCGGAAAACCAAAGTGAAGTTCCATTGGGCTCTTGCTTTCCTTTCTTCCTTCTAGATATTTTCCAAATTTGAGTCCATTCACAGCTGTGTATGCTTGTTTGTGACTGGACCAGCTCTTTAGAATTTATCCAAAAATGATAGAACTGACCTTCCTTGGTTTGGGAAGGTGACCAACTCCATGTAGGGCCTCCTAACGGTGCAATGAACTCAATTAGCCTCTCCATTAGATGGAAAAAATATCTCAGCTGTACCCTTCCCTTCCAACCTGAACCTACACATGAAACAAACTTATTAAGGAAAACCACAATACTTATTACTCTCCTTTCATGCCATGTTGGTGGATGGAATGGTTCTCTTTTGCCTTCTTTTCCTATGCTCAGCTGAAATACCTCTCCATGATTAAGAATTTGTATTTTCTTCCCTCTGATCAGATTGAAATGGGTTGGTGATGGCTGCTTAGGGGCTGAGTATCCCTTCAAAAACTGAGTTTCTTCCTCTCCCAAGTGGTCAATCTTTATCATCATCATTTTGCTACCTTTCCAACTGCTGTAGCTAGGCATGTTCCCTTGTAATTGGGTAGTATTAGTGACTGAAATTAATTTTTGGAGAGCTGGGCAGTCCTCTTTAGGAAAGTTGGGCTGAGTGTCTACCATCCCAATCATTGAAATTTCATCTTCAGCTGTTGCGAAATTGAGTGGAAGGCTGAAAGAATAGTATGTATTAGACACAAAAATGTTCTAGTTGCTTCCTTTTCGGAACTTCTTCTTGAGGAACAGCCTTCTATTGCTTGCGAGTAAAAAAATATTAATTGAGAAAACTCTCATAACAGCCCTGCATATTTTAATCTCCATTTTATACCTCCTCATGATGTTGTTTGCCAAATTCTTCCTTGCATTCTTAGCTATGATCAGTCCTTTCCCAACTGCTGGTAAGGAAATAAAATCAGTCTTTCCTTGCTCAACATGCCTACCTTTTCCATTCCTGATTTCATGAATTCTGACCTCTTCATTTTGTAAGTGGAACTTCAACCCCCTCTTGTGAATTTTGAGGGTAAATTCCCCTAAAGTTTGGAGCCCTTGACCCCCAAGAACAATATGTGCCTCAGCTGAACTTAAAACAAAGAAGTTGATACAAAATTCATACCTTTCCATGGGAATAGTAACCTATGGTATCTTTCCTGTGCAAAGAGGGTATGTTCCATAAGTTATGGTGACCATGTAGCCTTTCCAACCAGCCTTGTTTGGCCCCATCCTTCTTGCCAATTCTTCTTCAATAATTTGATGCATATCACTGCCCTTCCACCCCATTCCTTCTAGCTCTTCCATTTTCATGGAACCAAGGGTTAACCACATATGAAACGGAAAGTTAGAACCACCATCATGTCCCAAACACATCATGATAGAATTTCCTTCCATAATGATTTTGAAATCAGATATTCCTCCTTTTGTAAGTCTCAACATAGCACCTATATTCCACATGTGGAAATAATTTTGAAATTGAACCCAACCATCCAAATGTTTTTTACCACAAGAGGTGCTTCTTATCTCCTTATTTCTTGAAATATGTTGATCATGAGGACAAAAACATGGCAGCGACATGGGAAAGAGAAATGAAACTGAAACATGGTTATCATTTCCAACCAGTTGTGCATGATGACAACATACCTGATTTGACATACTGGGCGTAATGAATTTGGGATACCTTTGTACCATGAGCTGCCCGTGACCTTCTTAGGACTCAGAATTTCTGAGTTTAAATCAACACTTTTCCTTAACATGGTTTCCTCACCAGATAGGATCTTTTCTTTCTTGCATTCTTTCCAAATTTGTCGGTGCTTGTCTTGGGTAACCTCTGGCTTCTTGTTAAGGCTGAGAACTCCATCAAATGACCTCCTTTTGACTGCTGTTAGGAACAGTCCAGCCACCTCATCAAGTGCTTTCCCGGAATCTTGTCCTTCATGGAGAGTTTCTTCCAATCTTCTTGACCTTATAAGACTTGTTGAGATACCATCAACACAAACATCATTGTAATCCCAGATTTTCCCTCAAACACATGGTTATCAGATGGATTACAAACCAAACAAAAGAGGAAGTAGTTACCTTTGCATGCATACCGTCTAAGTCACGAGGTTTCAGTTTGAGTTCGACAATGATAAAGTTCGGTTCAAGTTCGCCCAATGGATAAATTTCGGAAAAAAATCGCCATTAAGTTTGAATTTTTTTATGTAATATTTAATTTTTTATTTAATGTCAATCATTTAAAAATATTTTAGAGTTTTTAATTTAATATTTTGAAATTTATATTTTAAAATATTATAGAGATTTTAATGTAATATTTGATTTTTTATTCGATGTCAATTATTTAAAAATATTTTAGAGTTTTTAACTTTAATAGTTTCAAATTTATAAATATTAAATTAAAAACTTTAGAATATTTTAAAAGTAAATGATATAAAATAAAATTTTAAATATAATATTATACCGAATATAATTTGAAAAGATAAAAATTAAAAATAAATAAAGAAAAAATCATCAAAACATAAAATTAAACCTAAACTAAAACATAGCATAAAAACCCTCGACGACTTCCTCCTCAGCGCCACGACCTCTCCTCTTCTCATACAAATACACGAGCACCACAACCACGACCACGACACTTCTTACATCCGAGCAGTCAGGTGCACAAATGACCCGCGGTAGTCAGATTTCAGCTACCATTTCACACGTATCCGCGTCCAGAAGACTCTGTGCCCTCCACTCACTGTTGAATCACGTTTTCAGTCATAGAAAAATCTTACGTAGTGCCCTACACTCATGACCCTCTGCTCCACGATTGAATCGCGTTTTTATTGTTGAACACCTCGAATATTCACGAATTTTTGGCTACACCAAAAGTTTGGCAAATTTCGAATTTCATGCCAAAAATTCGCCAAAGCTTGCGACATAGCATACCATGGACTTGGGAAGAGGGTTCCCTCTTATCAATCCAACTTTTGTCCTTGAACATAAAGCAACCTTTGTCTTGATGCATGCATAACTTGGAAGTTGCCTGAAAGGGTACACTACCTCCATACCTTGTTCATGTGTGTTTGGAATGTCTTTGTAGCTCTTACCAAGGTCTAATCCATCATCATTTTGCTCTTTAGTGACTGTTGTTATAAACAGACCAACAAGCTTACTGTCATCATGTCTATTTGGGAAATGGGTTCCAACCATCCCTTTCTCTTCCCCTTCTTGCTCATCATCCTTCTTTTCAACCCTGGATTCATCACATGCTAAAATATCATCAGTATTAACCAAACAATGATCATTAATTACCTCATAATGTTGACTCTCTAGGAACAACAATGGGAGTAAGGGCTAAATCTTCATCCTTCATGGCTCCATTTCCTTCAAAATGTAGACCTGATTTTTCACCAGCATGTGTGTGACTATTTGGGCTCAAAATTTTGTCATGGGGACTTAAGGAGCCTCTTCCTTCAAGCCCTTCTTTATGTCTACTATTAAAACCGTTGAATGTAGTGTCCTTATAGAGTGTTGACACCTTCCTTGTAGCTTAGGGTTTTGACATTGTGCCAATTCCAAATCTCTATGTCTCCAACTCCACAAACTCTTCAAAAGGGAGGGCATCCTGTAATGTCCCCCTTTTCGTGAGACATTACTATCAAATTAATTCACTCTTTTTATTAGCATTATAACCCCTTGGTATGTCTAGCGCTACAACTAGGAGCTTCTACGTAGTCTAAGAATGTGCACATAGGTTAGTTATTTCTTAATATTAAATTAAAAATTAAATAAATTGCACAAGTAGTAGCTTATTAAATTTTTTTAATTTTTATTTTTATTTAGGGGGAAAACATTAAATGATTGAACATTGGAGATTGCACCTCTTATTTCTATAAAGAGGGGTCGCATTTCCTTGAGATGGGTTATGCTTTTGGATGAAATCAATTTGACTCCATGCTTGGAGTAGGGATGGATGCCCACCATTGATGCTCTCTTTCTCTCTCTCATGTTTGGAGATCTTTGTAGCTGGTTTTGTGATCAAATTAAAGAGTTTGGAGTATTTTTGCAAATCGACTTGTGTGTATTGGCTCTCAACCCTAACGACTTTGCCTTGATGTTTTGTGGGTTGTTTTGGAACATTGTTTGAGGTAAATCGATCAGCCTTTTGCATGTTTTGTGCCCTTGCTATAGCGACTTCACTTTGGAGACAAGTTTATGATAGTTTTTGGATGAATATTGATTGGTTTTTTATTAATAGAAAACTGTTGTTTAATCCTTTATGATAACGACTTGCTTGGGTAATATTTGGCAAGTAAATCTGATGAATTAAGGTCTGGGTTTTGACTAATAAAATATGTCATTGCATCCCTAATACAACTTCATTGTGAGTGGATATTAGATATTTGTGGCATGATTTGGACCTCATATGACCAGCGAAATGTATGGTGTTCTTTCATGAATTAAATAGTGCATAAATCAATTGGTTGTTGCATGTTAGTTGTAGCCTTTGGCACCGATCTGAGTAGGGCAGGTTTGATGATGAATCTATATGTTTAAGGGGCTGATTTTAACTAATGTGTAGTTGTTCCTTCCTTAATCCCAACGACTACATTGGGCAACTTGTTCTATCGTTATATACATCTCTAGAGTTCCTCTTGCATCGATTTCTACCTCTTTTGATTGTCTTGGTGTGACTGCTCCAATCTGAGTGTGGTGGCTTGCATATGCATGATTTATGAGATCCTTTTGGCAGTGAACTGGACTAACGGTGTTTGGTACGATTTGTGAATTATTTGGTTGACCTCTCAACAATCTACATCTGAAGTTGGATCAGGTATACATCTAGCAATTTGTATGGGTAAATTTAGATCTGTTTTTGGGAGTCATATTGCAGCTATCTACATATTTATTGAATGAGAGTTCATTTGATCTATATATGAAATATTAGATCAAATCATATATATACTTCAACGGTTTGTATTAGAGAAAAACCCTGGGTTTGTATGCTCTAAATAATCATGTCTGGCTGAGGTTCGTATGAAGGTATTGGAGAATGATTTCAAGTATCCCTTGCAGCTGAGTACTTGTTTGTTTGGTAATATTCATTAATGAGCTGAGGTCTGATTTTATACAGTTGGAATCTGATTTTTCTGAGTTCATTAGTTCAGCTGGAGTTGTATGTTAGTTTACTTGAGCACCGAGTTTGCATACCACATTAGTTTCAGCTAGAAGTAAAATATTTAAGCCATTCGATAGAGGCCATTAAACCCCTCTCTTTGGGTTTATTGAGTCATCCACTTGAATGCTCAAGTATGATTGGCTGAGTTTAATCATTTACAGCAGTGTCCTAATCAGTTTGGGTGTTGAATCTTCTTGTTGAGTGCCATCTTATCATTGTTCCTAAAAGGGGACATTACAATCCGAACCTTCTCCGGAGAAGAGCTCTATAGCTAAAAATCAAATCTGGAACCTTGGAAGGCTTTGGAGTGGCTTCTTCTTTGATTTCCCTACTTCAACGAGTTTCTCCACAGTTGGGGAAAGGGTTTCTATTGACCTTGCTAACTTCCCTTGCACTTCTCGAATCTTTCCATGCTTCACAGGTTGTGAGGAAGATGCTTTGATACCACTTTAATGTCCCTTTTTAGGGGGACTCAATAAATGGCAAAAACTCACAAATCAGATTTATAGAACTGTTGTTACAATCCTGCAAAACTGAATTTCAAACCTTTCCTAGGGCAGTGACTACACTAGATGAGATAAGTTCTTCAAAGAGGGGTTCAACCTTGCAAAACTCCTTCCAATCTTATGCCAAAATTAGTAGAAAACCCTTAGCAAACAATTGCAATGGTTAAAAATCAGAATTGTATGTGGAATTAATTAATTACGGAAACCTAACCAGCGAACATCCTCAAACTTGAAAAAAACAGTAGAACACCACCAAAATTCATCAAACTCGCAATCTTGGTTTTAGAAAATATAGATAAGATGAGATAAATATATTAATGTCAAACGAATGACCACAAAAGTAGGTCAATGAGACTCGCAACCCAAACAATATACAAAGTGCGAGTGGGAAAACTCAAAACGAGCTCCCGAAGCGTAAAGGAAAACAACCAAAACAAACAAAACCCGAAGCCAAACCCCCACAAAGAATAAGAGAGTAATTTCATATTTGCCAAAATTGCATCACACATACCAAATTTCCACACCAAGGTAGGTCGCTCCACTCTAAACAAATATAATATTGCACCAAAGAGACCACACATGCAAGAGAAAGATACTTTATTGTTTTTCAAATCAGCTTGCACACCAAAAACCTCATGAAGGGTTTTTCGTCCTTCACAAATTTCCCAACCAAGGGTATTCCTCATTGGATGAGGTACTCAACCCAAGGGGTTTCATCCTTTAAAGAGAGAGTAAAAGGGCTACACTAGCCAACTTTCACCAAGATAAGAATAATCACCAAAAGCATAATAACATAATGCCCAAGCAACCTCCTTAAATAGCCACAAGGAGGGCTTAATAACATAAAAGTGATGACCGATCCCTTAAGGTAAGTGCTTTTAATTATTCAAATGTTATTTAGATCCTACATGCTCATAATACCTTTATTACCTAACTACTTAAGTTCCTCTATTGGAGCGCTAGGCTTCTCAATAGGATAAATGATAATAAATGAAAACAACTACCTAAACAACAATAAAAATATAATTCAGATCTTCCCCTTGCTTTCCTCCTTAGACCCATGGGGAGAGAATAGGTTAAGGTCTTCAAAAATCAGCCTTCGAGAGAAAGGGACATGACATACGACTTGTCGTGCACTTGTGTGATTAAAATATAACCATCCAATTTGATACTATCAAAATACTTCTATTTGCTTCAATCGATTTGACTATTTGTTCTTGTATAGAAATTTGTCTTCTATGATTAATGTGTGGATGTGCTCGATCAATTTTCACCTCTCATTGTGTGTTGTCTAAACGTATAAGGAATGTCATGTCCGTTCATACTATTAGAGGTTGTTATTGATTTCATGAATGAGATATGCCTGCACCTAGCATTATAACACTAGTGTCTCTCTTATATGGATATATCGTGTCTACTTTATAGTTAGCTTCACCTATCTACGTGTCAAGCATCACTTTGTGCATCCTTTATGAACAGTTCTATGACGATCACAATTGAATCAAGATACCAAAAGCAAAAGCAATCATTCTCCACGTGGATTAATCGTTTTCAACATCTGATTGGTCTCTCCCATGTACTATTCAATACCCTGCTCATCTATATTCAATTCTCTTTAAAGATTCACCGTCGAATCTGAGTAATTGTTTACATATGGTAGTACCTTTACTACTTGTGAATCACCATTTCCTCCCAATTCACACCAAGCTTGACCATTGGATTCTTTCATTGCATCGCGCGCTCTTCTAGTTGTATTGTGTTCACTCGAATCCCGAGCTTCCTGCCACTTAACTTGCCTTGGAGTCAACAACACCTTAACACGCCTAACAAAGGTCTTCACTTTTGAGCTCCACCTTGAATTTCTTCTCGGCCTGCAATCAACATAAAAAGGCATGTTTGTATTCTTTAAGCATTGTTATAGTTTGTTTGTCATTTAAAATATGCTTGTTTAGTGTTAAAATATGTATTAAATCACAAAGTTGGTCCCTTTTAGATACTTATTTTTATAGTCTTGTATATTAAAGTCATTTATAGTTTTAACCGAGTTAGAAGACGATTTTTAGTTATATGGTTCTAATAAATATTGAGTCATTTTTTGAGGCCTTAAGTGTGGTTAGTATCAACACATGTCGTGACTGTCTTCTAAGTCTATTTTAAAAGAGTCAATATAAAATAAATGTCGTTGGTCCAATTAGGATATGTTTCTTTGACCAAGAGCATCTCTCATCCGTTCAAACATCTCTTTAACCACATATGGCAGCCTGCTTTGTGGCCAAAGGTTAGTTTTTGTTTGGTTATTAGCTCATGGAAGAGTTCTAACTTATGAAAAGAGGTTTCTATGGCCCTTTTCACTGTAACTTATGCTATAAGGCGGATGAAGATATCAACCATCTTTTTTTCCAATGCTCATGGGTCAAGCCATTGTGGCAGAATCTTGCATCTGTATTGAACATTCAATGCTTAAGTACACATTCTTTACAAGAATTGACCAAAGACTGGCAAGGAAGTATTCCCAAAGGCCAAAATTTAAATCCGGTCCTGTGGACAGGTATCTCTGCTGCTTTGGAATGTTTGGAAAGAAAGAAATCACAGAATTTTTCAACAGGCCAGCAAGGAAGTATCCATCGTGTGGCAGACAATCAAGAATAATATAGCAGAAGCATTAAACATAAAATTCCTTTCCCTTCTACTCTTTCACTGGTATGGGAAAACATCTGCACAAAGCTTTCTATACAGCCCACAAGTGCAACTTTGCCAACCTATAAAATCAAAAAGAAAGTTGATAGAAGAAGCCAGTGGAAGCCTCCTCCCATGGGATATGGAAAAGTGAATACAGACGAAGCCTCAAGAGGTAACCCAGGACGAGCAGCTATAGGCGGTGTGGGAAGATTAAACGATGGAGGGATAGCCTTCTTTTATGCAGAAAACTTGGACCACGCTACTAATAATCAAGCAGAGATCAGGGCGGTGTTAAAAGGAATGAAGGAAGCTCTGAAATGTGGATGGACCAGAGTGTATATTGAGCTAGATTCTCAAGTCACAGTTAAGTTGTTATTAGGTTCTGATGATTGTCAAAGTTCTAACTGGAGACTAACAAGGGAAGTTTGGCAAATTAAAAGGCTGCAAGAGCATTTCCAAGAAGTACTCTTTTGCCACACCTATAGACAGGACAATAAAGTTGCAGATGCTTTGGCGAATTGGGCCTTGGACAATCATGATATTGTATGCTATGGTCCTCCACCCCTATGGTGGCCCACTAAGCTATTCAAACTAATCCAAATTTATAAAAATTAAAAATAAAATGTATATGTAATAAAGTTTCGTTCTCCAACTTGAACAAGGAAGGGTTTCGTCCTCCTTGTGTGCCACACCAAAGGAATTCCGCCCTCTAGTGGCATGAAATAGAGCAATCAGCCCCAAAACCAAGTAGTGTACAATTATAATAAATACACATGTCCAAAATGAGTCCAAGCAAGCCCTTATATATCTCTTTTGTGGCATCAAAGCCCCTTGAGAGAGTTTCCCCCATGACTGACCTCATAATGATGTTGCTTTTTCATTTTTGTCACTGGCTTTTTACTCCTCTAACCCAACCGACCTAGCCTATCAAAGAAACCATGAAAAAAAAAGGTAAATGCTAACAAAAAAAGACTAAAACATAAACAAATACTTCCCTTGTTCACCTTCTTCTGGCCCACGAGAAGTGGAATGGGCTAGAAGTCTTCAAAATGAATTAATTTGAAAAAGGGGGCATTACAATGCATTGAATAATACGCTCAAAGATATTGGCAAGTTTGAGTGTACCTTTGTGCTCTTCAAAAAAGGCAGGAAAATATGAACGTAGATATGCAATCATCACCACACACAAGCTATGTATTTGAGATTTGTCAAGGTGGAACTCCTTAAACCTCTTGATACACAATTTGCTTTTGTCTTCATTCTTCTTGACCATCATTATGTGGTCATAAAGGCCTTATCTTCCAATTTAGTAAGTCATACAAGGGCAAGTTGAAGGTAATCTACATCAAAGACTGCAGTTGAGGTGAGACAAATGATCCTCAACAATCATTTTCGGGCTAATGTGAAAATGATGTTGAATTCATCCAACCCATTTGTGATGACATGCGATTTGCAAACTCGGACAAGTCACGTTTAGGCGAGGTTTATGAAAAATCAATTCCATGTGTTCAAGAATAAAAAAGTCACTGACTTATGGGATCATTCTTTGTATTCTTTCATCAAAGAAAAAATTATTTGTCTACCACTTTAAGATATAATTTTGATTTACGCTTTAATTTTATTAAATGGATTAAGAAATATATGTATATGTATATGTATATGTATATGTATATGTATATAGTAGGAAAACTCGCCAAAACCAAAAACTCGCCAGACCCCCAAAAAAAAAACTCGCCAAAAACTCGCCAATATTCGGCCAATACTCGGGAATACTCGGCAACTTAAAAAATACTCAAATTTCTTTAAAAAACATAAATTTTAAGCAACACATAGCTACAAAATGTATTAAATGAGCCCATAAAATGTTGGAGAAGTGTTTTCTATTAGATTTGAATACAAATACAATACAAAATCGCATCATCATGCGAATACGACAACCGGCTGATACTAGTCCCCACACTGGTGCATCTCCACGATCCTCCTAGAAGGCTGTGAATCTGGCTCGATCATGGAACTAGATGATGGTGTTGGTGGCTCCTCTGCTACATGTTGGAGATCACCTCCAAAGATGTCATCCAATCCAATATCTCCTCGGAGTCCTGCTAGTGCTTCTCCCTCCATAGCCTCCCTCTCAAAAGAAGCAATCTCGTCCTTTGTGAACGCAAGGTTTTCCTCTTCTTGCCCAGTCCACTCATTGTATGGATCTATCTCATCCAAATCAATGAGCTCCACTGATGTGGCCTCAACTTTTTTGTGCAAAGCCGAGATTGTATTGCACAAAAACCAAGTCATGAGCCTTTTTGAGTCAACTTGTTGCGCTTCTTCGTGTGATTAGTCCGAGCACGGGAGAATACTTGTCGAGTTTTGGCAAGTACTCGCCGAGTTTTGGAAAGCTACCCAATATTTTTAATTACTAATCTGTCTAAAAGCGATCAAAGCTCATGATTCTTTCAGAAGATTTGCAAGAAGTTGCTTGGTCCAAAAAGGTGCAAAAATGGATTTTATGAAAATAAGCAAAATATTGCCATCACTGCATGGAGCTCGAGAAAATATGCACTTTTAGAGAAAACGGCACCTGAAACGGAGCCATAAAATGAAAGTTATGGCACATGCAAGTTTTTGCTGCTACATCTTCTCGGACCCTTTCCAAAAATGGCAAATTTTTTTCTATACTTGTGTTTTCTTCACCAAAAATCCAAAAAAGGAAAGAAATCTTTCTCGTGGCGAGTTTGTGGCAAGTTTTTGGCAAGTATTCCAACTATACTCAGTAGAGTTTTTTTGCATTTTTGGCGAGTTTTCTTGCGAATTACTCATTTAGCATAATTTTTGGCGAGTAGTTTTTGGCGAGTATTCTATCTATGTGTATATGTATATGTGTATGTGTATGTGTATGTGTATGTGTATGTGTATGTGTATGTGTATGTGTATGTGTATGTGTATGTGTGTATGTGTATGTGTATGTGTATGTGTATGTGTATGTGTATGTGTATGTGTGTGTGTCTATTAATGTAGTATACTTATATGTATATCTATGCATTCAAATTTAGTAAAATGCACATCCTATAGAGACAACCAAGCCTACACAATAGGGGGTCGGAAATCACGCTCAAATTGTTCATGTTCTAACCGCGAGAGACTTTATCATAACGTAGATCCCAATCAAAACTCTTCATTTGATAATCCATTGGTGTATTAAGTAATGTTTTTACCACTTTAAGATAACTTCAGTTTACACTATAATATTATTGAATGCACTAAGTATATATATTCCAGGCTGAAACTGAAAAAGAAGGGAAATGGCACAAACCCAAATCATAGAAAACTGAAATTTATAATAGCCAACTGAATTTTTGGACAACAAGGTACAGCAGTCTGTAATCTTATGACAGCAAGAGGAAAATTGCAATAATTCACCACCAATACCACTTTCACACCACCCAAAGCACGTAGAGAACTTTTATAAATATTTCAGAAGTACAAGCCAAGAAATGAGTTTTGAAACCCTCAGCTGGAGTATATATAATTAACTTTGCAATAGAAGCAAATCCACTTACAAAAATGGCCAGAACATGAGATTCCAAAGACCAAAATTCAATCCGTCAAATGTAACCAACCTCAGAAAATATGAACAATCCAAAATTAAACAAAGAATGAAGTGTCGTGCACTAGATATCACCAAAATCATCCACTATGCAAGTTGCTACCCTAGGAGAGGGTTTACAATAAGCTGGAAATGGCAAGTTTCCAAAGAAAATCTGAGTGTAGCTCAAGTATGACCTCCGTATGAGATCACCAATGAAGAAATGAGGGGTTTCGTCCTCAAATCAAGTGCAAAGAGGGTTTTCGTCCTCAATTGCAAGAGAGAGAGCAATTTCATGCTCCAACTCAAAGAAAATGAATTCTAAGTGTCCCTTTTCCAAGCCAAGTGACACCTTAATATAGCTAAAGCTGACACCAAAATCAAAAGCATGATCCCCCAAAGAAGACTGACCTCCTTGTAGAAATCTAAGTTTCTTTTTATTTTTTCAAGTTGGTATTTGCATTTTTTCAAACCAACTTGAAGTTTCTAAGTCATAATTAGAAAGTTGCTTAAAAATAATATAAAGCTACATAGACAACTAACAATTTTGACATTAAATACTTCCCTTGCTCTTTCCCTTTAAGCCCACGGGATGTGGAATGGGCCCAAGTCTTCAAAATGAATTAGCCTAGAGAAGGGGACATATATATATATATATTGTTAACTACACAACCCCAATGTCTCTAATATGATTGTTACCTATGGGCCCGAGTTGAGGATAGGAAACCTTCCCCGTCCCCTTGTTCGTCATGCGTTGTCGTGTCACTAATTGCACAATTGCAAACAGAATTAGACTCTTGCTTGGTTTTCACTTCAATTATGGCCACTCTATTTTGGGTTTTAACCATTGCTTCCACAACATTTTATTTTAGCCTTATATTTGTTCTTGTGTTTTGGTATTTAATTTTCCAAACAAAAGAGAAAAGAAATTTAATTCTTCCAACATGATTCCATTGTTGTATAAAACCTCATTTTTAAACACTCTTGATTTCAGTCATTCCATCTTGTTTTTTTAAAACCCTTCACTATTAGTTTCTATTACAACTCTCACAATCGAAGCTACCATATGGACTCCTTCGACCTCACTGACCACACGTTATTTTCTAATGTTGTTTCCCAACGCATGCGAACTATTAAATGGTGTTCTTTTTCTAACAAATTATCAAACAAACAAAAATATTCTACGGCCATGATTCTTAACCTTCCCATGACACATGGAGTTGGGGAAATGGAGAGATTGGAGCAGATTCAAACCACCGCCTGTCCTTTTATCAAAATAAAGAAAAAAGAAACTAACGAGACAAAACAACTAGGGTTAATTCTTAAATCAAGTTAAACTTCAGTCCAGTAATTCCTTCTTGTTGTAAAACCTCTACAAATTACACTCCTCTCCATATCTAACCTAACTTTGCATTTGGCAAAACAAGCCACGTGGATTGGGGTAGGCCATGGAGGGCATGGGAGAAACCTACAACTAAAATATGAGCATATACTTGTAAACCTCACTAATCGAGGAGAAGCATTAATGACTTTTACTCTTGCAAAAATATGTACTCAAAATTTTAAAATGAACGAAAATAAATTTTATTCTTAACCTAATCCATGCCATCGTGCAAGCTACCTTGGAGTGCAATGTCCCTTCTTGAATTAGTCCCATTTGAAAACTTCTTGCCATTTTCTTCCGTGCCCAAGAAGAAACTGAACAAGGGAAGTCCTTGGGTTTCATTTTTGGTTTCTTTCATTCCTATTAATCTTTTTCCTTTGAATTTTCCTCCCTAAGGGAGGTCGGGTGAGTTGGAGACCTCCCAAAATGAAAATAGAAGATAAAGAAAACTTTCTTAGAGGGAGGTCTTCGGGTGATTCACTCCTTAGACCTTTAGAACCACAAAAGGGGTATAAGCGGAGTCGCATACGATCAATTTTGGCATACATACTTTGCTACTTGGTTCTAAGGTTGATTGCTCTAATCCAGCTCCACTAAACGACGAAAAACCATTAGTGTGGCATCCAAGGAGGACAAAACCCTTCCTTGTGGCATATTGGAGAACGAAAACTCTCCAAATTGGTGGTGTGAAGGCAAATATTGAAGACCATCTTGTTGGTTTGCAACTAGGACATCAAGCGAAGTCATTTCAAGAGTTTTTGCATTGTTTGCAGCCCCTCTCCTAGGGAGTGACCAAGGTTAGAGTGTTTTGGGGTGCCTTCTAGGGCATGGAACTTCATTATTATTTGATATTCAAATTTCTCATAATTTATAAGGTTGGTATCTTCCATATTTTGTAATTGTTGGGGTTTGGAGACCTCATTTTTAGTTATTTTGTGGACTGCACTTCTTCTGTCCTAAAATGTATTGCAGCTAGATATTATTTCAGATTTGGCACATGTTTTAGTTTGGTAATGGTTCCATTAATTATATATAATTTGGAGAAGTATTGGTATATTTAATTTCAGCTTGTTTGATGATTGTTTGAGGCTCTAACATGAAAATTTCATTTCGCTGCTAGGGTTTCAAGTAATACTGGATCTGCTGTTATAAAAATCAGATTGCATTCAGTTTGGGGTTTGTGTGATTTCCTTGTTTGTGTGTTTCAGCCCTAGAAAGGGATATTACATGGAAACTCTCACGAAGTCGTCAAGAAAATTGCAATAGGGCAATGGAAGCTATGGAGGAGCCTACCACTCTTCTCGTCTCTCACTCACCTACGCATGAATGTGAATGGAAGCCCAAGTGCTTGCAACAAAATTAGGGTTTAGTAGAATGATGGGTGGAGATTACAACAATCCAAAGGTGTATAGTGAATCCTCCACCTTTTGGACCAAAAGCGAGTGTGACACGGGGACAACTCTCGGAGGTTTACATCACGTCCCGGACATCGAGACGTCTCGGGGACTTGGGGACGGAGACGGGACGTTTCCTTGCCATCCCCATTATCCAAAAAATAAGGGGGATGTCCCCTAAAAATAAAGGAACGCACCCGAGACATCCTGGGTGCAAACAAGGTTTAGGGACTTTGTTGAAGGCGTCCGGGAGCGCCACGACGTCCCCAAACTTACAAGCCAAACAAAAGCTAAAACAGCTTGTACTTTATCATTTTTATGTTTTTTTATATTTTCTTTAAACTTTTAATACTTTCTAATTAAAAGCAACATGACCTAACCCTAAAAGCAACAAAAAAACTTATAAAAAGAGCATTTCACACTCATTCTAATCACACCAAGCAAGAGCAAAAAAAGACAAGGAAAGAGTAAGAGTAAATAAAAGAGAAGGCAAGAGCAAGGAGCAAGCAAAGAGCACGAGCAAGGAGGAAGAGCAAGAGCAAGAGCAAGAGCAAGTGGTATCTACATCATACATTGCTAATTTACCATTCTTTGTTTTTGTTTTTTTAATTTCCAAATGCAAAGTTGAAAGTGAAGGCATTGCATTTGGTTGAATTTTTTTCCTATTTGGATTAGCAAGTGATGGAATGAGATAAACCATAAAGGGAGGGCATTTTTATTGTTTTTATTTTTAAATTTATTCATCGCTGTTTTTTTCTAAATTGTATTCATTGTTTTAATGTATTGTATAATTATATTGTTTTGTATTTTAATTATTACAACTTCAAAATGATTTATGATAGTGATTATCAAGCTGAATATGAGGTTGAAATGAGTGTGCAAGGAGAAGGAACACAATCAAAAACACCTAATACTGCTACTAGTTAACAAGGGAGCGTGGACAAGTTCAGTTGCCCCTCCGAAATGTTGAAAAAGTATGCTAGGGGGCCTTTTGATAAGAAAAAACCTTTGAAACAATTTGGTCAAATTATGCAGGGTCCTAGATCAAGCATTTCAGGGGGCACTAAAATATGGAAATGCAACATATGCTCATTATCTTGGTCAGGTAGCATTACTAGGTTGAATGCACATTTATTGCACATCCCGGGGAAAGGTGTAGGCATGTGTGGACAACTATCACTTGAAGAGAGGTCAGAAATGGTGAGGCTGTATAATGGAGATATGGTGGAAAAGGTTCAGAAGTTCGTGGCCGTCATGTTAGTGGCACTGGCACCCCTTCTAGTTATGTTAGAATTAATATTGGTAGTGTTACAGGAGCATCTTATGAGGTGTCTGAATTGGATGCTTTTGGTAGAAGTAGGGGGAAGAGGAAGGTTGTGGCCTCCAATCCAGTTGTTGAAATGTATAATACAAAAGCTAGAGAAGAGGTTGATGATGCCATTGGAAAATTCTTTTTTGCTACAGGCATTCCATTTCATGTTGTTTGCTCTCCTTATTTTAAGGAGGCTTTGGCTAAGGTAGCCAAAGTAGGTGTGAGTTATGTGCCCCCAGGAGACACAAAGTTGAGAACTACAATCTTGGATACGAAATATTCCAAGGTTAATTTATCGATGAAGGAAATGAGGTGCACATGGGTCTCTCACGGTTGCAGCATCATCATAAATGGGTGGACGAGATATCGACACCACCCACTCATAAATATCATAGTTTCATGCAAAGAGGGTCCTTACTTTTTAGGGCGGTTGATTATTCAAGGAAGAAGAAGAAGGATGCAAAGTTCAATTCACCATTTCGTGAGATGCTTATTGAGGAGGTTGGCCTGCCAACGTTGTGCGAGTTATTACAGATGCGACTTATGTGTGCAAGGGGTAGGGTAAGCTTGTTGAGGCTCATTACCGACATATATTTTGGACCCCATGTTGTGTGCATGCCATGAACAATGCACTAAAAGATATTGGAAAAATTGATTGGGTCAAAAATGTAGTGGCTGATGCTAGAGATGTGCAGATGTTCATCTGCAACCACCATACATCATTGGCACTCTTTCGTAGCTTTTCGAGGAAGGAATTCCTCAAGCCAATGGACACACGTTTTGCATCTTACTTTATTTTGTTGGATAGGATGGTTGAGTTCTTGGAATCAATACGGTGTATGGTCTTGACATCGAGTGGTCTAGATGGGATGGGTTGAAGACAGAGCAGGGGAAGAAGGTGAAAGCAATTGTGGTGAATGAAACATTTTGGATAGATGTGAGATATATCACATCCATAATATCTCCAATTTTCAGTTTTATAAAATATGGGGATTCTGAGATCCCTAGCCTTGGTGAGATATACGAATGTATTGATAGTATGATTGGCCAAATGAAGGTTGTTTTTCGGGAAAGGGACCCCACCTCGGAGTTCTACCAAAAGCATATTCAGCCAATCATTGAGCGGAGATGGGAGAAGTTGAACACTCCTTTACACGTGGTTGCATATGCACTAAATCCAAAGTGGTATGTTGAGAGGCCTGGTAGAGTTCTCCCAGTAGATGATGAGGAGGTGAGGAAGGGTTTCTTGAAAGCCCTCAAAAAAATGTATAATGCAGAGGATGCTTCATGAGTCAAAACTGATTGGCTCAAGTTCGCTTATCTAGATGGCTACAAAAAATCATCAAAGATAGACAGGACCACATTGGCACAGGAGAGTCCAGTTAGTTGGTGGCGATTGTATGGACATGCAGGATTGCTACGTACACTTGCTATTCACCTTCTTTCTTAGGTTTCTAGTTCCTCTGCTTCTGAGAGGAATTGGTCAACATATGGGTGGATCCACTCTCTTAAGAGGAACAGACTTACCTCTAAGAGAGCAGAGAAACTTGTTGTAAATAGTACCTTGCGTCTCATGGATCGCAAGACACCTACGTACAAGGAGAGCCCAACATTGCGGTGGGATGTGTATCCACGAAGATGCAAGGCAGATTGATGAAGATCAAGAGCAGCAAGGACTAGTTGATATCTCCTTTCAGAGATTCAAATGGCGTTGATACAGATACTTCTAGTGAGGAGGAGCGGTTCGCAACTGTTCCTTTGGAGGGCTCTAATAGCGATTTTTGAGTTGTACTTGTCACTTGTCATTTTGGTTATGTAATGTCATTTTGGTTATGAGACATGACATAATATTTCATAGCATATGTAATGTGGGTGTAGTTGTACTCTTCTCATGTTGATTATTGAAGAGTAAGACTAAGACTTGTTTTTAATTTTCAGCTTTACTATTTACTATTTAGTCTTTCATTGTCATGTTGAAGTTTTGAACATTGAATATAATATATATAGTTGTAGCATTTTGGGCCTTGGCTTATGTGATGAATAATTGGATTAATCATTAATGCTTTCAATCTTCAAACTTTCAATTTTAAGTCTTAGTTTATTGAATTATTCATGTTATATTTGTAAAATTAATAAATTATATATATATTTTATTAGCCATCCCCCCACCGTCCCGAAATTTTCAAAATAATTTGTCGTCTCGAAACCCGGTCCCTACCCTACGTCCCGAGTCGACCCGCAGTCTTAGGTAACTATGACCAATTGTGACTTTTGATACCCATGTGAGTGTTTGGTTTTAATATTGACTTAATCATTTATTTAAATTTTAAGTGTGCACACCTAATTAGAAGTTAAGTGGGTCCTTTCAAGGGGATGTCACTTAAGTTACACCCCTAAGTAATAACTTTATGTTTTAACATTCACTCACACTTTATTACGAGTCCTTTTAATTCAAGTGAATGTATGTTAGAAAAGTTCCCAACTGGACTTTACGTCACACCTAGACCTGAAAACATTGTGTGGATATGACCTTGCTTAGGTGACAATTGTCGATTTGAAATTGGTTATGCTTCCCTTGTGTTTATTGCTTGAAACACCCATCACCTAACCCAAGGCCAAGTTCCTTACAAGTAAAAATAGCTTTATTAATTTGTGTGTTCTGTATATGGCATACTTTTGAGAAAGATGTATGGTTGTTTATGTTCCACTAGTTATGTCTATGTCGTGATATATTTAAAATTATGTCTCGATATGTTCTGATCCACTTAACAAACCTGTCGACCACATCCTCACCCTTCGGGCCATTATTGAGGAGGCTCGCCACCGCTCCTCTAGGGTTTTCTGTTGCTTCGTGGATTTTCGTAAAGCCTTTGACTCGGTGCCACAGGAAGCTCTTTTCCGTAGACTTAGAGACATCAGTATTTTTGAAACTCTTCCTACTGCCATTATGCACCTGTACGAAGAGGTCTGGGCCGCCTTCACACATGGAGTTGAAGGTTTTTCTAATTTCATCAAGAGCACCATTGGGATTAAACAGGTTGGCCTCTACCTATCTTGTTTGTATTTATATTGATGATTTGGAGGATTTTCTCGGGGATCGTATCTAGGAGGAGATAACAAGGTTGTCGTCTTCACTAGGTGTTGATTTGCATCCTACTTTTCACGAGATGATGTAGTCCTCCTTGCCTCATCCGCAGAGGGACTTTATGAGACGGCTAAATGCCTTAGCCCTCTTTTGTGACCATAACATGAATTAACCTTGGTAAAACCAAGGGCATGATCTTCAATGGGTTGACTTGGACTTCCACTTCTTCTATGTAGGGGAACCGATTGAGATCATCGGGCCTACACCTACTAGGAATCGTATTTAGCGGGCCCTGTTTGAGTCATGACGCTCTTGAGCGGTGAAGCGTCATCAAGGGATATGGCTCATTGGCAATCTTTGAGAGAGTGCTTCCGCCACCACTCGGGACATTTTGTCAATGATGTCTCGATTCTCTTGTGAGGGCCCACAGGCCTCATGGGTCTAAGGTTTGGGGCCAAAAAGTTTGATTCCGATTAGGTTCTTTGTCGACGAGTCCAAATCCTCATGCTCAAACACATCATCAAGTGCAAAAGGGTTTCACATAATATCCTTTTTGTTGAGTTGGGGCTTGCCCTTTTAGACTAGAGACTATTTTTGGCATGGTTTTGCTTTTGCATCACATCCAGTGGACTTTCGATTCTAATGCAGGCAAGGATAGGTATCTCTGCCTCACTACCGTTCCTTTGAGGACATCGCTCTTTGACGACCAAAGTGGTCATTCCCGATGAATGTGTACGCCGAAGTCTCATGTCTCCTTGGCTCTTTTGGGATTGAGATCAGACCACCTACCACCATGGTTCTCCCTGACGCTCCTACCCATCTCTAAAGTAAGCGGGACCTACACAAATTTATCAGAGACAACATTTACAAAAGAAATATATTTCAGATTTGCAATTTTTTGAGAGAGAAAAATAGGGGTGGATGTGTCATGTTCCAGCCTTGATCAGCCTCTGTTTTTGAATGCCCTGCGATTTGTTTATCCAACACACTTGGATCTTTGACTAGCCTCAGGTGGATTACGCCCTAAGATGGCTTTCTATGTTGCACATTTCTTTGAGGTCAATGATGGGCTTATTAAACGGCCTACGTATATCTCCGACATTGGCTGACAGGACACTAAATGCATATCCAAAGGCTGAAAGTTCGGGGTGGGCATGCAGACTTCGGGAGGAGGACCACTAGCTTGAAAGAGAGGATTTCTTAGCTTTGTTCCCATGAGAGGAGAAAAACGGAGGAGCACTTCATTTTCAAGTGCCCTATCTACTATGAGATCAAAGGGAGATTCCATTTCCTATTCCGGGAGCATCCTTCATTTGTGGTGTTTCTTCAGGTATTGTGATCAGCGATGTCTTGCTCTTTACTTACAGGAGGCTCTCAAAGCTTCGAAATGAGACTCTTCCCGAGGAAAAAGCGCTACTCGGAAAAATACAAAGATCACGTCTTTCTTTACGGTGCTATAACAAAAGAGAGGGGCACCAAACGGCATCTTGTAAAATTAATAATATAACATAAGTGTCGAAAAAGTAACTTCGAGAGCATAGACTCCCAAACCAGATCTCAAAGTAAAGACGAGTTGTCACTTCTCGAAAAAGAGGTTTAAAATCACACTCGGTTAAGGGCCCTCCCCGTGGATCAAGGTCATTGAACGCTAAGGAAACTAATGGACTCATCTTGTTCGCCCTTCTGTGACTAAATGGACACCAACATTGACTCTCCACGGCCTCGATAGGGACACATGCATATTACACGAAGTACTTCCAGTCGCCCTCGATTCTTTGAGGTGATTGTATCATAAATGGGGCTCCTTCTTCATTTCCATCCTTCTACACTCTTTTGGCCATTGAAATGGCCTTGCTTCTCCTTCTTTCTTTTCTCTTCTCTCTTTTATTGTTGTTCGGTTGACCCTTTCGGGTTTGTGCGTAGATCTTTTGGCATTGTATGTCATGCAGTCCCATTGACCTACTTTTGTGGTCATTCGTCGGACATTAATATAATTATCTTATCTTATCTTATCTTATACATATGTTAAAAGTAATAAACACTATAAAACACCATTATTGAAGATGAAATGGTTACTCTTGAAAGTGTGACTCTTCACCTTTTATATGTTAGGTTGAACAACACTTGAATGTAACAAGTAAGACATGTGTGTGATTTGCCCCTTTAGGAACAAAGGCATCGACATTTTGGGTATGACTGATTATGAGTACACATCATTGTTCATGGTGTTAGCCTTAGCAATTTGATATGCATTGTGCCTAAAACCTACAAACCCAATGAAAATTGCACCAAATTTGGTACATGTTTGGAAAAGATCATGTCTAATCTGCCCAAATTTCCCCTATTGTATGGTATTGATGATGGATTGATGATCTTCAAGAAAATACCATAAACATCTCAACAAGATTCTCGCAATACCTTAGACCATAAAAAATGAGTTCGCATTTATCATGCAAGCCATGAAAATGGGGTTGTGAATAACACTCAATACTTGTTTGAAGAATCTACCTAGATCAATGCTTGACAAAATCCTTTTAACTTTTACAACTAGAGGATCCCTCTAGCGCATCATAATTGATCTATGGGACAACCAAGTCATTATGATGTTGTGTGACATATTCAATATGCTCACCAAGTATAATAGTGGTATGTCCACTTGGACTACACACCTATTTGACATTTTCTTATGAAACTTGAACTATAGTATACATACTCTTTGAGTACTAGAAATTTTCCCTACGTTGCCGGATACGTCCCCCCCCTGAACCGAATCATGCATGATACGATCGTCACGGATACGTGACGGGTTACGATGCGGATACGCCTTGGATTTGTGTGGGTACCTCCCGGATACGGCGGTACATTTGGACGTACCGTGACATATCCGAGAGGTACCAACACGAACCCAAGGCGTATCCTACCTTAAAAACGTCTTTTAAAGGTTTTAAAACATTTTTTTATTTTTGACTTTTCCAATGCATAAAACCGAACCCTAAAAATAAAATGAATAAAATAATACACCCTAATCACCACAAAAAGTTATAAAAAGCACCCACCCCTCTCATTTGAAATCACACAAACAATTCATTGTCTTTTTGCAAGTGTATGAGCAAAGAGCCAAAGAAGAGTTGAAGAGCTTAGAGGAGGCAAAGATTGGAAGGAGGTTTTGCAAATACCTTAGAGGAGGCAAAGATTTGAAGGAAGCGCAACCATTGCTTCTTTTGTTTCGGGTCCACCATTACAAGGAGGAGAACGAGAGGAAGCCATTGTTGAGACTTGAGAGGAAGAGATTGTTTTAAATTTATTGTTCATTCAAAACTAAAAGAGTAGACTTGAGAGGAAGAGGTAGCATTTGTTTGGAGGCAACAAGGATCTACACTAAAGGTATACCGTATTTTAATGTTTTTTAATTCATCCTTTTGTTTTATTTTTTTACGGTTATTTATTTATTTATTATGTTGCATTTTTTTTAAAGTTTATAGTTTAAACACATCCTAAATCTGTGTATGCTCTCACCTCGCGCCTTTATGGCGATCTTGGTGATCAAAAATAGATTAGGATGGCATAGTTTAGGGTTATTTAATTTATTAATTGGTAAAAAAATATTTTTTAATTTTAAATGCATTGTTCAATGTTAATGTATTTGTTTTTTATTTTTTTAGCTTCCTAAATCTGTGTATGCTCTCACCTCGCGCCTTTATGGCGATCTTGGTGATCAAAAACAGATTAGGATGACATAACTAATTTATTTATGTTAAGGCAAAATGTTTTTAATTTTTAAACATCTTAACTCTGTGTATGCTCTCACCTCGTGCCTTTATGGTGATCTTGGTGATCAAAAACAGATTAGGATGGTATCAAGTTCGCGTCTGTGGTGTATCAAGGCCAAGAAGTTGTTGAAAACACATCAGTTCCTATGACACATGATCCTAATTCCCTCTTTGGAGAAATGTGACATGTCTTAGACAAAATTGTTGGTGGTGGGGGTCGGATTTGCATATGTCATGGTTGTCAAACTCAGTAAAAATCCTCATATAGCTGACTGCAAATCCATTTGACTGGTGTTAGAGGTGTGGAGATAAAGAAGTGCCCAAAAATAACAAGTGAAAAAATGGCAAAGTACCTAAGAAACCAAGAAGAGGTCGATAGACAAGCTAAAAGAAATAGAACTAGAACAATTCCTTTGCAAATAAGCCCTTAATCACGACCACCCACACCTAGACCTACTTATCATCCTTTCATCCAAACTCAAAGTCAACCACATGATTCCCCTTTTGATGAAGAGAGTCCAAAGAGCTCACGAAAAAAGCCAAAAGGAGCATTGGAGAAAGCATTTAATATTGAAAAGAGGGAGATTGTTGATGAGGTTGTTGCTCGATGCATTTATGCATGTGGGCTGCCCTTTAATGTATTGAGATCTCCATATTGGCATCAAATGGTGAAGGGTATCAATGAAGCTCCACAAGGGTACAAATCCCCAAGTTACGAAAAAGTTCGAACCACACTCTTGGGAAAGGAAGTGGAACACATTCACAACACTTTGCAACCAATCAGAGACTCGTGGAAGGAAACAGGGGTTTCCATCATTTCAGATGGATGGAAAGATGCTAGAAATAGACCCCTCATAAATGTTGTTGCAGTATGCCCTAAAGGGGCAATGTTCCTTAAAGCCATTGATTGTGAAGGGAAGTCAAAGATGCACAATTTATTGCCGACATTTTGATAGAGGCAATTGAGTCAGTGGGCCCCCAAAATGTTGTCCAAGTCATCACGGACAACGCTAAAAATTGTAAAGCAGCAAGAATGATCATAGAGGGTAGATATGAGCACATTTTTTAGACCCCTTGTGTTGTCCACTCCCTTAATTTGATGCTCCAAAAGATTGGTAAAATCCCATGGATTGAGCAAATTTATTGAGGCAAATGACATTCAGATGTTTATCACAAACCATCATATGTCACAAGCCATTTTAGGAGATTCTCAAGGTTGGAGTTGTTGAAGGTTGTAGAAACAAGATTTGCCTCTCACACGCTCGTTTTGAGACGGCTTGTGAAGGTGAGAGAGGCTTTAAGCAGTATGGTGATCAGCAATGTTTGGACAAAGTGTGGAGGCAGTCAAATACAGAGAAAGCTTCAAGGGTAAAATCATGGGTCCTTGATGATGATTGGTGGGCCAAGGTTGAGTACTTGTTGAGTTTTACAGAGCCCATTCTCTCATGATCAGATTCGTAGATACTAATGAAGCATGCTTGGGAGAGATATATGATGGCATAGATTCTATGCTTGAGCGTATGAGAGATGTAATACAAACAAAAGAGCAAGATCCAAAAGAGACCTTCTACAATGAGGTCAGGAGTGTGGTCATGAAGAGGTGGAATAAAATGACCACCTCATTACATCTTGTTTATGCATTGAACCCAAAGTACTATAGCTCTGATGTACTTGGGCTACCAAACAGGCAAGCACCATTCTCTGACTCCAAAGTTGGAAATGGAACCAGAGCAAGCATTCAGAAGACTTTTTCCTGATCCATCTATAGCCAATGTGGTCAGAAGTGAAATGGGCATGTTTGTTGGTTCAAAAGGCAACATGGGAGCGATTGAGGCTCTTTTTGACAAGAGTAGCTTGACCCCAACCACATGGTGGCGTGTACATGGCCATGATGCCAAGTACTTACATCCTATTGCTATAAAAGTTCTTTCACAAGTATAACATTTATAAATTTATAATCATTTTGAATATTTTAAATTTTATTAAGTTAGGATTATTTAAATTTTAATTTATTTTTCACACATTCTTAGTATGTTACTAATTTGTCTTTGAATTTCAATTTTCTAACTTTGTTGTAATAGGTGGCTAGTAATTCTTCCGTAGAGCGGAATTGGAGTACTTATTCCTTTATCCACTCAACTAAAAGAAACAAGTTGGCATCTAAAAAAGCTAAGGATTTGGTATATGTGCATTCCAATTTGCGCCTCTTGTCACACAAGTCTGAGGACTATGCTAAAGGGCCTCACAAACTTTGGGATCTTCTTCCAGAGACCACAGACTTGGATGCCTCCAGCCACGCTTGCCCAACTTTCATTATTTGATGGCGAAGATGACATTCAAGGGAGTTCGCAAGGAGTGGAGAGTGGAGCTAATGAGAGTGGAGCTAGTGCAAGTGGCACACAAGAACTTGATTTTGAGGAAAATCTAGATGATATATTCTACTATCGTATTCATAATTCATGTTGACTTGATATTCCTATATCATATGTATGGCAGCCACGTGATCAATGAAATGTAAAATCTTAAGTATATTGTATGTTTTGAAAGTTTGAACATTGATCCTAGTATATTTTTCAAATTTCAAGTTTTGTTCATATTCATGTTGACGTGATAATCGAAATATCATATGCGTGGCAGCCACATGATCAATGAAAATGCAAAGTCTTAAGCATATTGAATGTTCTGAACATTGATTCAAGTTTTGTATTACTATTTCAGTTTTTTATGGACAAAAAAATGAGTAAAATGAGTATATATATATATATATATATATATATATATATATATAAATTTTTAATATATGTATGGACATATCCAAGGGTTTTTAAATATGATGTATCGTGTATTGAACCCGTACCCGAACTGGTGCTCGTACCGTATCCTGGCAACATAAATTTTTCCCCCTCGAAGAGTATTCGCCCAAAAACTCGCCAAAACCTGCACAACCGAGTTTTTGCGAATACTATGCGTTTTTAGCGAATATTCGCAAATACTGCAAGTTTTGGTGAATAATCACGAGTTTTGGAGAGACTTTTTTTAATATTTTGCTTAAAATTTATGTTTTTAAAGAAATTTGCATATTTTTTAAGTTGTTGAGTATTGCGAATATTCGCGAGTCTTGCCAGCTTTTGCCAAGTCAATTTTTTTTCGGTATGTCGAGTATTTGCCGAATACGAGTATGCAAACTATGACTTGAACAACACATTCATTATCTAAGTGACAAGTCCATATGATAGTCACATCACTACTTTGCATCTCGAGTAGCATTTCATAATGTTTTTCCGTCATGTTTCTTGTGTTTATCAATGGCCTCTCTCTCATCGAACATTTCAAAACCTTTTCCTTTGGTTAAAATTTCCAAGGTATTTGCAACAACCTTACCGATCCCTAATATAAATGTATCAACCAAACATGCAGCCCATTGTGACTGCTCAGCATTGTTTTCTTCTCTTTTGCTAGCGTCATTTTGTTGAGTTGGTTGTTCTTTATGTTCCTCTAATATTGACTGAGATTTCTTTTTGATGTTAGCCCCAAATAGTGAGTAGCTGAATTATCATTTCCATATATGTTCCTCAATCTAATTGTCATAGTTCAAAAAATCGTAAATCGGGATTAATCGGCAGGCCAAATTTTGAATCGAAAATCAGGAATCGGCAAAAAATCGGCATTAATCGGCAACTTTATCGCTACTTTTAAAAACATTTAAATTCATAAAATATACTTAAATTAAATGTAAAAACGATGTTAAATGATGCGAGAAGTGACTCTATAGAAGTGACTTTACATATTGTATTACTATTATGTAATATAATAATTAATTATTAAACTTATAAATATAGTTATGCTTATAAATATAGTTATGTAATATATTATATAATTATTAAACTTATAGTTATAAATTTATTAAATTATTAACTATTATTATAATTAAGTTATTAACTATTATGTAATACGTATTTAAAAAACCCTATTATTAACTATTATTAACTATAATATATAAATACGTATTATATAATATATAATATATAAATACGTATTAACTATATTACATATAATATAGTATATGTAATATATTATATAATTATTATGTAATACTGTAGTATTAAGTTATTAACTATTATGTAATACGTATTTTAAAAAAGGAAATAAATTACTGTGTAACTGTAGTATTGCGGATTACCTGTTAGCGGCCACGAGCTCTGAAAATAGGGCTGGAAAGACTCAAAACCACCTTCGCTGAACTCGAAACCACTTTGGTAGAATTCGAAACCACCTAGAATGCCCACGCAATCACGTCGAAGGCCACGATTCCAGGTTGAATGCATAAAAACGAATCGATTTGGTTTATTTTCGTGTTATACCCTAGGCTGTGATTTTAGCCGCAATTTTCGCCGATTTTAGCCGCGATTTTCGCCGATTTTCAACGATTTTTGCAGGTTATTTGATCAAGATTTATCGGCGATTTATCGGATTACAAAAATCGCGATTTTTCACAAGTTTAATCGTTTTGATGGAGGAACACGATTTATCGCGATTTATCGCCGATTTATCGTGATTTATCGCCGATAAATCGCGATTTTTGAATCGAGCTAATTGTAATTAAAGCATATTCATTGCAACATCTCAAGCAAGAAAGTAAATTTCGATGTCAGATGCCACTTCTCATATTATTTCTATAAATTTCTCTTTTCTAAATTGTATAAGGCCTAAAGATATACGATGGTCTAATGTCTGAACGTATATTTCTTCCACAATATTATTGTTTAATATAATTCTTTTTTTGTGTGTGTTTGGAAGAACCAGAAAGTATGAACTTTAAGGAGTCAAGATAATTGTAAAAGGGCATTAACTCTTTGACTAGTTATCAAGTGAATATTCTTCAATAAGAACATTCGCTATGATTGGGAATAACCATTTACTCTATTAATCATAGAGACTCTTAACGATTGAAGCGTTAAGAGTGTCTATGATTGGGAATAACCATTTAATCTAACTAGTTATATTATTACTAAGTTTACCCTTATTAGTTTACACCAGTTAATATACACTTAGCATGTTCACCCAACTGTATTAAAATATAAAGATATTCTATCTGTGGCAAAAATCAAACTTGTTAAGAAGTTAACAAAATCTATCCCAACTATATTTTTGATACTAAAAAAATAGTTAGGTTTTCCACAACAGTATACCAACTCAAGCCGATGATGCCATACAACTTATATAATTTCTAATAAAAAGGTGAGTATTACCAACCAACTAAACTGTATTATAAATGAAGTTCTAAATTTAAGCTACCATGATATGATATATATTTGCATGACTAACCACCAAGATTAATTTCTAGCTGCCACAATTGCATAGAAAATTGTGACAGATGAAATCTAAACTTATTAAAACAGAAAGCAATCCCCAAAATAAATATTAAGTCAACAATACCTACCAACTTCAATCTACGAAGTTCCCTTACGGCAACTCTACATCTCCATTGACATTGAAAAGCAATTGTTGCTTTACGCAATTTGCAGAAATATGAACGAGCTTTGTGCATATGCCATTGTTTCTACCAAAAAAGAAAATGGAAATCCATGATAATCAGAATATATCTAAACTGAAAGGTCATTCACTTCTGTGCTACATGCAAAATCATCTAATCAATTCAATTTTCAGTATCATTAATCATGCTTACAATATATGTTTTTAGCACTTTGCTATACAACAAAACTATTCAAAAAAATCTATTAAAGAGATAACCTGGAAACTTTTAAGACAAAAAAAGAATACAGTAATTTTTCAAACTTTTAAAACCAAAAGTTCAACAAAAAGAATTTATACCAGGGTTTTGAGGCTTGTTAAAAACACAAGCTCAGGTAGTCAAATTAATAGCTTAGGTGTGCATAGCATATTTTCTGTTTATAACTGTAGCCTCCAAAAGAAATAGAAATATACAATTTGAATCTAGCTTTCATATCTGAAGTACAACCAAGATGTAGGCTTTAGACTGTATGAAATTGCTCAAAAAGATGTACATTTCACCCAAGTGTAATGTTCTAGAGGATTTGAAGAATTGATTTGATGTATATAAACAAACAAAGGAAACAGAAATTTGTATGTCGACTCTTTTTTTGCAGGAGACATTAGGACAACTATTTGGATGCCATGCATTAGCACATCATAAAATTGTAAACTCCACACAGAATCGGGTTGAGTTTTCCAAATTTGGTATTGAATAGCTTGTTTACAGCATTACAGACTCGATTTAATGGAATTTTTTATTCAGGTTTCTGCACATCTTTTTGTAGCGTACTATACACCACATTCAAAAATCAAGAGATAGCTTGTTGGAGCTGCATACCTTGAGAATTATTATGATTGAGCACATATTTGCAAAGTATTAATATACAGGATTCGACATAAAACCTTCAGATCAACTGGACCTTGCTAAACACAAGACAAATAGGTTTCAAATTTCAATAAAGATGTTCAGACTACTGATCACATCTTAAATTGATGGAGCCATATTAAGGAGGCTCACCAGTCTTTTTCCAACTCTTTTGCTTCTTTGTACAGTTTAGAAACACCTTTGACTCTATACCCAGACACTTGATTTCCCAAAAACTAGCTGCCATTGATACCTTAAAATTGTAATACTGTCATCATGAGACTCTAGGAGACAGTTGTAGGTCAGTTTTGGACTAAATATGTACACTCTCATGTAGATTTTTTTTTTAAATTTTGAATGGATGCTTCATATATTAGCAGAAAAATATTTACATAAAAGGCTGTACAAAAGGATGGACTCTACGGCAAAAGAACAAACAGATTTACAACTTAGTCCTTAAGGCCACAAGCACACCAATGATGGCTTTATTTCATTATCTGGAAACTTAGGTGCAATCATGTCAATTTTTGTCATACTTGGAGAAGCCAAGTTCGCCTGCACTCACACTTAGTTAGAAGTGAGACTTCAGTTAAACAAGCATGCCTAGTGTCACCAACTTTGGAATTCACATACACAAGCTAAAGGATTAAGCGTCATTTCTTGAGCCATGTGGGAGCAGATAAGTGGAAGAAAACTGTATGTTTTGGATGATTACCATATTAGTGTGCAGGCAAAGATGAACACTGTATTAGCATGAAGGCAGAGATGAATACTGTATGAGTGTGAAAACAGCAATGAAGGCATGCTGGACAATGAAGAAGTGGATAAGTCCTTTATACAAGCAGATAGTGAGTGGGAGTTTCATCAGGACAACAAATTGGTCTATAAAAAAGTGACTTTTATCCATTTAGCTACCAAGATAGATGTTGTCAGCTATCACAAAAACGGTGTAGAAAAGGTTGACATTGTATGCATAGGCATTGCTCACATTTGTATTCAACATGCCAATTTTGATTTAGGAAGTAGAGTTGATAGCCCTGTTCCAGCCTCCACCCTTGTTCCAGCCTAGCAGTGTGAATTTGGGAGTTGACACTTATAACTGTGGTTGTGCAGAAAGAGTAATCCCCAAGTTGGTAATGGATCTGCAGGGGTGGAAGGTGAATTATGGTGATCTCAAGAAAGAAATGATTGAATCCAAATGTCAAGTTTACTGGGTACCTTGAGCATCAGGAGTGATAATAATATTTGGATTACTAAAATAATTTAAAAATTAGAAGACCTTGAAAGAAAAGAATACTTACGATTGCCAGCTCTTGAGAGAAATTGGGGAGAAGGGTCAATTTCTTAAGGAAGAAAAGCAGGATAAAATCCCCAATGAAAGCATAACAGGACCTAAAGAGCTGCATGAATGCGTGAAGTGTTTGTCCAGGCTCTCTTACATGCTGCTAGAGATGTGATTTACCATGGTAAGTATTGTAAAGGCCAGGAGAAATTTAATAAATGCCTTTAGAGACATAAGCTTGTCACAAAACTAGTCAACCCTCTAGATGTTGATGCCAAATCCAGCACATCATACACATATGCCGACAGTGCAAACTGATAGGCACCCATGAACTTCTTTTCTTCTCCAATCAGTTGCTAGCGTGTAACAATAACCATGTTATATTTATTTAGGGTACAATTGTGTGCGGCTCACATAAACTGAGATCTATTTGTTTAAGGGGAGGGGACAAGAAGCTTCTTGGCACATGTCCTCATGGTAATTCTTTGGCATTGCTATCACACTTCAAATACAATTGGACGGCCTTACTTCTTAGAACCACATACTCTTAGGGAAAATTTTGTCAATAAATAAATAAAACAAAATAACTAAAATTATCTATTATCTTGGCTTCGCTAAATAGTATATTATCTTGGCCTGTCTTAGAGGCAAATACAGAGAAACGTCAAAAAGTTCAAGGTTTGAGGCCCGCTGAGGCTAATTCCCCATCACTCATGCAAGCACCTGCCAATTGCAGTAACAAATGGACAGAGCCAAATACGAACTTTAAGTAAATTTGACAACATAGTTTTCCCTCCCTCCATGGCATTATATGTCAAATCAAGATCCACACTCCATTGCACTATGGTTGATTCTCGAATCTCCCTC
Organism: Taxus wallichiana var. yunnanensis; assembly: GCA_018340775.1. NCBI lineage: Eukaryota > Viridiplantae > Streptophyta > Pinopsida > Cupressales > Taxaceae > Taxus > Taxus wallichiana. The sequence continues at coordinate 181,562,122 of CM031239.1, read as the reverse complement.
ATTAAAAATGGGGGCTCAAAGGACTTGCCTAACACTCAGGAGAATTCTCACAACTGAGGTTGTCAGGGTTATTTTCATCTCAATCAAAACAAAAAAAAACAGAATATTTAAATATATTTACTAAGGAATTCTCTTACCCAAAATTTCTCCTAATCAGCTAATCATTTCCTTGACGAATTTCCCAACAAGCAACATTCCTCCACTTGTTTTTGGAAAAATTAGAAATTTTTGTACCCAATCACTTAGTCCCCAAAAAGGGAGATGAGGGCCCATTCGCAGAAAATGGTACACATCCCTAGTTACATAAGAGCTTGAAGGCTACAACTTAGTTGCCACCCATACTCATGGTATCAGGCTCCCCTCCTTTGTGTTAGAAACGAAGCCTTATCGCTTTACTAAAAATTAGTATCATACTCCAATAGGTTACGACTAGTATACTCTCTGCCACCAAAGGTTCGCCAGCAAAAGTGCTATGAGAGGTTCTAGAGCGACCTCTTAACCTCCTCCTAGGATTTCCTAGCCTATCTCCATCAGCCCTAGACATTCCCCTATTCGAACTATGACATCCTATATTGACCTTTCTATGGTGATAGATGATGTCATTGGTTATTCAGACTCAATCCTCCCATCTTTGACTTTGTCATCAACATGCTTCCATTGTTTGTGCTTAGCTTTTATGATTTGGAATTAACCATTTTAGTTTGCCCCATGGTTATGTTTAGTTGTTTTTAGAGCTCAATACTTATTTATTTTTTAATCTAGGTTCCATTTACCCTATTCTTTCTTTATTAAAACTGAATGTTCTCTTTAAGTCCTATTAAGCAACTTTTGATCACTGGTGGACATTAATATGATTTTTTCTATAATAGTATTTTGGAAACATCTGCTTGAGGAAGTTTTTATCAAACGTTCAGATCCAACAACTGGATCCATCTTCAAGGAAGTGAGGGTTGAAGCCAACACTTTAGACATTACTATAATTTTTTTATTTCTTTATTTCTCTATAACCATACATGACTTAACAATTTGATAATGCATTTGCGCAGAACACAATTACTATGACAACCATAAGTTGGTCTAAAATCACACATAATTGTAAAATGGTCATGAAACTTTAACCATAATCACATAAAATGAATCCATAAATAATAGTTATATCTATTAAGAATCAAAATTACTTTCCAAATTGTGTATACTTTCAAATGGTTTAAGTTCTAATACAGCGTCATTTTTAACAGTACAAATTTCAAGTTCATGTGAAGGGAAGTCTTAAGGAGTACCACATACAACCAAAACAACTAGGTTATGGCAATGTAAAACAGATGAAAGCTACAATTCAAAGAATCAGTTAAACCAATCAACAAAACATGCATGAATGTAGTAGAGAGAGCGAGAGAGAGAGAGAGACTGAAAAATATCATGCTTCTAAGCAAGAAAGAATTCCTTCAATTCACGATACGTGTGCTGCATCTCACAATGTTTTCTCATCTTAGCATGCCATGATAAATTCACTTGCAAAGTTTGTACATCTTTGTATGTACATCAGATAAAAAATTAATTTGCAGTCATTCTCCAACGCAACAAAGAAAACATATAGCAATAAAACTACCCCATCTCAATGCATAGTGACAATTGACAAAATATAAAATCACACATATCAACAAAAGTTTTTACTACTCCCTTACATTTGAAAATTTCCTAGAGAAATTCACACACAACTTTCTATTACAAGGTCAAAGATTTTTAGTAGCTACACATACATGAATTAGAGGGAAACAATCAAATAAATGTACATTTGCAGACATTGCATTTCTAAGCAATATTATATATTGACCTAATCAAAAAGGATATATTGAAGCATAGTAACAAAGGGTGCTAGGGTATTGTATCAGACCGCTCTAACTATTATCAGTGGCATGGAAAGGCGTGGCTTCTAGACATGGCCGAACCCATTCCCTTTGACGAGCTCGCGTGAAATCACCTTCGAGAACTAGAGCGACCACTAGTAGAGGTAGAATGAATCCGCACGACTCGAGAACAGAAATGAGTATTCCCAAAGCCAAAATCGATATTGGGATCATTCCCTTACTAATTTCCTCTCACTGAACTACGAGGATCTTAAACAAAAGCCTTGTATTTTGTTGAAGAAGGGGTTCAAGAGAATGCGGCGTTTGATTCTTTTTCCTCAATCTCAATCATGGACTCGAACTTTTTGCAATGGCGTCAAGGGCTATTACAATATTAGAGTTCCATATTGTCGAGTCCTCTCCTAGAGATCATATCAAGGGCTTTCCCAACAATAACATAGCGTTTAAACATCAAATAAGCGGCCCCTGATCTTAAAGCAATCTTAAAGGACCACGAAGGAGCTTCGAACCTTACTCTTCGTCCTCCGTTTTTGGGAAAAATTAACAGAGCTCCTAAGACGTATCCTCTACAGACACGGATGTGCTTGACTTAGTCTCAAAGGAGGCTTTTGTTGAGCTCGTGATATCTGTTGCTACAAGAGAGTACATCAATTGTATCTAGTTTATCAATAGTCCATTCTACAACATGCCCAAGAGCAATGGGGAATGGCCCAATATCATACCTAGGAAATGTGGTCAATGCAAATAAGGAATTAATGAAAAGGTCATTCAAGAATTATGAGAACAAGAGGAATCATATGCCTATTGATGAACATATCGAAATGAAGTTGTGACTTCCCTCCTCATTCTAGGGGTTGTCTCATCTCCTGAAGTTCCAATCTTTGGTGTTGTGAAGGAGGGGTTCAAGCGTGGAAAGACCATGATTGATTTTTGGAGAAAATTGAACATCTTGTTGCGGAGCCTCGACATGAGGGTATTGAGGCCTCTTCCCATCCTTCATCTCGTTTTCCTTCCAAACTAGTGCCAAATCATAAGCATTTCAACTTCTTCCTTACAAATAACAAGGATTATTCGAGGGACGCATGCATTTGGAATCCAAGGGGTAAATCTTTAATTTCTTCATAATATGCCTTTAACCGATGGTGTGCGTTGAACTGGAAATCTAATGTGATCTCACTGAATATTTACACACGGCTGGGCTCAAAATAAAGTTTATTTTTGTTTAACACAGATGTTGCGGCTCGTCATGTGTTACAATTCAAGTACATGGAATATCGCTAGTACTATGGCCTATGTTTAGTCATGGCATGCAGATTTCAACCAAGAGGATCATGGCCAAGCTCATTACCCACTCCGATTAGAGTTCTCATCCTTGTCTGCTAACTTGCGCCCCTTTGTTGACCTTTTTGCTCACCGGCTTGGCAAACTCCTTATTCCAGATGGTCATTGGAACTCGTTTCAATCAAATCCTCGAGTTTGTGTGGAGGTAGATGTGACGTGTAACCTCCCTCCTTTTATTTGTCTACACTATTGATGGTGTTCAACAGAAAAGGGTTTGTTACCTCAATGTTCCGAATGTCCTGCGATGCGTGCTGTGCCCAAGATATCCTTATTAGAGATTGTTGTCTTTGCAAGCCTAAGCCAAGTGATGTGGCAGGTGAGGACGAGACTTCATCTCCCTCTTCCTCCAAAGAATAGGGGATTGGTGGCACTTCCATAGCTTTAGGCTCCGAGGTAAGTGTTATAAAGGATCTCCTACCGGTGGTACTAATGTTGGCATTACAAGTAGTATAGGAGTTGGTGACCTTCACTCTAGTGGTGCAGTTCTAGTGTAAGGTGTTCGGGTGGTACATATTCCTGCAAGCCCAGTCCGTTGAAGTCTCCTAATGGGCTCGAGGATCAGCCTCAAATTAATAGCTCTTCTTGGAGTAGGGCCCTCGCCGATACCTCGAAAACTAGATGTCGGTCTTGCTTCTTGTGGGGCCAATGGTATGGGCATTGAGTTTTGATGACATGTCAAGAGGAACAAACAGAAAGTGGTTTCCTCTCATTTCACGTGGAGAGGTGTGTGGGGGATCTTATCCCCAAGTTGCAAATGAGTTCATACAAGGATGCGATGATTCATTCTCCGAAAGGCGTCACGCCCGTGTTTGAATGGTTTTAAAATGGATTATCGTTACAGTAGCCTAGGACTTCTTCCTCCTTTGGAATGAAGCTCTCCTTTTCTCGTTGGAATTTTGGAACATTGATGATTCCCAATCCCAACCAATTTATGCCTCATGTTTCAAACACATTAGACCGGATGTGGTTTTCCTTCAAGAAGTAATGAGGTTGGTCTTGAGCTTGAAAATAGGATTGCCTCTCTTCTAACTTGTAGAACTTTGTGCTTTCTTATGGTTCGGACCACTCGATGATCCGTGTGTCGAGTTCACTCCTCCGATCCCCGATCGTGTGATAGATTTTTGTGGAGTTTACGCTCCTAATCTCAGCTCGAAGTGTTGCGAGGCTTGGAGAATGGATGGCTTCGTCTCTTCCATTCAAGAGTGGATAATTGCTAGGGATTTTAATATAGAGTGGGATGGAGACATATGTGGAGATTTGGGTTTTGTTGTCAATGGCGAAGAAAAGTAGACCTTGTGTCGGTGTAATCGCTCTTTCCGAACCCCAATTGGAAATAAAAGGGGATGGATATGTGCGATTGATTCACTCGGTCCAATTATCGTCAAGGTCATCAAAAAGTTCGTGCACAATTCGATTGTTTTTATTGCCCTGTAATGACTTGACTTTGTCGTGAGTGGCGTTGCTCCACCGAGGAGTTTATGGATGTTACGGGCTCGAACCATCTTTAGATTTAGACGGTGATCACTTTTGGTCACTCGGTGGATCACCCTCATTTGTACAAACCGAATGTCTCTCATTTGACATCGAGGGCATATGTGCCCTTGTTTAGAGAGTTTGGATATTTTCACCTCGACAAGTTGGTTTTCGTGGGTGGATCCTTCGCCGGTAGATTACCATCGACCGCACAATTAAGTTTATGAGAGGTTGGGGAAGGAATGATTGCTCGGAGATAGAAAAGGGACTTATGCGAGGCTCGACAACATCTCGAGGTGGTTCATATCGTTCTTGAAGATAATCTACACAATGCATCTCTTCAAGAAGAGGTTGCAAAGTTGGAGCCAATTGTTCGCCATGATGAGGATTATATTGCTTAGGGTGTTTAGATTTGTTCCCATCATCAATGGATTTAGGAGGGAGATGACGTGTAATGTTCCCTTCTTGGGACATCAAGACTTGAGGACCCTCAACCCATTCTCTCTTCTCATGGGCTTTAGGATTGAACTTCAAGATGATCCAAAGATGTCTATTGTCTATTTTGTGACCCTTTGGCATGCTTAGCACTATAAGTGGGAGTCATTTTAGTCAGTTTAATGTGCACATAGCTTAGTTGCTTTAATTATTTAATTAAAAATAATGAAGTGCACATAGTCTTAGTTTATTAAATGTTTTAATGAGGTTTATGTTTTCCCTCCAAAAGGGAAAGGTCGGTCATTGGACATTGCACCCCTTAACTCTATAAAAGGAGGTTGCATTTCCTTTAGAGGGTTATGTTGATTGATCATTTGATTTCACTCCATGCTTGGAGTATTCGGATGTATGCCTTAGTTGTTGCATTGTGCTCTCTCTCATTTGGATCAATTAGTGAAGAATATCAAGACTCCATTGTTCTCCTCGTTGTGCTCTCTTGTGTTGAGTGAATTTATGCAATATTTCCTCCATTCTAGCATTGCAACTTGCTTTAGGGTGTGGGTGTTAGGCGACCTACTTTTTGGGCAAAATTTGGGTTTTGTGTTTGTTATTGCAAAATCGACTTTTTAGAATTTTATTCTTCATATTTTTGTGGCCCAAAATCCAAAGTTTGAGAATTTTTGCTTGGATGGTTAAGTTAACCCAATTTATTAATGTGGTTGTAGAAATTAGGAGGAATAAGTAACATAATATTTGAGTTGACTGTGTTCGAAATAATTTTGGAAGATTACAGCAATTGGAAGCTTTCAAATGATCAGAAAATTCAGTTTGATAGTTTGAAAATTTTTTTTTTCAGCAATTTGTTCATAAAAATCTGATTTGAATGTGTTTAAATTCCAATTGTTTTCTTCCATATCTATTGCCCCATGTTGGGCGACCTACCTTGGCTAGTTTCAACCTCATTTGGTTTTGAAATATTCTTCATATTTTTGTGGCCCAAAATCCAAAGTTTGAAGACATGGTTAAGGGATATTTTAGGTTGAATATTAATTAAGTTGACAAATTTGGGTTTTTCCCATTCTTCGCTTAATCTTGACAAGTACTTCTTCATTTTCTAAATTGTCCTAAAAGGGGACATTATAATAGTACTTCTGCTCTAAATTGTCCTAGAAAGGCGACATATTGATGGTTCTACTTTGATTTTTGAGGATACTTAAGAGATCATAAGTATGTTAGCCTTCTAATTCCAGGAAAATATATCTTTGCTCATTATTCTTTAATGGATGGGATGGTGGATAAAGCAATAATTATTTAACATGTAATTTTTTAGAGTGGTTCAAAAATTAAAAAAGGGAATTAATTAAATAACTCACAAGGTCTCAAATTTTGTGTCTCCTGGGATCAGTGGGGATGGAGATATATATATGGATGTGATCTCTTTTGTTGGTGTTGACGCATTTATTTGGATGATAAATCGTATTTGTTGTGAAGGGTACCTCACGAAGGACCAATTTTACTCTACTTAATTCTCCATGCACAATGAAGCATATGTCTAGGTATGGATGGTCTTCCTTTTGACTTCTACAAGGCCACGTGAGACACCATTCGTGATTTACTTCTATTTCTCGGCCTCTCGAGGTGTTCAATTTAGAAATCTATTTTTTTGAGTCTCTCAATTATCAAGGATGTTTAAGGGTTTTCAAGCTTATTTATTTAAAAGAACACTCCAAATGAATCTATTGATAAAAATTGTTTGTTAATTCAGAAACCCTTTATTACATTCTTACCAAGTTTAATAAGATTGATTTTTAAAAATTATAGCTAAGGCCTTCGGTTTGAGGATCTATTCGATCGCTAAATATATGATAATTTGATGCCTAAAGAGCATATTTGTTTTGTGTATGCAAAATCTGCTTTTAGTTTTATTCTTTACACTATGGTTTCTACTTGTGAAGCTACGGAATGGGCTGAAAATTGACAGTTAAAAACTGAGAATGTGTTTAAATTCCATCCAATCTTCTTGGCTAGAAGATCGATATTTTATGAGAAGGCTCATGAATAGATCTAAATTGTCGTTTATATTGGAAATATTCTTTAATGGATGGGATGGTGGATGCTAGACATGTCTTTGCAGAGTGGTTCCTCACAAGGTCTCTAGTGGGGATGGACGACTCACGAAGGACCAATTTTACTCTACTTACTCCTAGCATATGTCTAGCTTGAGTTTTGATCCTCATTTGTGGTTCCCATAGTGTCCACTCTTTTCACTAGTGTTTCACTCCTTTGTTTCATATGTTAGGTATGGATAGCATTTTGTGACGACTCTATGGATCTTCTATCGTCTCCATCCGTCAAGGGTATCCATTGGCCCATTCTATCTAAAAAAATATGTCTCTATTCGATGCTAAATATATAGCCAAGAGAAGTTATAGGTTACTTACACTATGGTTTCTAAAGGTTGCCCAAGTTGCAAAACAAATTCGTGCGAAGATCGATTATGAGAAGGCTCATGAATAGATGGCTCGCTTATATTGGAAATGTTGAGATGGTTCCCATAGTCTAGTGTTTCACCTTTGATCGCTCCATCCGTCAAGGGTATCCATCGTGGCCCCTATCTATATGTCTTGATAGTAGAAGTTATAGGTTACTTAAAGGTTGCCCAAGTCAGCAAAACAAATTCGTGGTATCTTGCTTTCGATGGCTCAAAGATGGTGATCACTTTGTTGGTGACACGCTTCTCTCAATTAGGGCAGAGAAGGATTCTATTGATGGAGCCCTAGTGTTTGAACACATTTTGCACTACCTCGGGAGCCGTAGCCAACCCGCGAAGCAGATTTCCAATTAGTTGGATTGGATTCTTTTCCACACTAGATCCCCTGCATCTTGGTCTTATATCCACCCTAAGGTCATTGCGTGATACTTGGGTATTTCTTTTGGTATCATCTTGTCACATGTCTCTATGTGGGATTGGTGCCTTCAGAGGCTTCACAATAAACTTCATGATTGGCACCATAAGGATTTCTGTTTCTTATGCAAGTTGACCATGGTTAACCATATTCTTTAGGCCTCACATATTTACTATGTCTCTTGTCGGTTTCCCAACAGGACTCAACTTTGGCATCTTCAAAGAAATTTTGAGGACTTATTTGTTGTCTAAGTTCGGTAGGGAGCAGCCACTTCCTTTAGTACCTTGGCATGTTTTCACCATGCCCAAGAACGAGAGGAGCTTGGGGTTGGTTGATGTTGTTGTTAGAATATTCAGAGAGAGAAAGAATGAAAAAGGAATATAATGTATAAAGAACGGATGAAGAGAATCTGAATGCACACATTACCATTGTGTGTTCGTCATGTTATTATGTGAAAGATGGTTACAAAGTGGTTGAATTAGTTTCCACCATTTATTAGTTAACATTTAACTAATATTAATATAACGTTAATAAGTAAGTCTTATATTAAACCTTATATTTTAATGCCCCCTCTTAACGATTACTCTATAGATCATACTTGTGAGAAAAATAAAATAACATAATCAAACAAGACCACACATTCTTGAAGCTTTCAAACAATCTTATGACCAGGTAGAACTCCATCAAGCCGCCTCCCGACCCTCATAAAGGTGGAGTTCCCGAACCGAATTCCCGAGTTCCCGATTCCACCTCCTCGAACTCTCGAATTACAACATCTCCAAAATTGTTGGACAACCATCCATACTAAGCTACTCCCGCAATGCTCCATCAAGTTGTCTCATGACCCCCGTAAAGGTAAATTCCCAAGATTCACAGACTCCCGAACTAACTAGACAGCCATCCATGCTGAGTTTTACCTACACTGGATTCCTTCATGTCTTAAAAGTGTTGCGATTCTTTTAAACTACCAATGTTAGAATATGCGCAAAGAGAAACAATGAAGAAAGAATAGAATGTACAAAGAACAGATGAAGAGAAACCGGAATGCACACATTACCATTGTGCGTTCGTCATTTTATTATGTGAAAGATGGTTATAAAGTGATCGAAGTAGTTTCAATTGTTTATTAGTTAACACTTAACTAATATTAATATAACTTTAATAAATAAGCCTTAAATTTTAATAGTTACCACCCAAGTTAGCATTCTTTGGCCAAGTGGCCGATGTGGTGTCTCGAGGGTATGCAACTTGGCAAATCTTGTTTCAGCATCGTGTGTTCCCACGGAGATTGTTAGTAAAATTCGTGGAGCCTTTAGTTTATGTGATATTCTCTCGTCATCTCATTTCTTCAAAGTGTCAATCTACTTAATCTTTAAGAGCATCTAGTTAGCTAGGAAAGAAGTTGTTTGTTTGGTTGGCTAACATTGGCAAGGAAAAAGGCGGGTTGGGATTTAGCATGTAGCCCATATTGAGTAGGGAGGAAGCATGACTCTTGCATTTCGGAAGCTCCTCACTATCGGCATGTAGATTAAGCAAGAAGCCCATCTTTTTGGGGTGACTTGTGGCACTTAGCATCTCCCACATGGAAAGATTGGCATGCGCTTGCTCGTATACGGTCTTCTTGCTTTTCACTTTGTCACTTGATCTTGGAGTCGAGAAGTCTAATTCCTAAACCAGAGTTACTTAAAACTAATATCACGATGTCCGGTCCATTATATAGGCATCGGCGGTTTGTACTTCAGTCATTCGCTTCTTCAATATGACTCTAATCTTATGTATTTGATGCTAAATGATAGACACCACTTATCCCCGGTCCTTAATTCTTGTTGGCTCTCCACAAATTGAGTGTGATGTCCCCTTTTATACGAACGCGGATTTCCAACAAACTTCAACACAAATCGAACCAAGGACTAGCTCCTTTTAATTAAACCTCAAATAACCCAATGTCAACGTAACTACAACCCAAAAAGGTCGGAAGTAGCCAAGGTGGTGGGTTAGATGGGAGAATCAATTGGAATGCCAATCTTATCCAGTTCATATTTTTATATAGAACAAATATTAAATAAAATAGCTCACAAACAATTGAAACTTCAAAAATTCATAACTCACTCAATATTCCATCTTTTTCCATGAAACAAAGTGCATAATAAACTAGATTCTTAAAGTTTTCCAATGCACTATCAAACAAAAAAATGAGCATGCAAACCCACCCAAAACAGGCCCAGAAATCCCAGATCAAGTCATTAGGGTTAGAGAAAAATAATTAAAATATTTCCAACACTTTTCTAGCTTCCCAACACACCAAAATAAATTCTCTTTGCTCTGAAATTAAAGCTAACACAAACCAAACTTCAGATCTAGCTCATTTATGCTAAAATAATCTCTCATTCAAGTCGCCATAGCTAGAATAATGCAGCAGTGAACAGCAGTAGCAAAAGTACCTCAAACCCTTCCAAGATCACTTCAAAAATGAGCAATAACATGCAGATTTATCCCACAAATAAATGTGCCAACCTCTAAACCAAGTCGCCAAGCTTAGGATGAATATATCATGCATACATTCACTCAACAATAGCACTAGAAGGCTTCACACTCTCCAAAATATGGTGGTGTTGAATAAACACCTTTGTTATGAGCACTCATGGGCATACATCCCTCTGCAAGCATAAAGATAATTTTAATAAAAAAATCCACATGCCCTCATAGGGTGGCCACCATCTTCTTTTATAGCTTTACTTTTCAAATCTCCAAGTTTCCCTCCTCTTTTTGGCGCAAATCTTCATGTGGGAGAGTTACTTTTAAAATAGTCTTCTTTCCTAGAAAGTCACACTCCAATTAAAACATTAATTTCCCCTTTTTATTATTTCAAATAAAAACATAAGAGGAGAATTAATTATTTACTTTAAAAATAAAAGAGTTATGACATTTTCCCAATTTTTATCCTTTAATCCATGGGAAGGGTGGATTAAAGGTCTCAATATTTAATTTAATTAATGTCCCAAAAAAGGGGACATTACAGTCCTCCTTCCCAAGATTGTTTGCCCTCAAGCAATTGCAAATTTGGGTGCTTCAAAACTGAATCACTTTCCCATGTGGCATCCTCTAATGGCAAGTCCTTCCATTTCACCAAATATTCTTTGATACTATGCCTCCTTAAGTTTCTTTCATGTATATCAATAATAGATTCCGAAATTAAGACCAATCTACCTTCTTCATCTAAAGGAGGCAACTCTAAAGAAGGAACAACATGCTTCCTAAGAACCTTCTTAATACAAGAAACATGAAATACATTGTGGATCTTACCATTCTTCGAAAAGTCTAATTCATAAGCCATCTTACCAACTTTCCTTGTGATCTTGTAAGGCCCGTAGAAGCGTGGTTTCAGCTTTTCCTTACCACTTTGTTTGAGAGTAGATTGCCTATAGGGCTGCAATCTAAGGAACACCCAATCATCCACCTCAAAAGATCTCTCACTTCTATACTGATCCGCATACAACTTCTGCCTATTTTGGGCTTGATGCAAGTTCTCCTTGAGTGCTTTCATGATATCAACACTTTGCTACACTAAATCCTGAGCACTAGGCACTCTATTATCTGTCATCACCACATCCATGAAGGAATTAGCATCGTAATCATTAAGTGTCTTAAAAGGAGTCATACCTACGGACATATGATGTTTGGTGTTGTAACAAAACTCAGCTATTTGTAGCCATTTGGTCCATGCAAATTGTTGTCCTAAAACACAAAACCTTAAGTACCCTTCAACCCACTTATTCACAATTTCAGTTTGCCCATCAGTTTATGGGAGATACCTAGTACCTGGTGTGAGTTTTGTCCAAGTAAGACGAAATAATTCTAGCCAAAAATTACTAATAAATTTGTTGTCTCTGTCACTCACAATGTTTTTGGCAAACCATGTAATCTAAATATTTCTCTAAAAAACAAATCAGCGATCATAAAGGCATCAAACTTAGTAGGAAGTGGATGAAAATGTGCATATTTAGTGAGTCTATCCACAACCACATATAAGCAACCCTTATCTTGCACTATTGGTAACCCGGTGATGAAATCCATGGATATGCTTTCAGATTTTTGGGATGGAATAGGAATGGGCTACAAAATACCAGCTTGAAAAATGTGTTCATTCTTATTTCTTTGACAAATAACACTCCCTAACATGGTTGAGAACATCATTTTTCATACCTTTCCAAACAAACCTTTCTTTTACCATTTTGGAGGTTTTGAAGTATCCTTGGTGTCCACTCAAAGGAGCATCATGTGCTGATTTCAAAATCCAATTCTTTACTTCTGAATTTGGAGCCAAATACACCCATCATTTGTAAAGAATGAGGCCATCCACTGTTTTGTACCTTTCATCAATAATTATCCCTTCCAACAAATCATTAGAAAACTGATTTTTGCATATTCTAGAGCAATTAAATCCTTCCAATCAGCTGTTATAAAAGACATAGACCAGATTTCTACTCCCTTTTGTGAATGATCATGAAGAATGGAATTAGCGTGAGGTGTTCCCATTGTCATACCTTGAAAATGATACTTTTTCCTCCGACCATAAACTTGAGCAACAAGTTTTGATAATTGAGGGTGAAGTCCCCCAATGAATGCAACCATTGCACTCTTAATACAAAATCCATATCTTCCATGTCAATCATATAAAAAGTATCAAGAAGCTCATAATCACCTATGGAAATGGAAATTTTGTGGATTCTTCTAATTCATGCTAAAATAAATCCATCTATTGTGGTGACATTAAATCCTTGGAAATCTTCAATATGCAAATCAAACCTTGTTACCAAACTCTCACTAATGAAATTGTGATTTGACCCACTATCGATTAAAATGATTACTTTGTGCTCGTGAAGCATACCTTCCACCCGTAAAGGAAGATATTTCGGAATGTCGGAAAGAGCGGCAAGTGTGCCTTCCATTTCTTTTCCTTCTTCATGTGCATGCTCATCAACAACCTCATCAACCACATCATTATTATCACTAAAATCTGAATCAATTTCAAAATCTGAATCAATAACCTCAATAAAATGAATTTGACCTTTACCCTTACAATTGTGGCCTCTTGTCCAAGGGGTCTTAATAGCAAAACAAAAACATTTCCTTCTCAACTCATCCCTTATATCTTTTTGCGTGTCGTTTTGGGGCTGATTCCTATGTGGTGGCACATAGGGCTCATTTAGCCTTTTCGGCGCCTTTTGATCTTTTGATGACCCAAGGGCTGTCCCCTTGTGCTTGCATAGGTTTTTGCAAATCAGACCTTGGCAGTCCTTGAATTCCTCCTTTGGACAGCGACTAAGTGGCATTAGTACGCTGTCCTCATGGTCCCAAATCACCTCGTAAGCTGCACATTTCAAATCTAAATCCTTAGTAATAGCATCTTGTAAAGAAAGAGGATTAAATGCTCTTACCAAACCTTTCAAAGGCTCAACCAAGCCTTCCGTGAAGAGGACTACCAATCTCTTCTCACTAACATCCGTTACCATGACTGCAATTCTTTGAAAATCCGCCACATACTCCTCAACATCATGAACTTGCTTGAGTTGTGCTAATTCCCAGAAGTGTATCTCTCGGATCTTTCCGGTCAAACCTTTCCATGATCCTTTTGCTAAACTCCTCCATGGTGTGGATCAAATCATGCCCTTGCGTGTGCATGCCATGGAATCACCATTCATGTGCCATACCCTCCAAGTGAAGAGTAACAAACTTAAGGGCCTCTTCTTCATGCATGGGGTTAAGGGAGAAATAGGTCTCCATCTTTTGCAACCATGCTCTAACCAAGATCTTTCTAGATCCATCAAAGCTTGGGAGTGAAAATTTTCCCAATCTTTGTTGAAGATCCTTGTGGGGTTGCTTGTGGGTCTTCCTCGCCTTGTTGCCCATCCTCAATGCACAAAACTCATCAAAGGTCAATATGGCCCTAGTGGCCGGATGCAAAGTACCATACTCAATGTTGTAAGATTCAATGGCCTCTACCATTGATGGCTCCTCAACCTCTCTATGGGTTTCCTTAGGAAGGAAAGTGCCTTTGAAGAACTTGGGAGGGGGTTGTGTAGAGCCCCTTTCCCCACTATGTGAGTTCTCTTCTCCATTGGAATTTGGAGACTTGCCCGTACCCAATGCATCCTTGATAAGCTTGGACATTTGCTCACTCGGGTTTTTGGAGCTCCTTCCCACAATTCTCGCATCAACTCTTAAAGGAATTTCACTTGATCCGAAGTGAAAGCCCCGTCCTCCATTGATTCATTATTCCTCCTTTTGTAGTACAATGACTCTTTATCTCCTTGCATCCCAAAACACATCCACAAGAGTAGAGAAAGATGCTCGATACCACCGTGAGGTCCCTTTTTTATACAAATAGGGATTTCTAACAAACTTCACCACAAATCGAACCAAGAATGACCAGATCCTTTTAATTCAACCTCAAATAACCCAATATCAACGTAATTACAACCCAAAATGGGGTGGAAGTAGCCAAGGTGGTGAGTTAGATGGGAGAATCATTTGGAATCTCAATCTTATCCAATTCATATTTTTAGAGTAAAGAGATACTAAATAAAATAGCTCACGAGATAGCTGAAACTTCAAAAATTCATAACTCACTCAATACTCAAGAAATAAAGTGCATAATAAACTAGATTCTTAGAGCTTTGCAATGCACTATCAAACAAAAAAATTTAAGCATGCAAACCCAACAAAAGCAAGCCCAAAAATACCAGATCAAGTTGCTTTAGGGTTAGAGAAAATTAATTAAAATATTTCCAACACTTTTCTAGTTTCCTAACTCACCAAAATAAATTCTTTTGCTAAAATTAAAGCTAACACAAACCAGAGTTTAGATCTAGCTCATCTATGCTAAAATAATCTCTCATTCAAATCGCCAAAGCTAGAATAATGCAGCAGTGAACAGCAGTAGCAAAAGTAACTAAAACCCTTTTAAGCTCACTTTAAAAATGAGCAATAACATACAGATTTATCCCACAAATAAATGCGCCAACCTCTAAACCAAGTCGCCAAGCTTAGGATGAATATATCATGCATACATTCACTCAACCATAGCACTAGAAAACTTCACACTCTCCAAAATATGGTGGTGTTGAATAAACACCTTTGTTATGAGCACTCATGGGCATACATCCCTCTTCAAGCATGAAGATAATTTTAATAAAAACATCCACATGCCCTCAAGGGGTCGCCACCATCTTCTTTTATAGCTTTACTTTTCAAATCTCCAAGTTTCCCTCCTCTTTTGGCGCAAATCTTCGTTTGGGAGAGTTACTTTTAAAATAGTCTTCTTTCCTGGAAAGTCGTACTCCAATTAAAACATTAATTTTCCTTTTTTATTATTTTAAATAAAAACATAAGAGGAGAATTAATTATTTACTTTCAAAATAAAGGAGTTATGACATTTTTCCAATTTTTATTCTTTAATTCATGGAAAGGGTGGATTAAAGGTCTCCAATATTTAATTTAATTAATGTCCCAAAAAAGGGGACATTACACAAAGGATAGATGGGATCGTCGTCTTCGTAATGTTTGGTCATTTTGGCTGTCCTATAAGCTAAGAGTGTTTGCATGGTTGGGGTTCCTTTCAAGGCCAAGATGGCCAGGAGTATCTTTTCCCTGTTTGTCGCCACTCAAATACTATGAAGCATATCTTTTGGGAGTGTCAATTTGCTAGGAAGTCCTGGAGGTACCTTGAGGATCAGTGTTCAGCATTGCTTTGGAGCAGGCTTCACTGGTGCCCTTCATTGTTAGAAGATTGTTGCTCTTAGGTTTGTCCAATGTTTGCTGGAAAATGGCATTTGCTAAGGATCCTAGCCTTAGATGTTCTCTGGAAAATAAGACGCAACAATGTCTTTGTTTATAACAACGGCTCTGTACCTTCCTTACATTCTATGCAACAAGACAAAGTTCACCATCAGATCTTTAATAAAGGACCTTAGTTAATCAAGGATGCATGTGCCTTGGACCCCACACTGTATTCTGATTTTATTTATGCCCTTGTTTCTGTTAGGATGAGTTTATGATGCTCATTGTATATTCCCATCCTTTCTTTCTACAGCCCTATGTAAATATTGTTTTGTATATTATAACATATCTATAAAAAAAAAATGTACCCAATCAGCTATGATCAGGTAATTATGCTACATGAAAAAAATAGAAAACATGGAGAATGACAGGTAGCCTAAAGCAGAAAAAGAAGAACAGTTACATAGGCACATGGATGAAGCAAAATCAGAAATGGATGAGTAAATGAGATATTAATATAAAGGATTGTCCAAGCCTTAACAAAGAAGTGAAAAGTAACGTGAATGAAAATTTAAGAACAGTCGTGTGGAGAAGGAAAGCAAACAAGCAACAAATGAAAACACCATCTTTCAGAATTCAACCCAACCTATGAATATCACGAGAAAACATACATGGAGTAATCAAACTGATAAGATAGCCATAGCTCAGATAAGAACTAGTTCCCATGGGCTCAAATACGAGATAGGTAGGTGTGTGGCCCCCAAGGAAGAATGGGAGAAGAGGATATGTTTTTTAGAAACAGAAAAGCACTTCATCCTAGAATGCCTAGCCTACAACGATATCTGTGTCAACTATACAGAAATATTGAGAGTTGGCACAACCTGGGAGCGTTTTGAAGAGACGAAAACAAAAGCTAGGAGAGCTGAAAAATAAAATCAATAGGAGAAGAAACAACCTTCTTAAAAAAAAACCGTCCCTCTAGTTATGTTTTGACAAGCAGTTGAGACAGCTACAACAAAGTGTGGTCCCTTAGACCATTTGGACTCATGGACATTAACATCATTTCATTTCACTCAAATCCTTTATCATAAACAACTTGTGAACATTAATGATTAAAGAACACATTTCAGTTAAGCACAATTCTTGTAAAAAAACTCTTTTGTTCAACAGAATTCAGCAAAACAGAACATTAAGATCATCACATGATACTATGTATAAAGATGTCAAAATCATACTGGTTTAAAAAAGGGTCCAATAAGGTCAATCATTTCATGAGTTAGCCAGAATAATTCATTGTTCCTTGCAAAAGACATACCTGAATTTTAGTTGCAGCTACTGTTTGGATTTTCATATAACATTCTTTGCGGGTAAAATATGCACGAATTCCAGCCTGTACAACAATGACTGCAGAACGAAGGCGCAAATATGCCCTTGAAGCAGCCATCTACGAGTATGCTTTTGAATAAGAACAGTTGCAGCTTCTCTCCGTTTAAGTTTGAGAAGTTTGCGAGCAAGACAACCTATCCATCCAGTTATTGCATCAAAAGTGTAAGCTTCAAATCTTACAGAAGTAATCACTGGCATAAAGCAAAATTGAATCATAATAAATTTCAGCTAGGTACTTTATAAAGCAATTAGAATTCACAACTAGAACCCTAAAGACTTTGATGATTGGTATTACTTATGCTTCCCTTTTGTGCTCATGTTTCTCTCGAAGTTATATTCTACGTTAAGCATTCAGCATCTTCCCCTACATTGTACTTAAGAAAGTAAAATTGGAATCCAGCTTTACATTAGAAAGACATAAGACATTTTCTTAAGGACATAAAAACAAGATTTGAACCCAATTTCACATCAAAAGTACTAGGTAAAACCCAAGAGGGAAATATGTGAGATATATCAGAATAGCACAAATCCAAAATCATTAAGGCTAATAAATCCCCGGTCACAATCCTTATAAAATCCACCTCATTTATATAGAGATTGGTTTTTTTAAAATGAAACAATTAAAATTACAATGATCACTTTTCTTTTTATTAAATGAGTGCACTCTCCTCTCTCGAGCATTTACTTTATTTACCTCATTTTCCGTTTACCAAATAAGTGCACTTTCTTCTCTCTCAAGCATTTACTTTCTTTACCTTCTCTCAGTAAACGAATTGCCTACTTGGGCATATTACAACAAATTGGCATACACTGTTAAATTAGAAAAACAAGGCAAAAAGGCAAAGGAAATCATTTCTACATATAAGACATGCATATCAAAATCTGTTGGCATTCATAAATGACAGCCACCACAAACAATGTAAGAGATTCTTTCTAACAACACCTTCATGCCATACAAGACTCTTCGAGAAAATCCAAAAAGCATTATTAGTTTCAGCATGTAGTTCCTACCCAAAAATTAACCTTCCAAACACCTATAATGTCATAACCTTCCAAACACCTCTAATATCAATATATCCCAGAACAACATTGGAAGATGCATTGTATAAGGAAAATAAAAAGAACCAAAAGTTAATGATCAGGCCCTTAGAACAAAAACAGTAGCATAACCAAACAAAGAGAACTTGAGCAAACCCATCCAGACCAACTTTCTGCCAATACAGGAATCAGGCACCAATAGTGCAAGAATGGAATCTTGCTATTGCATCTCCGATAACAAATGTAATCAAGTACAAGTCTTTAAAATAAAACATCAAAACATTTCCTTCGTGATTAACCTAAATAATTAGAAGCATCACACAAAGTATTGTAATGGTTTAACAAAACATCAAAACAGTATTGTAGATTAACTCATAACAATTGATGATACATAACAAACATCGTATACCAGTCTGATAAAAAAAAAAAAACAATTCCTTGTCTACCAGACAATCATTTTCAATTCAACATGAAAAACTAACACAGATAAGCTTTCAGGAACAGATAAATGCCATAATAATCCCTGGAAATGTGTATCTCATGAGAGAATATAAAAATTGTGTCTTGTAGAATTCTTTAACCAAATCCCTTACAAAAAGAAACAAGATAAACAAATACTCTATAAAATACACACAGAGCAACAAAAAGCATTTGTGTTGTATCTAACTGAAACTCGTGTACTATAGAAACAATAAAGGATTACAAGCACCCAAATTCATTCAGGGGTGAAATTAAATAAATGAGGATCAAAGAAATATAACCTTAGACACACTCTCTGTCTTACTGATCCAAGCTACTCAAAAATACAAATATTAGAGATTCCAAGTTCTTTTCGTAATGATGAATCATAGTAGAATTTTTTTCTGGAACTAGACTAACGCAATTGGTCATATCCAGAAAAAGTTCTACACAATAAATATTGACAAATCACTCACATTCAAAGAGATTAATTGTCACTTAAGCAGTCAATGAAAAGATTAAAAACTTATTAAAGGAAAGGAATTTTTCTTTTATCTTCTGGCTATTATGGAGGGTGTTCATCAATGGTTGTCATAAGACTTTTTCTGTTTTTCGAACTTTATGAAGGCCTGTGACTCAGTTTCTCATCCACGCCAAGCCCAGACATATCACAAAGACAGATGGATCTGCTCACTCAGAGTCGCAGATTATAGAACATACAATGGAATCTACTACAAGAGATGGGAATAACCATCACACATTCAGGAATATGTGAGCAGAACTGTGTTTTTATTGTAAACAGAAAGGAGTAAAAATCTACAATGCAAGTGTAGAGCCGTACATATCCTATATAGTGAATTCTGAGGACTGTACTACAATTAAGATGTTATACAACTTAACTAATATCCTTGTATCCATTCTATTCTACTGAAATCATGAATCCGGAGGACTATAATCGCATTAGAATGTTCAAGAACTGAACTACTATCCTATCTATGTCATTCGTCCTGAAGCATGAATATGTATATTAAATATAGATTCAATCATATGAATGGTTACAAGAACCATATGCATTCGTTGACCACATCACCTTCCATAACCATCATCGCTCACAGAAGACGAAGTGTTAATCGGTCTTCTAACATGGATCCTGAAGTAGATAAGATTTGTCTTGTTGCACAAGTGGAGAAAAAGAAGTTAACGATTCGATTCGCGATTTTATTTGATGGGAATGCCAATTTGTGATCTGCACAAAGAAGGGTAGGTGCCCAAAGAACATGAGGTGCACAAAGCAGAGAAGTTGCATAAAAAAGAAGAGGAGATGCACAAGGAAGGGAAGGGATGCAAGTAAGAAGGGAAGGTGCACAAGGAAGATGAGTTTAGGTGCACAAGGAAGAAGAGGAGGTGCACAAGGGAGTAAAGTGTGCAAGGAAGAAGAAGCTTCACAACTAAGAAGAGCTCTGGACAGAAGGATTTTTTTAAACCGCACAAAAGATGTGAAGCTTGCAAAAGGCAAGAAGCTGATATCAATGTGGTGGAAAACTCTAATCATTATCCGTTTCTTGAAAAATGATGGACCTCATTACAAGGGTGACTAGCAGTTGAAATTGCATTCACAGCTATTTGAGTGTGTACCACTTAGCATGATTTGTATACTATCATGTTTTCAGTACTTTGGACAACTCCTGGTCAGCGTGTCGGGATTGAGGGAAGGTATGTCCATGATTACATCATGTGTTGTTGGACTAAGGTGTACAACATCCAAATCCAAGGATGTTTGAATGAGACAAGCTCAATCAAAGGTGGTTTGAAAAGCTCCAAAAGCTCAATCTTGAACATTGGATGTATGCCCAATTATTAAGGAAGGTCAAGAACAATGGAATTCTCACCAGCCTTGTGAAGTTCCGTGTATGAACCATAACACAATCATTTGATCTCGGGGTGAAGACCTTGAAACCGTTCTTTCTAAAGACGAAGTCAAACATTGTCACCAATTTAAAATTTGGAGTATCATTCGCATCATGTCACTCCTATTACTTTTATTGTTTGCACAATAAGAATTGATGGACATGTTGGTGCACTTGTTGAATATGTTAAAGGAATTTATTTTCTTTTACTAGATTCTTGGCCCGAGCACTAGTCTTTGGATCTATGGTATGATTTTACATTGGAAGCAATTGAGTTTCATCACTTCAATTTGGCCATAATTCTGAGGGTGAAAATTTATAGACCTACTCAATTGTGTGTGAAGCATACCCCACAACACTTGCTAGAAATGACTTAACAAACCAAGGTTCCCAATCAAATACAATAGAGAGAGGGACCACAAAGTGCATCCCAATGTGTTGGAAGAAGAATTTGCCTCGACTCGTGGGCATTAATTATCTTCTTGCATGCTACAATGAATACCATGTGTAATGTCCCCTTCTCAGCACTAGTCGTTTGGAAGACTTTCAGCCCATTTCACTTCCCGTGGGCAAGAAGGAAATGAACAAGGGGAGTAATTGTCATGTTTTTCAGTTGTTTTCATGAGCATTGCATTCTTTTTTAGTAGTTTTCTATGTATAGTCAGGTTGGCTGGGAAAGATGAAAAGCCAATGGAAGAATAGAAGGAAAAAGGAACTATTAATTCCCCCAAGGAGGTCGGTCTTCTTAAGAAGACTTTAATGGGTTTTTGGCACCAAATCAAGCTATAAGAAGGGGTTGCTTGGCTTGGAGAAGGTTATGCATACTTTTGGAATTATTTCTCTTGGAGTTGGGAGCTTGTTTGCTTTCTCTCTCATCCATTGAGCACGAAAACCCTCTAGAGAACCTATTGAGAACAAAACTTCTTAATAATGAGTTGGTTTGAGGGTGAAATGCCTCAAGCTTGTAATATGGGTCTCATAAGGAGTTATTTTCATATTTGAAGGCATTTCCAGCCCTCTTCTAGGGTGGCGACTTGCCCTAAGGTGGCATTAGGGGTCTTCTAGGGCATTACAGCATCAAACTCAGCCATCATTGTGTTTCACATATTTTTAGCAGCCGGAATCTACATTTCGACTTCGTTCTTGGGCTTCGAATCCTTCCGTTCCAGCCATCTTTCTAAGGGTTTACACTATTGTTATTATATTTCATTGAATAAATTCCAGCTGGGATTTGAAGGCTTATTTCTTGGTTTATACTTATTCTAAAATATTTCTAAGTTGCCCTACATGTTTTGGATGGTGTGAATGATGCATTTTTGAAGAGATTTGCATTTTCCTTGCTGCTGTTATAAAAATCAGATTGTTGTACATTGGTGTCAAAAATTTCAATTGGCTGTCATAATTTACAATTTGCTATCTCTTGGGGTTTGTGCAATTTCCCTTTGTTTCAGTTAGAGCCCAGAAAGGGACATTACACCATGTTGGAGAATAGATCCACTGCTACAAATATGCAGTCATGTTGGTGCTTGGTTTTTGGCACACCAGATAGAGAATCCATGCTAATAGATTCACATGGCCAAAACAAGGCTGGAAGAGGTGTACACATATCCATTTTGTGATTGGTATGTTTTCCTATGCTACAAAGAACACAAGGCTTGATATAAACCTCAATGTCTTTACACATGTGATGCCAATAGAAATGTTGTTGTAATGCTCCCAATGTCGTTTACTCCAAAGCATCCAGATGATTTGTAGTGGGCTTCCCAAATAAGCCTCCATAGTGCACAAGAAAGAACACAAATGACCATGCTTGTAGAGAAGTTGATCATGCGGATAGAATTAATCAACCTGGATTTGAAAGTGTGCACAACATTTGGATTTGTGAAGTATCAACAAACTCAATCAATGGTATTGTGGCCTCTAATGTCGAGCACTATGAGAAGCAAGGTCAACTAGCTGATTTCTTGACTTTTCCTTTCTTAATTTTTATCACCAAATAGGACTAATGTAGGTAGGTCATCCATTTCTTGTGTCTAGCACTTTCCAACATACTTTGAATGTGCAGAAATTGAAGAGCCTTGTGATCTTAATGAATGATAGTTACTTACCGAGGAGATAGTTTTGCCATTTCTTCACAGCTGGGCTAATTCGATAAAACTCTCTCATATGTAGTGTATCTTTGAACAATCTCATTGAATGTTTCTGAGTCGTATGCAACAGGTGTCCATTTTAAGTGATCACAGCACAAAGGGTGAAATCAGATGCATAAGTCATTGTTTTGAAATGTGGATTGATATTACACATTGCAAGGACAATGGATATGCACAAAGCTTCCACTTGAATTCTTCGAAAGTGATCTGTTGCACTAATGTCTGCTGCAATGATGATTTGATGAACATGACTAAGTTCAGCAACCATGAGAGGTGTGAGAACCCCAACAAAAACTGCCAGTAAAAGTTAGTAAGTCCTTCAAAGTTCAGTAAACTCAATAAGATTGTGAGTTGTTCACCAATTTAGAATGATCTTAATCTTTTCCAGATCCACATGAAATTCCTCCATTGTCAATGATGTACGCCAAATACAAAACTGGAGTGACACAAAAAGTACACTTACCTAAGTCGGCTTGCAAATTGTTGCACAGTGATTCAAGAACCATATGAACATGCAAAATGCACCTTCCCCAACTTTTGCTATAAATGAGGATGTCATCCAAGTAGACAATGACAGAAAAAGTGCTAAGGGACGCAGTATGTCATTCATGAACCTATCGAAACTGGACGGAGTGTTGGTCAGACCAAACGGCATAACTAGCCACTAGTACAGCCCTTATATGTCCTCTGACTTGACTAATGCTTGATGACAAACAGACTCGGGATCAATCTTAATGAATTATTGTACGTACTGGAGATGGTTCAAAAGATCATCAATATGAGGCAATGGATGCCTATTCTTGATAGCGATCTTGTTGAGCACGAGATAGTCAATGCAAAGATGCCACTAACCATCCTTTTTGGTGTGAATACGATTGTACTCAAGGCAAAGAACTTGGTTGAATCTTCCTTTGGTCAATGAGTTTTTGGATTTGTCTTTGAAACTCATCATTTATCTACACTGATCTGCAATACGGACGACTGTATGCAAGTGGTGATCCTGGAATCAAATAAATCAAATGCTTAACCAACCACTGAGTAGTAAGGCCCTTGGGGTCTTCAAATATATCTTAATATTGTTGTAGAAGGTGGTCAACTAACTTCTGCTTAGATACAAGTATGCCAGTTGATAATACAAATACACACTTCTGTGTTGTGTATGCATTGAATCTAGGTGCACCATGAGTAGGATGAACTTTTGCACATGTTAGACAAGTTTCTTGCAGCACTTCACAGATACCAATGTAATGTTGATCTTTGGAGGGGACTTCAAGATGTGGCAGCTGCAGTTGTTTACTTCGACCCACAGGTGTGGTGTCTTAGCTTTGTAGATTATATGTAGATCATACACGTATGGCTTGCCAAAGAGAACATTGTAGATTTCAGGAGCTACATCATAGGTGAGAACCCCACATGGGTGGTATCCATACTCAAATAAAAAGTAAAGTGGCTTTCATATCAGGGACTTGTTGAACTTGAAACAATAGAAATGAATATGGCGGAGGGCATGCATCTATTATCAAACGAATCACTTTACATTGGTATGTACAAATTGTATTTTCCGGCTTCCAATGTAAATGATGAAATGGATTAGTTTTTCTTCTACCCAATACTTGGTGTCAAAAACAATTTTCTTTTTCAGCATCAAGAGGTGTTAGCTAAGCATTGATGTTCAAGTAGTGAACCTCTTATTCTTCTTTGTCTACGAAGAGTTGTGCACATTGCACAAGCAATGTGTGCTGAGCATGGCAATTTCAGTTGTCATGGGTGATGACCTTGTAAACACCACACCCCTTAGTCACTTGCCCTTTGTCCTTCTAGGAATAATTTTTTGGTTGAGTAGTTTATTGTTCTTGTGAAGGTGTTATCCACCAACAAATTGTTCTTACGGAGTTGCTGCCCTAAAGACTTGTTAGTTGGTGGAGGACAAAGAGTTGTACCTTTCATCTTTCTTTAGGCTTTCTTTTCAATGTAAGCATCTAGTCTAGATGCCTATCCTAAGTTTTCATGTGGTAAGAACTCCCAAGCAACACGTATTTAGGTGTAGAGCCCGCTAGTGTACTTCAAGACATGGTGCAAGTCTGTCTCAGAAAGATTCAAACGTATAAATATGTAATGTCCCCTTTTACAAACTAGTTTGATTAGAAGACCTTGAGCCCATTCCACTTCCCGTGGGCAAGAAGGAAGTGAGCAAGGGAAGTAATTGTCATGTTTTTCAGTTATTTTCATAAGCATTACAATCTTCTTTTGTCGTGAACTGAAGACATCTTGAAGACCTTCTGTAAATTTGGGCATTGGGAGACCAAAGAAGATATCTACAAGTGTTTTGCGTGCATTTTGAGCCCTTCCTAGTTGAAGCGACTAGGATTTTACAGCATTTAGGTGTCTTCTAGGGCACTAGGTGCAAATCTGATTTCATATTCGAATCTATATTTCTTATGGTTGTTGGGGTTTGGAAACCTTTCATTTCATAATTTTTAATGAGTTGTACTTCTGCTGTTCGGAATTAATTTTCAGTTGCATGTGTGATCAGATTTGATGGTACAAAGTGTGCTAAATACTTCCTAAAATACCTATCTACATTTTGGTTGAGTTTGTTGATGATATTTGAGTAGTTTTTCCTCATTTCGGACTGCTGTTATAAAATCAGACTGCTGATTTCCAGCTGTCATAAAATTCAGTTTGCTGGTCTAAAAATCAGAATTTAATAATCTTGGGGTTTGTGTGATTTCCTCCTTTTTCAGTTAAAGTCCCGAAAAGGGACATTTCATATTTTAGCAGCCGGAATCTATATTTAGACTTCATTTTTGGGCTTTGAATCACTCATTTCCAGCCACATTTTAAGGGTGTTCTCTGTTGATCTTTTATTTAATTAAATAATTTCCAGCCAGGGTTTGAAGGCTGATTTCTTGGTTAATATTGATTCTAAAATATTTCTAAGTGTCCCTACATGTTTTCGATGTTGTGAATGATGCATTTTTAATAATTATTGCATCCTCCTTGTTGCTGTTATAAAACATCATACTCTTGTTCACTGCTGTCAGAATTTTCAGTTGGCTGTTATAAAATTAAGTTTACCATCTATAGAATTTTGCACTATTTTCCATTGTTTTCAGTTAAAGCTAGAAACGGGCCATAACATTGATATTAGAGCATTGATCTTCTCAACCTGATTGTATTCATGCAAGAAAGTAACAAAGGGTACATCTACTATCAAATGAGAGAGAAGAATTAAAATGAGCAGTTTGAAGAACCTAACATGGCCAACCAGGGTTCCCAAGAGGCCAAGATTGATAGACTCATTGAAGGGCAAGAAAGGTTGGCGGACACAATGGATTTGCTAGCCCTAACCCTACAAAAACTTCATGAGCCAAGGCTTCACAATGGCGAGGGCAGCTCATCAAGGGTTCACAATGCAAGGTAGCCCCAAGGGTCGATTTGTGGATCAGCCACTAGGCCTCCTTTCCTCCCAAAGGAAGAAGCAATTCCGGAGGTAAATACACGGCATTCCGTGGGGCACATATTGAGGGCACCTATGAAGAATATAGGGCTCTTCTGAAGGAGATCCGTGATGCTATTTCGCTTGCCAAATTCATAAGGGTAAGCAAGGGAAGGTCAAGGCTAGAGCCTAGACCTCATGCACCACAAAGGGAGCTTCAAAAAGTTTTGAGGAAGGTGGCACTCTACACACTTGATTGCTCTAACAAGGGCCCAGCCCGGGCTTGGATACAAAAGAAGCATGACTATCTATCATTGGGGCTTATGATGGAGGATGAAGCAATCAAATTTACCTTTATCTTTAAGGAATTGCACATGAGTGGTGGATCCATGCATTGATCACACAAGGGCACAATCTCATTCACTCATATGATGAGTTTTGTAGGAGGCACATTGAAAGATGATATAGGGTTAACCCAGAAATCCACTTTCGGCAGCTAGCACAATTGAAACAACAAGGCATGGTGGAAGACTATGTCGCTGAATTTCAGAGGCTTTCAGTGATGATTACGGATGTGACAGAGAGGAGACTCATTGTTTTGTTCATTGAGGGTTTGGCTGAACCACTCAAGGGTTTGGTGAGAGCATTTGACCCTTTGTCTCTCCAAGAGGCAATAAAGAAATCGTTGGATCTAGAAGGTGCTGCTCCAAGGACTGCAGCGACCAGCAGGCAGAAAAAGGCAACTTGGAATGGTGGACACCCAAAGGGATCTCTGGGATGGCCAAGAACCACATCTTTGGACCAGCCAAAGAGGCCTTTTCAACGAGCACCAATCATACCAAAAAGCTGTCCAAAACAAGCAAAGAAGTGGAGTCAAGGAATGAGCTAAGAAGGAAGAACTTGTGCTTCTCTTGCAAGGATCCATGGTCTCTCGGTCGTTGTTGCCAAGGTAAAGGTCATGTGCATTATATTGACGTATTTTCAGATTG
This sequence comes from Taxus wallichiana var. yunnanensis, assembly GCA_018340775.1. NCBI lineage: Eukaryota > Viridiplantae > Streptophyta > Pinopsida > Cupressales > Taxaceae > Taxus > Taxus wallichiana. The sequence continues at coordinate 181,534,952 of CM031239.1, read as the reverse complement.
TAAAAAAGAACAAAAACAAGTAAGTGTTGGAGAGGAAAAGCGAAATCATGATCCAGAAGAAGATTCAAAAAGTTTGGACAACACTCTTGCCACCTTGTTTGGTGCTCCTAGATACCATCCATTCTGGGTGAGAGGAGACCTACAAGGGCAAAGAGTCACGGTCTTGATTGATAGTGGAGCTACTCACAATTTCATTGATGAGAGCTTGGTGAAAAGATTAAAGTTGAGGCCTTAAAATTTCAAGTGCTTCAAGGTTACCATAGCAAATGGCTATTCCATGCCATGCACAAGAAGTCCACAACTCCTTTTCACATTAGGAGAACATGAGGTATGTGATGATTTTTATATAATTGGCATAGCTGATACAAATCTTGTGCTTGGGGTCCAATGGTTACACTCATTGGGAGAATTCACTCTCAACTACCAAAGTATGGAGGAAATAAGGTGGTACTACAAGGTATGATCACGGGAAACCCTCAAATAAATTATTTGGTAGAAGATGTCTTGTCAAAAGAGTCACATTTTTGCTCCTTATCTAAGATAACAGCAGATTGGAAGTCCTTAATTACAGCTGAGTATGCCAAGAATAAGTTCGCTAATGTTGTTTTTGAAGGAGAAATTGTGGATGAGAGATATAAAATAAGGTGGTACTACAAGGTATGATCACGGAAACCCTCAAATAAATTATTTGGTAGAAGATGTCTTGTCAAAAGAGTCACATTTTTGCTCCTTATCTAAGATAACAGCAGATTGGAAGGCCTTAATTACAGCTGAGTATGCCAAGAATAAGTTTGCTAATGTTGTTTTTGAAGGAGAAATTGTGGATGAGAGGTATAAGATAATGGATGGGCTCATCCTCTACAAGAATAGGGTCTATTTGGTTCCAGAATCAAAGGTGAAAAATAAGATATTGAGGGTTGTTCATGATGCCCCATTGGCTGGTCATCCAGGCTACTTCAAAACATACAAACAAGTTAGAGAGAGGTTCTTTTGGAAAGGACTTAAAGAGGAGGTGCTTCAATACATACAGAAGATTTGATTTGCCAACAAAACAAAGTGGAACATGAATTTCCGGAAATACTCTTGCAGCTCCTTCCTATTCCCACTCAAAAATGGGAAAGTATCTCCCAAGACTTCATCACAGGGCTGCCCATGGTTCAAGGTAAGAGTTGTTTGTATGTTGTGGTTGATAGACTCACAAAATATGCCCATTTTTATCCACTTCCAGCCAAGTATAATGCACCTATAGTGGCTGATATATTTTTCAAGGAGGTGTTCAAACTTCATGGGCTGCCAAGGAACATCATAAGTGACAAGGACAGCAAGTTTTTTAGCATGTTTTGGTAAGAAATTTTCCGTTTGACAAGTACCAAGCTCACTCCTAGCACTAGCTATCATCCCCAAACCGATGGGCAAACGGAAATAGTGAATAAATGGGTAGAAGGCTACCTACTTGCTGGTGAAATAATTTGTCACAAGGGCAAATTAGGGGTTTTCACCAATGCTCTGGGACTAGGTCCCTCTACTTAGGAATGGGGCAGCTCCATTTATTGAAAAAAGGAAATATATACACTACTCTATGCTATTGTTCTCCACATGTTTTCGAGAGATTTGGAGCCGAGACACCTCAAAGCTAGCAGGCGATTTCTCGCCCGCTTACTGACCAACGACCATATCTTCACTCTTCGGGCCATCACTGAGGACGCACGTCATCACTCATCGAAAGTCTATTGCTGCTTTGTAGACTTTCGAAAAAGCTTTGATTTTGTTCCTCGTGAGGCTCTTTTCCAGAGGCTCGGAGACATTGGCATTTCCGAGATCCTTTTGACTACCATCATGCGTTTATATCAGACAGTTCTTGGTCGTCTCTGTACTGTTCATGTGATATCAGATTTCATCAGAGTACTTGTTGGAGTTAAACAACGCTGCCCCGTGGCCCCCACTTTGTTCGGGATCTACATTGATGAGCTCAAGACCTTTCTTCGTGACAATATTCGGGACGGTGATGGTTGCCTCCTTAAGTTTTGATATCTATCCTTTTATTTGTTGATGACGTGCTCCTCCTAGCCTCATCTCCAAAGCGACTACAAAGCAGTTTGGATGCCTTAGGGTTGTTTTGTGATCTTTGACAGTTGACGGTCAACCTGGGTAAAACCAATGTTATGGTCTTCAATGGGTTGAAGACCTCACACCTCCATTTCTTCTTCAAGGGAGAAGAAATTGAGATTACAGTACCTACACTTACTTGGGTGTGCAGTTTTCTAGTCCACGTTTGATACCGAGACAGCCCTCCAATCACGTGTCAATAAGGGTTACGGTTCCCTAGCCCTCCTCAAGCAACAATGCTTCCAACACCATTTTTAGGACATCTCCAAGATGTCCCTCACGGACTCCCTTATCAGACCTATTGTTCTTCATGGCTCTGTGGTGTGGGGACGCTCTTTGCTCGAGTCGGATTGGTCTTCACCCGGTGAGTCCAGACACTTCTCCTTCGTCATTAAATCAAGCAAGCAATATGTTCCCCTTCACATCATTCTTGCTGAGTTTGGGGCCCATCCTTTCAAGCTGAGACCATTTTTGATCTGGTTTCGTTGTTGCACCATATCTTGAGCTTTGTTGACTCGATGTAGGGGAAACATAGGTAACCAAATTTGGCATATTACTCCTCGCGAGCATTGCTAGTTCTGATTCTCCAAGTCGTGCTTGTTGTTGGTACGTTGGGGTTTCTGCTCTCTTAGAGTCAGTGGATATTAGGATGGATCGTCTTCCTCCTTTTCGATACTCCTTGGACATACTGGCTCATCTTCTACCTTCCAGACAAGAGCTAAATAGGATCATCAAAGAGGATATTTACAAATAGTTCATCCACACCACTTGGGTGAACCCTCATGGTGGGTTACGCCCAAAGATGGCTTTTTATGCGAAGCACTTCTTGGAGTTGAGTGACGGACTTAATATTTGTCCGCATGATTTACCCTTTGCCATTGGATACACACTCTTCGCATCCCCCGGGTTAGTTCAAAGTGGGTTCTCATAGGCTTCAGAGTGAGACGGACCACCAAATCGATCAATTAAACAAGACTTGCCAACTATGAAGTCTTCAAGAGGTTGAGACGAAAGCACACTTCATCTTTTGTTGTCCCATCTACTAGAAAATTTGGGGGAGGTTCCATTGTCTTTTCTTTGGGGGCACGTGCACCTACCGACTTTTTTGAGATATGTCAATCAGAAGCGCCTTCCTTTATACATGCAGGAGGCTCTTAGGTTTTGGGATCACACTATTCGACACTTAACAAAGCAAACTCTCCTTGAAGGATCGCTTCCTTCTTTCGTCTCTACCCTCGAGAGAGACGCACTAAGCACTAGATGATGATAATAGTACAACGTCACACTCTAGATCAATACTGCATTCGGGGTCCATATATAACACCCTTATATCTCTCGAGGCACTATTATACAAAGATACAATTCCGCTTCTAGAGGGCGGACTACATCCATCAGGTCCTTGAGACATACTACTTTCGATAGATAGCAACACAGAGGGAGGTCTCGTCATCTCACCTCCTCTTCCTCTTCTTCGGATCATCACACTATTCTCGAGTTTCTTCCTCGGCCTCGGATGTTAGGAGAGATGGGTTTACCATTCCGGATAGACATTCCCATTGCTTCACCTGGGTCTTCCTTCTCTTCTTCTTCCCTTCTCATGCTTTGTACTTCTTTGGAAACCTTTTGGTTTCCCGTTTCGCTTCGCTTTTGGCCCTTGACCTCTTCTCTTGCTTTGTACTTCTTTCAAAAACCTTTTGGTTTCCCACATTGGTTGAACACATTTGTATTCTACGGTCCTTTGACCTAATTTTGTGGTTATTTGTTGGACATGAATATAATTATTTTATCTTATCTTATCTAACCATCATGGGTGGCCTTTCGACCGGGGATCACACAAGTATACTCCACTAAACCCGCATGCAAAAAGTAGGTGGAGGAAAGGTGTATGTATGGAGAGAGGAGAACGTGAGACGGGGGTTTTACTCAGTAAATACCAAGCTGAGTTTATCAACATCAAACCAGAATGTTTCCAAGTTAACAATGAGAAGACACTATGTCAAGGAAAGAGGAACAAAACACAAGTAAATCCAAGTTTATTTGCATAATATTGCACAAGTAACCATGCTCATGGAGTAAAGTTGAGATGGAGAGGAAAACATAAGACAAGGAGATAGAAGAATTGTAGTTTCTTGCTTGTAGTAAGACAATGGGAGCTATCAACCAAGAAAAACCAACCTCTTGGAATGGAGAAGCCATTCCAATTTATAGCTTTATAATCCATCTCTTCATCTACCCCCCACATGACCTTTCATAGTCCCACCACTTGTGACCTTTCACATTCCTCTAGGAAAGAAAAATAAGCCCCTTTCTTATTAATGAAAAGGGGACTTTTACAATGAAAAATTACAATGGTCACTTAAGTGAATAGGACGAAAGAGCCATAAAGTACAATTTACAATGGAGAATTAGAAAGTAGAGAGAGAGAGAACGGAGAGAGAAGAGATGTGGAATGAAGAAGGATGAAGAAGCTCTAAGTTACTTTGTAGAGATGCACTCCAGTGAACTCTTAATCCTTTGACCACTTCCTGAACTTGATGAAGCCTCCTAGTGCACTCGGCTTTCACAAACCTCCTCTTTGGGGACTCTAAATAATCAACTTCAGTAGCCCGATCCGGTACTCTGAGTGGAGTGAGAAGCACATGATCAATGCAGACCACTGAAACCAATGAGAAAAGCCTTCTTCCACTTAAACCAACCTTCCAATCTTTGAAACACTGTCATGTCTCTCTAATCTTTCTTGCATTTGATGCACCTAGTGTGCACAATGAGACAACTTGCTCGCACGGGGTGATCTTGGTGATCCTATCACCAAATGACCATGGTGACTTGTGAGACACAATGAAGTACAAGACCAAATCCTCTGATTTGAGATGGGTGAAGGAGAGAGATTGAATGAAGAATGCTTCCAACTTTTTGATCAATCCGTCTAATGAGATGAGAATCATTTTGAGACCAAATTTAGGGAACCGAGAGGGCTTCCCTTCCGCCTGAGCACAATTCAATTGTTGATCCTTTGCAAGTATGAACTTGTCCATGTCCATTCCGTGAGGCAAGCTCCTGAGAGGTGATCACCACATTGTTACAAGTGGGGATTTACAAGCATTGAGAAAGACCATTCGGAATGAGGATTGCTAGAATTGGATTGTCGTTCACCAAAGATGTTTTTGAAACTGTTTCAAACTTATCCAGGTGCTCTTTCTTCAACATGAGAGGCTCAAAGCATCCTTGTTTCTTAACCAATATCCCGACACTTACTATTTTTAGTAAGCCTTATTTTGAGAAGTCCATTTTAGTTACCAGTTGCTTAATTTGGCACTTTTGAATTTCCTTGATGTTCAAAGGGAAATGACAACTCTAAAAATGAATTGTTTGTAATACTTACTATTTATAGGCAATGAGGCTTAGAAGGCTTACTATTTTTAGAAATGAGTCCTCCCAAAGTGTCGATTGGAATGAAATCAATGTCAAAAGTTTCTGTTTTGCAATATGAGGCTTTGCTCCAATTTTTGGAGGATTTCAATTGCCAGGTTTCCGTAGATATGAGAAAACATATTTTTTGGCTGAATATTTCAAATGGTTGTAGAAAATGATACAGAGCATCAATGGAGGCATGCAAATACTCTTCTTAAAGGCGTTTTTGCAAGGAAGCTACAATCAAAATCTCATGGCAAATGAACATGGGGTTTGGGAGATATGAGCAAAAAGGGTTTTGGCATGGAGGATGTCTGAAGAAATTTTGGCAACATAACAACACTACAGCAGCAATGGAGGGAGATAAAATCACAATGGAAAGCAAAAATGGCTAAGTATGGAGTTATACCTCTTTCAAATTCATTTTCCTCTCACTAGCTCCATTTAACTCACCTTAAACCCAAACTAGCTAACCTAGGTCTGGTGGAGGTTGGAGGTGTGGTTGTACCCTAAAAAATAGGGGACAAAGGGACATCAACCTCTCCAAAATGCGCCATGGGTGAGGCTCTCATGAGGGGGCCAGATTTTATGAAAAAGTGAGTTGTTAACACTTCCCTAACACCCAGGTTGTCACTTTTAAGTGACGAAAAGTTGCCTCCATAGGGGGAGCGCACTTTTGTGTCCCCCATGTCCCCTTAGCTGTTGGGACAAAGGGACATCAAGCCTCCAAAAGGCTGCCATGGGTCTATCTGTCATGAAAAAGTGGTCAAACATCAAGTTAGGTGAGTTTATAACACCTTCTAACCACTTAAGTTGTCACTTTAAGTGACGCAACCAACTCCTCCATAGGGGGAGCACATTTTGGTGTCCCCATGTCCCCTTGCACCAAGGGACAAAGGGACAAGGGACATCCAAGCTCCAAAACTCCACTCAAAGCTGATTGGTTGTGCTGATGTCATCAATCTCAACATGAAAATAGACTAAGGAGTGGATTTTTGGGCCCGAGGAGCAAGACATGGAGTTCGAAGGGCCAACCTTATATGATTTTGACTCCAAAGGACCCACTAAGTCCATTCCCACCATTTTCAATACCTGATTCAGCTTGCAATTTGCCTTTTCAGTCCATTTTCCACTTTTTCCTACACGCATGCGCCAGTAAGTTGAGTTGCCACCGGAGTCCAAAATGAATATGAATAAATCCAATGCATGTACCATGAAGAGGGTCCAATGTACTCCACTTTGACCTTTGGTTAGGCTCCTAACTCTTCCCGAGGTGTTTGAAACCCTTTGAGCAAGTTCCACCTTGTAAAAAGACTCTTGTGCTGCACTAATGGACAAGTTTCCACATTTTTATACTCACATTATTCTATTTTGATTATTGCACCATGAGTAGGCTCTATCAGCTTTCTAATGCCTGTGATCTAACTTCCCAAGACCTCCTGAAGCTTCCGAAACCCTTCGAACAAGTTGAATAGCTCCTTTTAAACATGCTTTTTGAGTGCCTTGCCAAAAAGTCCCAGTTTAGCTTGAAAGTTTCCCAACCTCCCATGGCTCCACAAAAACTTCCTAAACTTCCTTGGATCGTCTTATTACTCTCCCGCACAACCTCCAAATGGGTTGTGCCCTTGAGGTTAACTTCTCGGAGATGTCCTCCTGTGACACGAAGACCAAAAATATCACTTTTGAAGCCTCCAGGAGCATTGTTCTTTCTTAGATCTCAGTACCCTCATGGATCAAGCTAGGTACACTTCTCTGGGCATGAAAGACACTTGAAAATCATGTTAGTATATTCCTCTCGACGAGAATGAGGGTGACACGGTTGAAATGCTAGCCGGAGGAAAGGATTACATGACCGGGTAAGGGAATTTCAAGTGTGGGTTTGATTGTCATAACTCAAATTTTAACTTTTGCATGTTAGACATTTAGCATGAAAACACTACCGAATTATATTGATGGGCAGCAATCAACTTGGGTAAAATGGTTACATATGGCTGAGTTTTGTTATAATACTACATTCCAAATGTCCATTGGTATGTCACCCTTCAAAGCTTTATATGGTTATGATGCTCTCTCTTTTGTTGACTTGGTTATGACAGATAGTAGAGTACTGGGGCCAAAGATTTGGTGCAACAAAGTCATGACATCTTGAAGGTGCTCAAAGAAAACCTCCAACGTCTTGCATACATCCATACATATGTATTATAAAATTTAAAATATATATATATATATACTCATTTTTGGTCCATAAGAAATACAAAACTTGAAAAATATAGTACAATCAATGTTCAAAACATTCAATATACATCTTGAAGGTGCTCAAGAAAACCTCCAACGTCTTGGATACGTCCATAAATATATATTAAATATATATATACTCATTTTACTCTTTTCTTAGTCCATAAGAAATACAAAACTTTAAATATATAGTACAATCAATGTTCAAAACATTCAATATAGTTAAGATTTTACATTTTCTATGATATATGAATATTGTATTCCTTTGTGTTTGATCCATTTCCTTTGAGATGAACTTTTTGTTGCGATGGTGGCCATCAAAAATGTATATAATGAGCTTTTAAAGGACCTATTTAATGAGGTGACTATAACCTGCTAATGATAACTAAAGAGGTCACCCAATGGTTGGTTCATACACTCATATTATCCAAAATCACCTTCTAATCCTCCTTAAGGATGCGGGAAGGAGTCAATGTTGTGCCTTGGTAGTTTCTAGGAAAGGATGCTCTTTGAAACTTTAAGCTATGCAATTTGCGGCTCCAAATTTTTATATTAGCATTGAATATCACCTGAGATTTGATCTCATAAATAACTTGTACGCAAGCTCAAATATATGTCCAAATTTCTATGAATAGCTTCTTTCCTTGGCCAATTGCAATGATCCCAAATAATTACCTCAAACATTCTTGATATCCTTTGAATATTTTCTCTTCAATAAACTAAAGGGATTTTAAACAATCTCCATGTTTCCTTGTGGTTGTCATGCTCTCCTAGTCTAGTCCTAAATAATATTGAAGTTTGTTCGAGTTATAAAAAAACTTTTACAGCCCCCCATTGCCTCGACCCTACCGATATGTCCCGAGTATGTCCAAGTACGTACCGGGTATGTCAAAATATACTTAGTACATTGAAATATCCCTTGTGGGATACCACTTAAAAATGCACCAAAATATTGAAAATTTGCAGCCAAATAAAATACTGATTTTTGCAGAATTTTACAGTTAGGGCAGCGAACTAAATAAACTTAATATCTCCCAAAATATCCACCCGAATTACGTGAAAATTTAAAGCGAGTTTGCTATTATTATAAGGGACATAAGAAAACTGTTTTTGAAATTTTACAGAAATTAAAATGCTGCAATAAACTTACAGTGTGCCCTAGACAACTGGAAAACTCCTAAAATTCGTAACTCTCCAAATACAAGAACAAAAATTATGAGACTCTGGAAATAACATTAACAAACATAGGAAATGGTATTTCAACCTTCAGATCTGAAAATGGCCAACTGGATACCCTCCAAATAAAGGCTGCAAGTCACCTAGCTTGGGAAAGGGTGGGAAATTGATGAGACGCCTTCAAAGTGATGTTACGCCCTGCCCAAATGGCTGCCGTAAATCTGATCTGGAAGCCCTCTGGTTATCTTCCCCAAATGCCCCCAAACCCTTAAAATCCTTCCTCTGAAACATCTGAAAATATCTCTGTAACACAACCCAGAAAGCGGCTCCAAAATGACAAACTAGGGTAGATCTCTCACTACCGAAGAATGCCCTGCTAGCTAGGGACGGGTCTCTCACCACCGAAGCTAGGGTCCTTGTGGGATTTCACTCCACAAGCTGAAGATGCGCAAACAGCAGTTGCACATGAAGGAGAATAAAATGTATGCAAAAAGTGTTTTTCCTTTCTCTCAGCTCCTTATATACTTTTCCACGGCAAAAGAGCCCCAATAACCCTAGACGCATTTCATTCCATGGAGGGGCCAATAAAATAAAAGTAACTAAAGTTACTTTTTCCTTTTAAGTCGCCATGGTCCAAAAGTGACCCCCAAACGCAAAACAAGGATATTAGAACACGTGACCCCTTCCCAATAGCTCCCGGCCGTCACACGGCCCCTTGGGTATGACTACGGTTTGGACATCGACTAGGCCCTTAGGCCTTTGGCGTTGGAAAGGGGACATTACATACATAATCTGGACATACACAAGACGTATCAATAACGTACCCGAGACGTATCGGTGCACCGGGTACATATCCGTGGGGTACGGACAACGGTGCGGATGAAACACGGTAACATAGATTATTAGTTATGAAGAGTTGTGTGGATGAGATATGAGATTAGCTATAGTTTACTACATAAGAAGATCCATGTTCCATGAAAGACGTGTGATCCTTAACAAATCTGCACTAGTGGTTTGGCCATATTCTTTTATTGTTGTAATATCCTGAATTTTGTAAAAAGAAATCGAATTCTCTTTCTAAAATTTTTGGTCATAATTTTCCCATCAGATATTTTCAGAATCCTTGTCAATTAGTTGTTATTTGCAGATTTGGTAGTATTGACACACAAAAGGCTACAGGACAAAATGCCCTTCCAAATCGCTGAAACTCAAAACTTCCAAAATAAATCTGAAACAAAACAATCAAAACAGTGTAATCATCTCTTACTTGAACTAAGCAGAAGCTGCTACAACATTTCTACTGCCAAACATATATACGTACTTCACTCAGCAAGTAGAGAATGCTCAACAGAACCAATGCTAAGATCTCCACTTGATTTCAACAATCACTCATTGTTAATCCAAAGAGGTGAAAAATCATACAGAAAAATGAAATCATAGGTAGCAATGTTTCTTCAAGAATATTCAATCGCCACAAATATATTAGATTCCAAACCAATGGCAGAAATATTTCAAAATAAGCCATGACGTAGCAATGATACATAAAAATAGTTTAAGAGAAACCAAAACTATTTACCCCGCAATATGATTGAATTTTAATGGCAGCCTTGCATATGCTAATGAACTTTTTATGTGCAATGAAGGCATGCACATAACGTTGAATAATGTTTGCTGCATGGTTGAGAGCCTGTGCTCTTCGGGCATCCAACTCCACTATCTCACCAGCCCTAAGGAAAACCTTTGTTTTTCCCAACTGCAAATATAACAAAAGGTTTTTCAGCAGATCAGTATCATTGCCTAAACATTCCACACAAGTGTAGAAAAAGATGCAATGTAAATTTATGTGTGAATGATGCATGCATGCATGTAAGTATGTGTATGTCTGGTTGTGAAATAGCTAATTCTATTATATTTATAGATACATTCTCTCTGTTAAGATTTTTATCATAATAACCTCTGACATTGACACCTACAATAAACAACTATGATTCAAAATTCCATGGTTGTGAAGGAAAAGGTTACTTGGAAATTGCAGAGATTCAACTTTTCCAACAACTTTTCAGCAGCACTTTTCTCATCGTAACTGAAGATGAAAACAAAGAATACAGGTAAGCATATTAAGGAATGAAACCACGTTAAATATGGTTAGACTTTGATTCATATCAAAACAATTAATAACCAGCAATTAGTCCTTGACCTGACCTACTTTTCAGAGTTATTAATATCAATATATTTTCCAGTTTTATCAGTTTAGACAATCCACAGAATATCAAACCCAATTCAAAATCCATAGTCAGCTAGCCCTTTATCATGGAATAAAAAATTTGGCAAGAAACCTGAATCAAGCCTTTGATAAGACTCATACTTTCCATTGATAATCTCTGGTGCAAGAATTCAAGCGATCTAAAAACTCGTCGTATGTACATCGTGTTGGGTAACCAGCACAGCTTATCCGTATCGCTTCAAGAACACCCTGAATAGTAAAAAAATTCTTGAGTCATCTTTTGATTGAAGTTTAAAACTATATAACTCTCAATGCATGAAATTGTGAAAGAACTTTTACTCTTTGTAAACAAAAATTGAAATAAAACGTATCATATATTGCAGCAAAGGAACATCATGCAAAAATGACATACTTCGAAAATTGAATGCAAATGCAAAATGTGAAACACAATAGATGCAGCAACCTAAATACTTATGAATAAAAATACAATGCAAATGTATAAGACTCGGTACAGAAAATATTCAATTTCAAAATAAAACTGACCCCACATCGAAGTTGATGTAGCACACTTCCATTTTCGAAATTGCCAGGCTTGTTATCTGCATTAGGTTTCACACAGCGTATAAAATGTGGTTCGGTGCAGCTAAGTGTCTCCAACAAAGCTTGCAGTTGTTGCTGATAAAACGAAACAAATTACCATAGTTAACAAGACAAAAAAAACATAACCCAATCATGGAAAGAAGTATATCAGAAATAGACAAGCTGCAAAATTCCATTCCCATTTCATGCATAGCTGCAAACTTCAATGTTTATGTAAGTACTGAAACAATGTCCAAACAGCAAACCTCAAATGAACAAAGAATGAAAAACACCCACAAAGCTGATGAATTATTAATGCAAATTGATGAAACTGTCTCTTGTATATGCTCGTACCCTACATTTGAACAAGGCATTGCCTTCTGAAAAACAAACTAAAATAAACGAAGTGTGACAAATAAGTTTGTAATCAATAAGGTGTGCACTTGGAAAAACCTCCCATTAGAAGATCGGTGCAGTAGAATTTCGCAAGCCCATTAAAAACAAGGTTCGTCTTCAACAGTTGTCTAGAAACAAAAAATAGAGCCAAGAAAGAATATAAAACAAGTTCTCTGAGCACCAAAAAGGACAGAAGTAATCCAGGAAATGGGCTCAGCCAAAAAAATTAAGTCTACCAAATTCCTTTGTCTGAAGGAATAACCAGAATCTTACACCAATAGAACAAACTTCAAAAGATTGTGCTAACGTTTCAGATTTTTCCAAAGAAAATTTTCACAAGGCATAGTATAGTTAGCAATAGAATTTGTCTCAACAATAAATAACAAGTAAAAAATACAGGAGTGCCCAATGATTTTTCAATGCTTATTCAATCCAATTGAGACGCAGACCATTAAAATTTGAGCCAGACTTACTATAAAAATTTACCTTGAATCGTGTGGCAACAGAAGAAAACTTGTAGGAAGATTTTGAAAAGTGCTGGGGCAAAGGCGGAAAAAGACTAGAAATGAATGCACAATTTGATGATGACAACAAATTGTTGTGCTCCACAATAATGTAGTCCCTGTTTTCTCTAGGAAAAGATCTGTCTGATAAGTCACCTGAACAATCAGAAATGACAAATACACTTTAAAACAAGATTCAAACTTATCAATACATCGAAAGAATCATGCATAACACAAGGAACACTCAGACTTGCGAACTTGCATAGCTTAACAATAAGCCCAGCATACCTCACCCGCATAGTGAGAAATTGTAAAGTCCGTTCGTGCCAGCTTTGGCTTCTTGAATCGGTGATTATTCCCGAAGTTTTGAAAAAGCTTTGTCGCAAATGTCTCATTTGTTGATTTTGGAAACATGCTGTACCATTCAAGTAGAAAACACGATCAAAGAAAAACTGGCTCCTAGTTTCAGCCAAAGATAAACCTAAAATACAGATACCTAGCTATGTCAAAGACCTAGTATGAGACACTAAAGAAACTATTGGCCTAGTAGTACCAGTCATAATGAACAGATATAGACTATGATCAATTAACCTCTTTAAACAAATTAAACACCTTTTAACACCAATGACAATTACAGTTGTGCCTGTAAGTCAACATAATTCAAAATAATTTTCAAAATAAAAATGGATGCAATCCTGTTATATCTTTGAAGATAATGTGTCTTCTCTTGTAACCTCTTGCCACCAATAACAATTACAGTGTATCATCCACAAGTCGACATAATTTTAAACGGTGGACAAATTAAACAACTCTTGCCACCAACAAAAATTACAGGGCTTACAACACTAGATACATTATCCTCAAATATATATCAGTAATGCATCCAAATTCAATTTGAAAATTTGAAGTGAATTAATATTCACAAATTAATGGTACAAGACATGGAACTTACCAGGCTTCGTCTAATAGTGCAATAATTCCGATAGGTTTCTGAATGCCACATTACAAGTAAAATGTAAGAAGAATATGATTATATTTTCACATATAATAATATAAACAATCCAAACAATATACAGAATATAATGAAGATCAACAATACAAGAGATGTATGTGGGCCAAGATGTCTTGATATCCAATATACTCAAAAATAGAACAATCACTCTTGAGGTTGGGCAATACCATACAATACTCCTTAAGAAAAGAATGACTCCACAAGATTTCCCAGTATGGGAATGCCACATCGAAGGAAATAACCTCCAATATGCTTCTACAAAATAGAATACTCTCCACTTCAAAACCTTCATAGTTGATATTCATCTCCTTTATATGGACCTTCATTACTAATAATGAATGGGTAAAGCCCTAATCCCAATGAAGGCCTACTCATTACCTAATATAACTAATTACATGATTTACCTACTTGACCCGATATATTAAACAAGTACAACTAAGCGTGATGTGTGCAACATGTCAGTGTCTCCATCATATCCCAAGGTATATAACAGAATACACACTCAATAGCTAAGAAAAATGAATCTGTAAAATTGGATGCATATGAAAATGAGCTTAGTGCTCTCACTCTCAACAATGACAGAAAAATGACAATAGTTGTAGATTTGAAGGTTATCCGTCGCATGCCATTTGGAAGTAATCTTTTGTATAATTTATGTGCATAAACAATGGCAGAATCAATGTTCTGAAGGTGGTGGGCACCTTTAGTCTTGTGGATCTACTTCATGTCCTTTACCTACATGGAGACTATTATGGAAGGGTGGAGAACTTTGAACCTATAAATGCTACCCAACCAAGTGTCGACATTTCAATGACTGGAGGCTACTTCACAACAATTGACTACTCTGATTTCAATAATCTTACGTCAAGAAGGCATGTTTAGGAAATGAGGGTTTTCATTCATGTTCTATTGAATATAAGAGTGACCAAATGAATGTAGTTTGGTCAAATCCTGAAGAAATTTCCCTCCCTCCCTCCCTCCATCCATCCACGAGATGATTGCTGTAGAAAATGTGAAGAATTAACAGCAGGATAAGTATGGAGAGTTGGTACAGATGCAGAGAAGCGACAAGGTCATGGATGATAGAATTTTCCCATAGACTTGTCCAAAATTTTCATTCTAGCAACTCCAAGCTACAACAAACCATTTATAACTGCAACCAAAATGCACAAAGTTCTCATCAGAAGTAAAACTATGAAAAAGCCTGCAGCGAACAGTTTGAGGTTGAACATTTTCTTTCAAGCATGGATGGATCCTATATGTGTCTGTGTGATCCATAGGGATCCAAGATGACTCTACTTGATATAGCATGCCAACAACAAAGAAGGAAAATGAAGAAACGGAGGTTCTGTCTATATGTTAACAGAACCGCCGCTTTGTGCAGAGCGGCGGTTACAAAACCACTACCCAACTAGGGCGGCGGTCCTATGACCACCGGTCTACATTGGGCGGCGGTCCTGTCACTTTCGGACAGAAAATAAAATTCGAAACAAACAGTCCCAGAATTGGAAAGGTTGTCCATGTCTCTTCTCCTCCATGACCTTTCCCATCCTCCAGTGCACGGGAGGACATGAGAAAGGCTATAAATACATGTAGGAAGGAGAGTTTTGATTATCGGAAGCAAGAGACTTCATGGGAGTAAGTGCAAGAGTTCTAAAGTGTTGGAATTGAGTTTGTAGAAGAAAGAGTTTGAGAACAGAGCAGTCAAGTAGTTGGGAGGAAGTGTGAGACATTGTCAATTTCCTTTCTCACTTATTGTAAAGTTTGTATCTCTGATAATTTGAATTGGCCAATAAAGTAAAAAGGGAAGAAAGAGTTGGTTTCCCTTCCCGACTAGTTTTCCTCCTCTGGAGGTTTCCAGGATAAAAATCCTTGGCGTATGTGTGTGTGTTAATTCATTTCTCTTTGCAAATTTCAGTTCTAAGGCATAAACAATTCAATCACTAGTTGAATTATTTCCATTGTCGTTGAACTATGCTTCACGTGTGCTCGTTTCTCCATCACATTGTGCTTCCCGACTATCTGAACTATTTCCATTGTCTTTGAAAGATTCACGATCGTGTTCCTTCCCGACTCTCACGATTGTTGGTCGTGATCAAAAATCGTGGCTCGCTTTTTCACAACTCGCATTCACGATTTGTGCCTTCATGTTGTGCTTTCATGATTGTGCCTTCAAGCCCTAATAAAATCGACTGTATTTGCGACTTGGAAAATCGAGACTAGGGTTCTTCTCTGCCCTCGTTTTTCTTCGGGTCTCCTAGTTTGTGGTTTGTTTATCCTGGTTCATGGTTTGTCTCTTCTAGTGTGGCTCGTTTCTCCTGGTTCGTGGTTTCTCCTGGCTCGAGACTCTGCTGGAGATCTTCAAACACGGTACTCTCAGGCACGATCTCTAATTCGTGGCTCTCCCTTTGTCACGCAACTCAGGAACGATTTTGTGGCTCCCTGTTAGTCGGGGCTTCTCTTTCGCGGATCTTTGTGGCTGAACCCTCAACAGTTTTTTGGTTTTTCCCGTACATCGTGGCTCTATCCAGGCCTGTGGTGTCTCTCCTACCACTATTTTTTTGTGGCTCTGTTTTTTACGAAATGGGGATTCCCCCAGCTCTCCCCTCGTCTTGACACCATTACAAGCGGTTCATCCTTCACCGATGTCTCCTTCCACTTCCGTCGTTGCAATAACCCCTCGGTGGGAAAACGAATCGAGCACAAGGTTTACCCAACATCATAGCGGAATTACTACGCAGGCTTGAGGTAGTGGAATCATCTAACAATGTACTACGAACTGCGGTATTTGAACTGACAACCCGAATGGAGAGAGCTGAAGCGAACAACATCAAACTGCGCAGGGAACTTACAGATATCACGACCCAGGCCATTCCTATAGGTACCAACAACCAATTACATGCAGAAATTTCAGACTTGAAGCACAAACAGGAAGAGATTCAAACCCAACATGAAAATCTCAAGAAACAATCGGATTCATGGGCACAAATAGTGAAAGGTAGAGACCAAAACACCTCTCCTCTTACCGTTGTGGAGGAAGTTGTGCAGGAAAAACTTGTGGAAGAAAGAAACAAAGAGCAAGAGAGCTCAATCTCAAGGTAAGAGGGCTGCCCACACCTCCTCCTTCTGATCCTTTCGCCATTGCTTCTGATTTCATCACAAATAAGTTGGGGCTGTCGGAAGTGCAAATTGATAGGGCATGGCTTGGTCTTGATTCTACCCTCTTCCTTCGCTTCAAATCAGCAGATGACAGGCTTCGGGCTCTTAGGGCTAAACGGAGACTATTCTCACTCCCGGATAAAATCTTCCTTGATGAAGATCTCACTAGAGCCCAGTGGGCAGAACTCAAACAGTCTCGGGAGTTAGTCATGGCAGCCAGGAAGGCTGGTAAATGGGCGGTGATTCGGAACCTCAGACCAGTGATTCGAGACACTTTCCCTCTTGGTTGGGCTCCGGTTGACGGTCCCGCTGGGAGTGGCGTTATAACAGGGGCATTTCCATGTCATGTTGGATTGGAAAATAGGTCTTACTGGTCCTAGCCTGGTCTTCTACAAGATGTAGTGGGTTCTTCAGACTCTTAGTTACTGGGCATCGGGGCTTCACGAAGTTACTTCCAGCCAGCCTTGTTTGTGTGGTGATGGTGTTGGGGTGTTGCTCCCTCTTCCGCTCACCCCCCACCGTTATCCTCTTCTCCTTTTCTGGGTTCTCCGCACTTGTTGCTTCCTTCTCCTCTTCTCCATCTCTTTTTGTATTTCGGGCGACCCGTTTGGGTCCTCTCGCTGTGTTCTTTTTGCTTTGTACTCTGCAGTCCCATTGACCTACTTTTGTGGTCATTTGTCGGACATTAATATTATTATCTTATCTTATCTTATCTTATCTTATCTTATCAGCTGTCATTTTCGATTTGAAAGTAGAACAGCAGTATAATTGTTGTTTTGTGAACGAATTCCAAAGTAGATAGTCTACAGATCACTGTGCCAGGAGGGAAGGCAACAAAGTTAAACAGCAGGTTCATAAAACATAAGAGTCGAATCAAACCTCGTGAATTGGCTTTATAATTTCTGATATTGCAAAGTTTGTTTGTTTATACTGGATTTCCTATGGCTATCTCCTATAATAGGACTGTTGGTTATATCTGGATTTATGGCAGAAGGTATAAGAGAGAAAGCAAATAAATAAACATGTCCAAATGACTAAAACTAGGTCAATGGGACTCAAAAAGTAGACCACTTACATTAGAGATAAACTAGATTAAGAAAACCCTAGGCTGCAAAACACAAAGTGCTAGACAAAATTTAACATGGCAACAGGAGTAAATGCAAGCACAGATATCTTAAATATATCTAATCTGAAAAACACTGATAGATATCACTATTTTATATTGGAATTTTCACAAACTGCAATGATTTATTACTCAATTACTTTCTTCGTGAAATTCTCACTAACTAGGGACAAATGGCCTCAATCTGACTCCACCATTACGCTGAGCTTGAAAAAATATTTTTGGTTAAAAAGGGTTAAAAATCCACAAGATGGCCAAGATATTATGATTTTCCGATAATTCTTCAAGCAAAAAGGAAAAAAATTCTAAGTGACAGTCAAATGGACACCAAATTTAAGGTTGAATCACCCAATAATGGTCAAATAGACATCAAATTTAAGGTCAGCAATTAATTGTCAACAACTCACAGACATTACAGTCCACCAACACCCCCTGCTGCCATTGTAGGACACCTATCAGCATAATAAAGCAGTCAAACCCCAAACCATTAAATATAAATAAGAGTACAAACAGAACTGTGACGAACCCTCAATGAAAAATGTAACTGAAGAAGATGAATGCAAGAGATTAGGGCAATAGACCAGCAATGTCACATGTCTGTACTGATGCTCTGGCCAATGAGAACCAGTGAATCATCATCCATAGGCATCTTAAATATACCTATCTGAAAAATGCCGAGAGATATCAATTTTGAGGCACGAATCCTGAATTTGTCACATACCACACTGATTAACAACTACTACCTTCTACACAAATTTCCCACTGTCTGACTGATGGCCACAGTCTAGCTGCACCACAGCATCAGGCTCAAAGATATATTTCCAAGAAAAATTTCAGATTCCAAATTCCACCGTATGCACAAGAGATCACAATTTTAAGATCACCTTCTCCAAGCAAGAAGAAAAACCCGTATAACGGTCAAATGGACATCAAATTCAAGTTCATCCATTTTCATTGATATCTCACACCATTACACTCCACCACAACCCCATGCTGCCATCATCGATTACACCAATCAGTGTAATTAAAAGAAAAAAAGTTCTCAATTATATAAAACAGAATGAACGAGAATAACAATGAACACGATTGGAAATGTGTCGGGCGAAGGGTTAGGGAAGCAGTGGACACCAACCAACCTAGAGATCATGTAAGTATGCAAACTCTTCAGACTGAAGACTACAAGGAATGTCTGAAGAAGACACTGCAAAATCATAAAGCTGAATTTCAACATCTGCTATGAGATCAATCTTACCAGATTTGTTGAAAATATGGAACCTTTTAGCATTTATTTTCCCATTTAAAATTGAAAACTAATTTGCTTACTTAATTTTAACCTAGTTTTAGGAAAAATTACAAAGACAGACTTTGGCTTGGTTCTCTAGTAGGGCCAAATAAAATTGGCAAATTTAGACAATCCAATTTTTTAGTTTTGAAACTTGTCCAATTTGAACTACATTCAGATTTGGAAACTCTGTGATGTAGCCTAATGCACCATAAATGGAATCGTGGGTCAGATCGGATAACTCGTTTAACAATGAATGATACACAGATCAATTGAGATAGTAAAATAATCCAATTATTTGTCATCCTCACTCATGTAAATCACACTTGAGAGCTTTATCGATTTAATTGAAATTACCTTATTGTATAATCAATGTTTAACCTATATGGATGAAATTGGTTTGAGTACCAGATTTGTAAGGTGGCAATGAACATCAAGCAGAGAATACCTTCAAATATGGTTTGATAATGGTTTTCGTCTGTCCTCAAGTTGATTACTACAATTGTGAACCACATCATATGCAGATACCATCATAGACAGCACTTGTCTTATATTTTTCCATTGCAATCATCCCACTGGGGCAGTCTGCAACAAAACTAGTATATGGTTGTACTCCACATCTGTATATGTATACTGTGAAAGCTGATTTGTGATGTTTGGCACAACAACTAGGCCAGCAGTTGATTCGCCAATATCAGCAGCAGATTATTGTAACATAGCAAGAAATTTCGCATATAGCAACGACCAAAATGAAGTGTGCAGATCAGAGATCTGAAATAAAGATGAAGCAGATGATAAAAGTAGTGAAGCACTGAAATGAAAGAAAACCCACTCCAAGGGACTGTCCTCCAAAAAGCACTGGACCAAATACAGAACCTCCAACTATATTAGGTTGGGGCAACAAACAAAAATCCCTTGTGAAGCCGACTACGAACAAGATAGAGACTATTATATGGCTTATTCAAAATTCATGTGCACCACACAACTCCATAACCGTCAATACATAATCACACTTATGAGTCTTGTCATTAATTCTTCATTTAATCAACTTAATTGTTGATGTCATTCTGACCAAGGCAGTGTCCAAGGCTGTATGCAATAAGATTCCTTTGTGTAAATAACAATTGCTTGGTCGGACTATCTGTTTGGGGGAGTTTCTTAAGTCTTAAATGCTAGAAATGAAATACAACCTACAATGGAAAATTTCACTCGCAGTACAGAATAAAATCAATCTTGCAGAATTAAAACACACAATGCTTTAATAGAAAAAACAAAACGCTTAAGTAAAAACAAGATTTAAAATAAGAACAGAATTTAAATGCTTGGAATTAAATCATACACTGCAGCGAATTCAAAATTGCTAAAGCAAAGAAAGTTTATTAAATGGAAATTACTGTATAATAAATTTGTCAAAGATTAACCAAGAATAAGAGATAAAGCAACAAATAACATAGACTAAATTGTACTAAACACAGATAAGCACATTCATATATATACTAACACAAAACAAAAATACAAAAGGTCCTAAATCTTCGGGTGAGTGGGCCCTTGCTCTCCCTTTGATCAGAACTACGTTGCGCACACTAGATCACCAAAGCAACAACTTTATTCAATTCAAGAAGTTTTGGATCATACAACAAGATTAATTACAAAAATACTGATTATTGACATCCTTTTGGCAATTAGTGAGTGTGGATTATATTATCCTGCTCCCTCAATTGATGCCTACAAAACAGCTAGATGAATCCTAGAATCTACCTTATTTAGATTATTGGTAAAGAGGTTCCACAATATCTCCATGTTTCGAGGTGAAATGATGGAGAGAATTGGGGAACCGATTGACTCTATAGGATTCAGTTACAACAAAACATATATGAAAATAAACTACATGATCTGTTCTATAACTGGTATTTCCTAATTCTAGTATGTGCTATTCTTGAATGGATGCACGTTCCAGGTTAGCAAGATTCTCATATCTCATAGCTTGTTGACGCCAACTGGTGGGATTTTGAAGTCGTTGGGTAGACTCCGAAGCCAAAGGGTCAAACTCTGAAGCTATCGAATAGACTACGAAGCCACAGGTAGAGACTCGGAAGCCACCGGAATAGACTCTAAAGCCAAAGGTAGAGACTCTGAAACCACAGGAAGAGACTCTGAAGCCACATAAGGAGACTTCGAAGCTTAGCAGACATGGATTTCTAGGCCTAAAACTATGCATCTTTGACAAAAACATAATTTTCTTGATCTTTATACACAAAACTGAATTTTTTCATGATATTTAGTTAGAACACAATGGTGCAACAAATACACACATACTAATCTAATAAAATGCAAATATTTTCTACTTTGGATTAAGAAAAAGTTATAGAATGCACCCATATTCAAACAAGGGGAAGATAAATAATGTCATTATTCAAACAAAGGGGACAATATACCCAAGCCTTACCATTCCCGAAATCCAAAAACAACTCTTAACACACAACTTAGTTTCCAGTTAATCATCAGATTTCAAGGCTTGATCATTAAAATTTAAGAATATGAATTTCCTAGTTAGACAGATCAGCTTATCTACTGATTAGTGCTATTAAGGAAATTTTAGTGGCAAGGTTTACTTCTATTATCCTATGGCACTCGGCAAGGTTTACAGTCTTGATTTATAGATGATGGGATTCTCACATGAAAGGATTCCCAAGAAAGACATTACAACCATCCAATGACACTTTGTCTGAGCATCTTATATCTATAATTTTGATATTTTTATTATTGTTTATACAGATGTACCCAAGCCGTACCATTCCTAAAGTCAAAGAACAATGGCAAAGATACCAATTAACTAGTTCAATTAATAGTCCGTTCTAGAGGCTTGATTGTTAAGAGTATGAATTTCCAAGTTTAACCAATCAACTTCTCCTATTAATTGGCACTTTTAAGGGAACTTTTGGAAGCAAGGTGTAATGTCCCCTTTTTCGGGACATTAATTAAATAAAATTTTGAAGACCTTTAATCCACCTTTCCCATGGATTAAAGGATAAAAATGGGAAAAATGTCATAACTCCTATATTTTAAAATTAAATATTAATTCTCCTCTTATATTTTAGTTTGAAATAATAAAAAGGAGAAATTAATGTTCTATTTAGAGTTTAACTTTCAGGAAAGAAGACCATGTTTAAAAAGTAACTCCCCTACATAAGGATTTGCGCCAAAAAGAGGAGGGAAACTTGGAGATTTCAAAAGTGAAGATATAAAAAAAGATAAGGGCAACCTCTTGAGGACATGCTGCTGATTATATTCAATTTATCTTCATGCTTGAAGAGGGATGTATGCCCATGAGTTCTCATAACAAAGGTGTTTGATCAACACCACCATATTTTGGAGAGTGTGAAGTCTTCTTGAGTGTTTTTATGCATGATAAATCCTCCTAAAGCTTGGCGAATTGATCTAGAGGTTGGCGCATTTATTTAGAGGGCAAATCTGCATGTTTATTGCTCATTTTAGAAGTGATCTTTGAAGGGTTTGAGCTATTTTGCTACTGCTGTTCACTGCTGTGTTTTTCCTAGCTATGACGACTTGAATTGGAGATTATTTTGGCATGTTTTGATGGTAAATGAGTTAGATCTGAAATTTGGTTTATGTTAGCATTTATTTCAGAGCAAGGGGAGTTTATTTGGTGTGTTTGGAAGCTAGAAAAGGGTTGGAATAATTTAAATTATTTTTCCTTAACCCTAGCGACTAGATCTGGAATTTTTGGGCCTGTTTTGGAAGGGTTTTCATGATCAGAAAAATCTGATTGTTAGTGCATTGGAAAGATCTAAAAATCTAGTTTATAATGCACTTTGTTTCATGTAAAAAGAAGTATTGATTAAGTTACGGATTTTTGAAGTTTCAGCTGTCTGCAAGCTCTTTTAATTTAATATTTGTTGTTATAAAAATCAGAAATAGAAAAGATTTGAATTCCAATTGATTCTCCCATCTCACCCATCACCTTGGCTACTTCCAACCCTATTTTGGGTTGTAATTAACTGGCATTAGGTTATTTGAGGTTGAATCAAAAGGATCTAATCCTTCTTGATTTGATTTGTGTTGAAGTTTGTTGAAATCCCCATTTGTATAAAGGGGACATCACAGTGGTATCAGAGCATCTTTCCTCTACTCTTGTGGGGGTGTTTTGGGATGCAAGGAGATAAAGAGCCATTGTACTATAAAAGGAGAAATAAGGAATCAATGGAGGACAGGGCTTTCACTTCGGATCAAGTGAAATTCCTTCAAGAGTTGATGCAAAATTGTGGCAAAGAGCTTCAAAAGACTATGAGTGAGCAAATGTCCAAGCTTATCAAGGATGCTTTGGGTACGGGCAAATCTTCATGTCCCAATGGAGAAGAGAGCTCACATAATGGGAAAAGAATCTGATTTTAAAATCAGCACATGATACTCCTTTGAGTGGACACCAAGGGTACTTCAAAACCTACAAAATGGTAAGAGAAAGGTTTGTTTGGAAAGGTATGAAAAGGGATGTTCTCAAGCATGTTAGGGAGTGTGTTGTTTGCCAAAGAAAATAAAAATGAACACATTTTTCCAGCTGGTCTTTTGCAGCCCCTTCCTATTCCATCCCAAAAATGGGAAAGCATATCCATGGATTTCATCACCGGGTTACCAATAGTGCAAGGTAAGAGTTGCTTATATGTGGTTGTGGATAGGCTCACTAAATATGCACATTTTATCCACTTCCTACTAAGTTTGATGCCCCTATGATCGCTGATTTATTCTTTAGAGAAGTATTCAGATTACATGGATTGCCAAAAAATATTGTGAGTGACAAGGATAGCAGATTTATGAGTCAATTTTGGCAAGAATTATTCCGTCTAACCGGGACGGATCTCACACCAGGTACTATTTATCACCCACAAACTGATCGACAAACTCAAATTGTGAATAAGTGGGTTGAAGGGTACTTGAGGATCTATGTTTCAAGACAGCAGTTTGCACTTTATGGTTATGATGCTAATTCTATCATGGATTTGGTTATGACAGATAGTAGAGTGCCTAGTGCTCAAGATTTAGTGCAGCAAAATGTTGACATCATGAAAGCACTCAAAGAGAACTTGCATCAAGCACAAAATAGGCAGAAGTTGTATGCGGACCAGCATAGAATTGAGAGATCTTTTGAAGTGGGTGATTGGGTGTTCCTTAGATTGCAGCCCTATAGGCAATCTACACTCTAGACAAAGTGGTAAGGAAAAGTTGAAGCCACGCTTCTATAGGCCTAACAAGATGACAAGGAAAGTTGGTTAGGTGGCTTATGAGTTCAATCTTTCGGTAAATGGTAAGATCCACAATGTATTTCATGTTTCTTGTATTAAGAAGGTTCTTGTGCAGCATGTTATTCCTTCATTAGAGTTGCCTCCTTTAGATGAAGTGGGTAGATTGGTCTTAATTCCAGCATCTATTATTGATACACGTGAAAGAAACTTAAGGAAGAATCTATTTTCAAATGTCTCCTAAATGGGACATAATGAGAATTTCATTCATATTTCTTCTAATTCCCATTATGTCTTTATTTGAGTCAATATTGGCTCAATGGATGATGAATTCTACTTAATAATGTCGTAAAAGCATTTTTAAATACTTTTAATAGCGAGTTGGGCATAAAGGCCTCTTATTTGGTTCAAAGACTTCTAATCCTTATGGGTCGGCCCTGATTAGAGAGCCTACTTAGAGGTTAATGAAGAAATAGAATTACTTGAAGGTCGGCCTATGCATTGGGATTCTATTTTGATGTTGGCGCCAATTGAGGATATACAAGGACATGAAGGTTCATTTGAAGATTGAGGAATGAAAACTCTTCAAGCTTGAGGGGAATCCCATATAGGGGTTTCAAAAGTGCTTCAAAGTGATTTATTGTTGGTTTTTCCCCCTTCTTACCCTAGGCAACTTGCATGGGTGGAGGGTTTGATATGTTCTAGGGCTGATTTCACTATTTTGGTTTGATATTCTTGTTCGGCATAATTTATAAGGCCGTAATATGAACTTTGGAGAATTTATGTGAGGATTTGCTATTTTTTCTAGCCCTCGGTTTGGGCTCAACTGCTGCTGTCATAAATATTTAATTCCAGCTGTGTTTATCAGATATTTCTTCATTAATTGATGTATTTGCAATGCATAAATATTGTCATGGCTAAGATAAATTATTTTGTGGCGTTCAACATTGATTTACATAGTGAAAAGTGGATTTGAATCTCATAGCAGGTTATCACTTTGCAGCAGAGGCGCAAATTTTGCATTGGTTGATCAATCTAAGATATTCTCAGCTATTTTGAGTTTGTTGTGTGTGTGCTTGAAGGTATTTTCAGATAAGATTTTTTAGTGATAGCCGATAAACCCTTTTTCTCATAGATACCAGGAGACAGTGCAGGTACGTGGAGACGGGTGCAGGTATGTATGGGTACGACATTTTTCAAAAAAGTGGGAGACGGGTACGGGGAGGCGGATATATATATATATGAAATAACTAGAAAAATACTATTGTACATTATTGATTTATTTAGATTCGAATGCACTGACATTTAAAAATAGCTCTACTTTTTGAACTAAGGAAATCAAATGTCGACAAAAGAAGAGTAATTCTATTGATATTTGATATCTCACATATTGTGGGAAGAGTACATTGTAACACCAAAATGCAAACAAATAGACAGTAAAAACAAAAATCCCAAATGTGAACCCGAATCATATATCAGGTGATACAAAGGGGTCAACTGTCACATTAATTATGTCCTTTAGATCCTTTGCTAGGATGCTCTCTAGATACTCATCACTCTCAAGTTGTGGCTCCTCTTGTAGGCAATATAATAGGGGAAAATCATTGAGACCATTTGCCTCAAGCACATCATCCTCTACGTCTGTTGCTGCATCAAGTGGAATTTGGTCCCATTTTGCTGAAGGACCCTCTTTGTACCCTAGGTCTACACGAGTAAGAAGACAGAGTGTGCTATGAATGTAGACTAGGTTCTCTACCTTCTTTGACCCTAATCGATTCCTCTTCAATGAATGAATGAACCTGTAAGTACTCTAATTCCTCTCACAAGATGAAGAACTAGCTACTTGTGAGAGTAATCATATTGCAAATGATTGCAATTCAGGTGCTTCACTGCCATGGTTCCACCACCACTCTATTGGGTCCTTTGCACGCATATCATAGAGAGCTTCCACTATAGAAAACTGACCGCGCCACGTGAAAACATATTCCACCGAGTCCTGATAGTAGAAGCCTCCTCTCCTCGACCATAAATCTTTTCACTATGCAACCCAAAATTCTTTCATCACTTCTTTGTCCTCATATGGAGCCCTCTTATTGGTGACTTTTGTATCATACCACTTTGGATTTAAAGCATAAGCAGCACAATGTAGAGGTGTGTTAAGCTTGTTCCATCTTCCATGTACCTTTTCCTTAATCAAAGGATATAGAGAAGGATCCTTTGAATCTGTGATTTTTCTAATTCTTTCACACATAGAATCAATTTCTTCATAAACTTCTCCCAAACATGGCTTGTCTGAATCAGCAAAGCGGATTACCTCACAAATGGGTTGAATGAAGTCAACAACAAATTTCACATCAGCCCAAAAAGGTCATCAAGGATCATCTTCCTCACTTCAACCACAGTCTCTGATGTAGACTGTCTCCAAGCTGCCCATGCATCACTAACAACAGTGGAACATAAGGCCCCTTTGACAGCATAAAGACGATCAAGAAGGATGAAGAAAGATGCAAATCGTGTGTCTGCAGGTTTGAGAAGCTCAACCTTCGCATATATCCGATAAATAGCTTGTGTTTGGTGATGATTGCATATGAACATTTGGATTTTCCTACCCTTTTCAATAAGATCAGAAATCCACTGAAACCTGCCAATGTCTTTGAGCGCATTGTTCAATGCATGCACACAACATGGTGTCCAAAATACATGTTTGTATTTCCTTTGCACCAACAAGCCAGCTGCACCTAGATAATGTCTTTGTAGAAATATTTTGGGATTGCACTTCTGTTTTAAATTATAATATAATTATATTTCATTCCTCTCTATTACAATCAACTATGCTCTTTTTGTCACTATGTTAGACTGAATATGGTTTTACAGGGATCTGAGGAAAAGAAAACCCATTTCAATGGTTGAATCTTGCTAAAGTAATCAGATAGGAAACTGCAATGCAGCATGGCAGACTAAAAATCTTATAACATTGCTCAGATATTTTTCATAACAATTCCTTCTTCTTTAATTTAAGTTTGAACACACCCGAATGCGTAGTGGTCCCGGGATATGCCCAAAAATCCCTGAGCAAAGGGACAATAATTTGAAGAGCCTCAGGTATGGCCCGTGAGGCTTGGGGACCGAAGACAGCGAAGTTGTGGTCCTGAGGATTTCAGACTAAGAATGGCCTCCATATGTTTCATAATCATCCTCACATCCCCAAAAACAGAAACGAGGGGTCACCCTCCCAAGCTTCAAGACCCGTCCTTGTGTCACACAAACAGTAACTCTATCAATCCATAAATGTAATACTTGGTAGGCTGGGAAGATAATTAAGTCTTATTATATAATTTGCTACTGTAACTTGTACTGGAATAACATTGACCTACTTTGGTCATTCAAAGACATTAACAGAATTTGGCAAATTTCCTTCTTTATTCCTTTCTTTCCATACACACTAACGAATCATCTCCCTCTCTTGGTTATCTAAGTTTGTAACATGAGGAATTTTAAGGATGATGGTGGGGATGTTTCAAGGATGGTTATTAGCTGTAAATATGACATTGAACTAGGCTAAAACAAGAAGACAAATGTCAAAACTGGCCTCAAATGTAAGCAAGCCACCAAGTTCACATTTCACACCTTTAAACTATCCCATCCACACCCATAAACAAAAGGCAATCCACATTAATGCTTTTACTTTTTACATTCAAAACATCCGACAAGAAAAAAAAGATGTACCTTTTCAATTAAATCCAAAACATCTTGATTATCTATGAACTCTATATAGCTCCAATTGATTGCTTCTTTGCTATAGTCATCTTGCTCCATCTTGAACACAAACTGAACCAAGAACCATACCATCAGCAATCTTCAACTCTGGCAATAACAAGTCAGCTTGCAAAATGACATAACACTTACAAGCTGATCAAATCTACAACATACCTGATTGAAATGCTGTTGAAGCTTCTCATTAGCAAGGTTGATGCAAAACTGCTCAAAGCTGATGATAAATGAATATATTAAGAACTAAGGTCAACTGATAAATCATGAAATCAGGTATCACAACATTAACTCTTATCTATAATTTTTATGTTCCTTAATATATCCTTCTGTCAGAATTGGAAAGTGAAAGCATATTCCATAAATGCAATCATTATTATAACAATAGCATAGTTTTTAAAAGAAGCAAATGTAGCATATGACCTTTTCATTTCAAAAGGGAGGCTGTGAGGGGCTCCAATTGTTAATGAAGTGGAAAGTTTTAAGAAAATCTTAAATGTTTATGAAATTGTTGCAGGTCAGAAAATTAGAAAGGACAAGTCAAAGATCTACCTAGGGAACTTCAAGAAAGAATCAAAAGAATTAAAGAGACTGAAAGTTTTGAAATACAAAATATCTATTACGGAATACCTATGATGGAGCGAAGAATGAAGGAGCATCAAAGGGAGTGGTAGACTGAATTCGAGCAATATTGGCAACATGCAAAGGATAAGGGCTTACCTTAGCAAGAAGGATTCCAACATATATGATGTCTTTATTCCAAGTTCCCAAGGACCAAAAGTGAGGCATATGAGTTTGCAAGTTCAGCTTTAGACTAAAGGATGGTCAAACCATTGTAAAGACACTTATACCTGGATAGAGGACCCCTACATGTGTTGAATAGCATGACCCTTGTTTTACTACGATACAACACAATCTAGTAAAGCTCGCAACATCAAGCAAGGGTATCAACTTGTCTTTTTTTGGCAAAAAGCAGTCAAAAGCTTTTGGAAGACTGCTAAATAGCCTCCTCAGTAATAGCTTTAAATCTAAAATTCTTGGCAATTGTTTGGAAGTCTCCTATAAAGAAGACATGCCCTTTCAATCTATGATTACCACCCACCAAATAATCAGAAAGCTTCATGTTCAGCAATGTACACCACAAATTAGTATTGTCATGGGTATTACATAATTAAGAGCCGAAATATCATGTGGTTAATTAATGTAATGTTGGCTCTCAATAATATGTTCAAATGTTGTAGTTGTGTTTAATTGACAACCCATTGGGTCTTATTGTCATATAAATAGAAAGATGTATATTGAGGAAGCGGTGCTTGTATGAGGTCCTCCCTGTACTCTAGCAATCTTAATAAGACGTACTTTTATGAATTACTATTTTGTGTACACTGATGTTGATAAGTCTACTATCTTAGTAGGCATTAAACATATTACATTTTGGAATTGTTAAGTCAATTTAAGAAAAACTACAGCGAGGCACCACATTATGATTATCTTATAAGATTTATATGTCGAACAGAGCCATGAAACACATCAAGGGACATTACAAACAACACAGAGTTCACAAGCAGAAAATTTTAAAAATACATCGAAGGAAGTACGAAGTGTAAGGCTGAAGTATGAGGCCAAAGTGTGAAGCCACAGCATGAGGCCGGAATTGAAGGACCATATTGCACTTACAATAACGAGTGCATAGAAATTGCCGTAGCCCCTTCGAGAGGAAGGATGTGCATACATTGTTGAATAGGTTGGTTCAAAGGGTGATGCAAGCGAATCACGTGAAAAGTACGGGCAGCTCGAACAACAAGTTGGAGGGAGTCACATTACCAAGGGACCTCACAGTGTGAAGGACCTTGTACATATTCATGTCAAAGAAAGGGTAGAGTGCAGAGCCATGTCCGATAGTGCTAAGCGATCAGAGGAATGTCCAAAAGAGACCTTCTTATGGAGGATACTATTACTCAAAGAACCACACCAAAAGTAAACTATAATCAGAGCCATTGATTACCCCATCAACTCCACTTCTAGAAAAGTCGTAACTGCCAAAGTTCACTAATGAAGGATTGAAGCATCTCGTACGACACTGCAGAACATGCATCACCATATGAACTGCCAATGGGAATACAAATGAAAATATCCCATTAACATGCTTCCTAGCCTCACTTCAGGTTGTGGCTATTGACGGGTACACAGATGCACCAAACTCAAAGAAAGCAAAATGGAAAAGACTCAAGAAAGCCTTTGAGAAACAATTGAAACTCTAGAGGGATGACATTGAGATAGTCATTATAAAACTCTAATACTTGACAAAGTAAACACAAAAAATGTTCACACCTGTAACAAAAAAGAGTCGGGAACTATTGAGAAATCTTGAAAAAAATCTTGTCAACAACTTGAGGAAGCAATGTTTCATTGAAGGGTTGGTATTGTCATTACATAGGACGATGAAGGCAATCCCAACCACATCTCACGAAGATGTATACAACCAAGCCATGAACATTAAAAGCAAGAAAAAAATTCCTCACACCCGAAAGGACACAAAGAAGATGACCCTAACTCCAGCAATGAAAGCGAAGATATTTGGTGCAGGCTCTAAGAAATGACATGCTCCGAACAATGAAGGAACTAAAGGAAGAAACCGAGAACGAAGGCAAGGATCTTTTGTGTTAGATTTGTCAACTTATAAAGCATTCAATCCAAGACTACTCATACAATTTGTGGAATGCAAATGGCCAAGTACTATTCAAAAACAAAAGGAATTGACACCACCCGTCACACAGCAAAGGAACTACCAATGACAATATTATAGTGGTGGCGGGAGTCGCATTAAGCATAACTCAAGGAAGGGCAATTTTACAGTTTTAGGACTGCATAAGCAAGGCCATTTCGCAACAAATTGCCCTAAACAAAATGCCACTAGACTTCTTTGTAGATGATGTAGCGCCAAGGACAATTGAAACGACAATTGTCCAAAGCAAGCCAACATCAATATCATTGACATTACTAAGGGCAAGGAGGTGATGGCGATTACAAGAACATACGTGAAAATGCTAATTACCACGACCCACGTAGAGAGGAGGAAAGTCTCGCTTAAAAAAGGGTGGACGTTGAGAGGGCCAAGGTAGAAAATTGACTTGGTTGAATAAGGATACAAGCACACTAACGAGCTTAACTTGACATAGATAAAGCTTATTCGCATGTTTTAGAGACCACTATACTTATGAAAATAGTTGACGTATAACAAAGCATTCGTAACTCAAGAATACTCTATCGCTACCATACAAAATATTGGCCCAAACATGGGACATACAATGGAACTCTTGACATCAAGTGATGGGGAGTGCAAAACACAAAAGAATTAACTAATAAAAACATAAATTTAACTAATACACGAGTACCCCTTGTCGAGTGACTAAGTAATTGATCTTATGCTCCCGACAATGAACCTAGCCCAACAAGCATTAGTCCTACATTTGTAAATTCAGAGCAAGATGTTAACAAGCACTATCACAAGGGTAGTTCTCACTTGAATGTTCTTCCATAAGAGACTTGGAAAGGTCTCGCGAAGGCAACTATGTGGCTTCCTACATTTCAACTACTAGAAGCAGATCAACATGGCATTAAGGCATTGGGTGAACCCCAACCTTTAGTTGAATTTTGTGGTCATCTCTATCTGTCCCTTTTTCAAATTAATACCAATTGAAGGCTTCTTGTCTTTTCTCTTCCCGTGGCCAAGAAGGAATTGCGACAAGGGAAGTCCTTGGGTTTCGTCTTTATTTTATTTTATTGTTATTAATGCTTTTATTTTACTCTCTAAGGCAAGTCGGCAAGGTTATAATGCTCCCAACACGAAATTAAAAGATAAAGTAAGCTCCTTAAGAGGTCAGCAGGGTTGGAAAGTTTCCAACATGGAAATAAAAGATAAAGCAAGCTTAAGAGGTCGGTTGACACTCTTATGACTCTTGGCGCCAACCAAAGGGTATAAGAGGAGTCTTAGGGGCTCATTTGCACATCACTTTTTGGCATATATACTTTATCTATTTGGACTCTAGGGCTGATTGCTTTATTTCCAACTCCACTAAGGGCGAAAATCCATAATGTGGCATCCAAGGAGGATGGCAACCTTCCTTGTGGCATTTGGAGAATGAAAACTCTCCAAATTGTGTGGTGTGAAGGAGAATACTGAAGATCCTCTTGCTGGTTTATATCTAGGGCATCAAAGAGAAGACCTATCAAGATCTTTTGCATGGTTTGGAGTCCCTCTCCTAGGGAGCGACTAGGGTTGGAGTCATTTTAAGTGCCTTCTAGGGCACGGAACTCATTTATTATTTGATATTCAGACTTGGCATAATTTATAAGGCTGAAATCATTCATATTTGGTCATTGTTGGGGTTTGGAAACCTCCATTTTGATTATTTCTCTTAGCTGTACTTCTGTTGTTGATAAATTAATTGTCAGCTGTATTTGAGATTGGTTTTCATGGTGAAAATTGTTCTAAAGTATTCCTAAAAGGTTTATAAATATTGTGGATGAGTTTTAGGGTGATATTTGGGTGAAATCTTGTTGTTTACAAGCTGCTGTTCCAAAAATCAGACTGCTGTACCATACTGATCTAATTTTCAGTTTGCTGGTCCAAAATCAGATTTAAATCAGATTGGGGTTTGTGCTATTTCCTTGTTTTTCAGTTTCAGCCCTAGAAAGGGACATTACATCATCTTGTTGCAAAAGAAGGAATCTAAAGCACTATTGGTTCTGGAATCATTGATAGCAGCCAAAGCCAATCATAACTGGAAAAAAGAATTAAAACTCCACTCAAAACAAAGAACGGAATTTTTTTACAGATTTAAAGAATCAGGCAGTAAGTGAGAAACCAACCTCATCAAACTCTAAAGAAGAATACTCGATGATGAGGACTACGATGTGACGAAGCCCAATGATGAAGGCTATTGAAGTTAAATTGTACTCTCCCTCAACAATCTATTCCATGGCAAATAGAAAACTACAAAGTGTTCCAACTCAGTTGCAATATAATCGAGATTAAAAAGATTAAAAACAACCAAAGCGGGTAGGGGGTGGGCAAAAGCAAATCTTGATGATGCAGAGTCCTTCCAAACCATCAACATCATAGTCTACTTACCCATAGGAGTTCAAGGAATACGATGTTAGAGGTGTAAAGTTTGATGATAAGTTAACTCACCAAATGAGACAAGTAATCAACTTGATGTCTAAAGCATCAACCTCAATGGCCCTAAACGTGGACTAAAAAAATAATATTTTAATAAAAGGTGATGTACGACTTATTTTTTAAAGTACAAGAGATATGCTTGATTTGGATGTACATAGACTCATGGCACATTGGCCGATGGCAACTATGTCAACGCAGAAGAAACATTCTCACAAGGGGCGTGAAATTAACCAAGGATGTTCAAGGTAATTTGAATCGGTCCTTTTAAAATTCGACACATCTTCGAAAATGGTGCAATCACACGTCAGAACTTGAATGGAATGCCAATTAATGACACAACGAACAATTCTAAGCTAAAGTGCTATAAAGAAATAATGAATCGTATAAATGTATTTACCGTTGAGCTTACATGTTTGGGCGATCAAACATTAATGAAAGAGGGGCCCATTAAACCTACAAGAGAAGAAATTATAAAAATGGAAAAACAAAGGTTAAAATTAAGGTCGAGGGTACGACCACGTCAAGTTTAGTTTGTTCAATCAAAAGCAACAAAGGGCAACATCGTAGGACAAGCAATTACTGGGCAAGAACTCACTCATCTAACATACAACCATTTCGTTGTTTCCCCAACATATTTTATAGTTGTATGACCACCGTAAGTCATGCTAAAGCTTGAAAAACACAAGCTAAGTCATACGATCTACGTTCTATATGACTTCCACCTAGCCATGTTACTTGGTCATCCCTTGATTCCCATACTCGACAACCACATTCTAATGCCATTCCCCGCCCATACGCCCTTTGTCCGACCTTGAGCGATCTTTGCAATTTCACCATGTGTAAAATCGACTTGTTACTACATTGAATAAGTGAGATTGGTATAGCTTGATTAAGTTTTTGGATGTCATTTTGTTGCGGTATGACTTGTCGTATATCGATATGTTTGGGATGATGTATTAAGAGGCAAAAATTGAATAAGCAAATATTTGTTTGATATTGATTCAATTAACTAATAATACACATAAAATATAATGAATAAACATATATATATATATATATATATATATATATAAATATAAATAAGTGTATATATATACATGTATGTATATACATTTAATGAATATCTAGGAAACTAATTATAATAACTATATAAATATAACTATATCTATGTATGTATGTCAAAGATATATGTGTGTGTGTGTAAAGCAATATTATGACTCGACTAATATCAATGCTTTGTTTTGTAAGGTCATTGACCATCGATTGGTTAGCAATATTAAACTTGGTCATTGACCACTCGGCAAACTTTGGTTAAAATGGGTCATAGAACTTTAGGCATGAACATTGGTTAATAAGGTTAATATGGTCATGGACCATTCGAATGAATGCAAGTTTAAAAGTTTAATTTGGGCTTTGTTACGTGGCAATGTGAAGCCACCATGCAAGATTTATGGTTTTGGCGGTAAGGCCACAACGTGGCAAGAGTATTGAATGTTAAGGATGGAAGGTGTAATGTCCCCTTCTCGGGACATTTTCCACATTGAAGATTTGAAGACCCTCAACCCAATGGGTTCGAGGATTGAGCTCGAAATTTGTCCTAAGATGTCTATTATCTATTTTGTAACCCCTTGGAGGGCTCTTTAGTTAGTTAATGTGCACATAGGCTAGTTATCTTTATTATTTAATTAAAATAATAAAGTGCACATGGTAGTAGTTCATTAAATATTTTTATTT
Source organism: Taxus wallichiana var. yunnanensis (assembly GCA_018340775.1). Taxonomy (NCBI): domain Eukaryota; kingdom Viridiplantae; phylum Streptophyta; class Pinopsida; order Cupressales; family Taxaceae; genus Taxus; species Taxus wallichiana. Next base: position 181,499,807 of record CM031239.1, on the reverse strand, counting down.
TAATTATGTTTTAGGGTGAAAACATTAAATGATTGGTCATTGGATATTGCACCTCTTAATTCTATAAAAGAGGGGTCGCATTTCCTTTATGGGGCATGTTGATGAATTATTCAAATTTACTCCCTGCGTGGAGAATTGGCTCCCTGCATGGAGAAGGGATGTATGCCCAAATTTGATACTCTTGTTCTCTCTTTCATCATTGAAGATCTCTTGCAATTAATTGGAGCTAGTTTGGAATCAATTTGTGTTAGATCTATGCTCTTTTACATTGGCGAATTCCTTGTGCAAATCGTGGGTGATCATTGTTGACTGTAGCGACTTGTTTTGGGTAAAATATATTAGTATATGTTCCACTCTAACCCTAGCGAATGTTGTTGCTTTGGCCACTGGTTTGAGGGTAAATTTGGTGTAAAGATCTTATACTTGCAGCGATTTATCTTTAGTTGAATATTCTCCTTTGTTGGTTGATATATTCCCTACTTGGCAAGCTATAGATTACATGATATCATGGAGTTTTGAGATCTTTGTTTGCAGATTTAACTATGATGCATTTTTAAGTATTTTATTATGTGGATCGACTGGGTTTAGAGTATGATTTGGGGTATTTTTAAGCTTCTAGGTGCAACGATCTGTATGAGGTAGTTAAATATAACTTTTAGTGTACCTTAGGAGCGAAATCTATGTTGGTTTGAATGGTAATCATAGTTTATTGCAGCGACTTGCACTGGGGGTCTAAATCTGATTTTTAATGCCCTTTTTATCACCTTTTTGGGGAGCAATGACTTGGTATAGAGGTTGGGTATTTGGTGATAAACTAAATCTGCATGCTTGTGTTTATTTTGGGTGTGATCTTTGAGGGTTTAGATCACATTTAATACCTGGATAGTGAATTGCATGAGATCTCGTTTTGGGAGAGTAATGTGATTGATCTAAGGAATATTGTATGCCATACTTGCTATGTTATTTATTTCTAATCACAGAGACTCCATAGATCTGCAGTTAGAAGGGTTTCAAGGGTATTTCATTAATAATATTGGTGCCTAAAGTGCGGGGTCTGGTCCTGGAATTTACGGGATTGTTTTGATAAAGTTTTAATGCTTAGAAATATTCGTTTCATAGTGCATTTTAAAGCTCTAACCTTCTAGATTACCACGCACTTTATTTCATTACAAAAGGTGATGTATTGAGCAAGTTATGAATTTTCTAAGTTTCAGCTGACTAGGTGTTATTTTATTTAAATCTGCTACAATAATCTATTAGTCTCAAAAGGGGCACATTACAATAGGTTCCTTCAGCAAATCGGTAGCTTCTCCAAGAAGCTAAAACATGCAAAGACTCCCCTATTCACATTTTTACATTGCATTTGGTATTTTCATTGTTTGGTTTTTGGTCTATGAACTGAACATGGAGATATTTATTGAGATTCTTGTGGGAGCTTATTTTGGCCTGTGCATAACGAATATATTATTTTTCCGTCGATTATTTGGCATATTTGTTATTTAAAACAATTGGGAAGGTTTCAGATTGTGTTATTTTTGGAAGCATTCGCAGCAGTGTTTCAAAGAAGTTTAAGGAAAACTCGGGAAGATTCGGGCATGGGTTTTCTTACTCACATTCCTTCTTGTTTTTATTTTGAAATGATGAATACATTTTTGGTTTAATGATCTATTGTGAAATCTAGGAAAAATTGAGTTTGTTCTAGATGAACACGTATTGGGTTTTTGATTTTCAAGGAAAACTTGGAAAAGAAATAATGAAACAACTGAATATGTTCTTGGGTTTATTTGTTTGAAATCTAGAAATGTGTTTGCGTTTGGAATATGATTATTTCAACAGCTCATTTAAGAGCTCTATTGTTATCTTCTTTTTCAAAACGTTTCTTTTAGGTTTGACTGAGAAATCTAGAAAATATGGAAGGAAGAATTAAATAGAACTGGGTAAATGTTTATGCAAGTTCAAGAACTAAATACATGTGGGTTTTGTATTATATTTATGATCTAGGTTCAATTTGGAGTATTATGGGTCTGTGCAAATATTTGAAGGTTGTATATAGCTCATTTCAAGCTCGCTGTTTGATTGTTGTCCAACTCGTAGATGTATAAGCTCTTATAGATCTGCGCTGATTAATTTGTTATTTTTAACTCTCCTTGGGTTCGAGAATATTATTATCCGGTATTTAGCTCTTATTGAGCTTGACTGTGATTGTGGGTTTTTAAGCTCATCTTGAGCTTCTTGTTGTCTTCTCTGCACAAATACATTTCATTGGTTTTTGGTTTGAGAACACCATTGTGATTTAGCTTGACCGTTTGTGGGTTCTAGATCAACATTAGCTTTGTTGTTGTCATTTGTTATTTAGTCCTTTAGAACATGATTAAAATTGATATCTCTCTTTGATCATGGTTTGGTTGAGATAATCATTGTGAACTAAGATACATTTCGGATTATTTGGTATAGTTAATGTTATAAAAATGAAAACCCTCTTACGAAATTCTAGCTCTTAATGAGCATGATTGCTATAACCTTTATATGAACAAGTTTTGAATGAAATCTGGGTAGAATTTGAAGGATGTTTAATAGCTCAAATAGAGCTTGCTATTTTGTTTAGATCAGCTCATCTTTTGAACTTGACTATTATTGTTACTTCTAGCTCTTAACAACATGACTATCTTAAATTGTTTATGAGCATGTTTTGTTTTGGTTCATTGAAGGAAATCTGGAAAAAGAATAGAAATGATATAGTTCTTATTAATCAATAACATTTCTTCTCCCTCTGTATACATTGTTGGAATTTGATCTTTATGAATTTTGGAAAATGAAGGAATATGGAAAACAGTTCTAGTTAATCTAAGAACTCTTTCGAGTAGTATTGTTTTACATTAGTTTACTTCAACTCCTTGAGTATAGCTGTAATCATATGATAAAAAGCTTCTTCTTGATATGTTGTCATGTTGAAAACATCCTGATCGGAAATGAAATATGATGCTTGGGCAAAATAGAAATGAACTAACTGGTTAGATACAATTTCCTCTATAAGAAAGACTCCTAGTATGTTTTATTCGATTTAAGGATATATGATGAAATTTGCAATGAGAGTTGGATGTTATGCCTCCACCTTTGATGTGGTTGTT